>JAHWFO010003124.1:33052-54409 GCA_023313115.1 Rhysida immarginata
AAATACTTGAAGGGTAATATATTAAGCTAACTTTTAAAAGTTTGGGAGCACGACTGGGTCACATTTAGGGTTTCAACTATAGAAATAAGCATATACATATATTACTATTTTTAATGACTATCAAACATCTACGAATCCTCTTCATTCGCGGCGGGTTGTGGAACCTAATCTCGCGAATGTCTGAGGTCTGACTGTATTCAAAATTTTACCTTTTCTTTATGAAAACCAAGGCTGCTATTGGATTGCAAAGAGCCCATCCTCATTATTGTTCTTTTATCAATCTCGCTTAACAATGATTCGCAAGCCCCTTCTTCATTCTCATCCAATTCTTCAAATGTATTTTTTTTCTTTAAAATAAAAAAAAAAAAAAAAATACATTCACAATGAATAAAACACAGTGACTACATTAATAAAAAGAAATTGAACAAAAACGCTAATAGCAACCGAAAGGATATCTTTTATTTAGGAAGGAAAGCCCACAAAATTTGCCAACTTCGAGATCAGTTAAATCAGGTATAGAAAAAAAAAAAAAAAAAAGTGCAATCAGCATATACCATCTAAGAAAAGAGTGTGCGTTATAACTTTAAAAATGTTTATTTCCAGAAAATGAGAAGACAAACTCCAGAAAGAACTAATAGCATACAGTAGCGCTTGCACAAAAGTAAGTGGTCCAATCATTAACAATGGCTTGATGTCTCCGAGGCATGCTTTATATTAAGCTGACAGCAAAGTGTCGAATTTGTCAAGTCACCTGGTTCAAACTCCAAATGAGTTTCCTGGGAAGCTTATATGCTTCATGTAAGCTCATACATTTTTTATGGGGATTGGCATCAGATGATCGAGACAGCCATGTCATGTTGTACCTTTCGCATGCGAACACCTGAAAAAACTCCTTCGAACTGTTTCGCAGTTGTACTAAAACTCTTTGCATTGACTTAGCTGGCTTTGGCAGCGTGCTGTATAGGACATGATAACCATTGTTGCCACGAAAATTTTCCACTCTGTGTTACCAAGAAAGTTATAGCGCAAGTTAAATTCTTAGACATATGGATTTTCTGAAAGCTGGTAATGTCCTTCTATCTTAAAAAGAATAAAAAACAATGCAAAGTTCTTTTTTATGCTGCCAGAACTAGTAAAAAATAAAACAAAAATAAATTATGAATTTTAGTTTAGATCTTCTCTGCATGTATGACTGAAGAATATCTCCATCTAGATTTGTGCATTTCCAGATTTGGAGAAATCATAAGAGAAAGTGAACCAAAGCAAGACATGAAAGTGCTCAAAAATACATAGAGTGAATAAGCAATTACTTGAGAGTATAAGAACGACTTTTGTGTGTGTGGACTGCTTTCCATGTGCAAGATTAAATGAAACAATTTTAAGACAATATATCATTGAGGAAGGTATCAAGATAAATGCATGTGACCTTCCCTTGGGTTGTAGAAGACGTACATGAGAAAGGTTGCAATGAATGAGCTTGGTGTGCCTCAGTATTATCATCAATTCATTTGATGCCTTAGGGGTGAGGAGGATTCCCAACTATTGAGTCAGGAACCTGCTCTGCCAGTTAAGGTGTCCTGTAACTTCATGGACAATTCATAAGGATTCATTGAAACAGCAGTGAAACTGTTCATGATAATTCAATTAGTTAGAACATGGCAGCAAAAGTCGTATCCCTGGTTTCGAGTCCAGGTCACGAAATTTCCCTTCCCCCTTTTTAATCAGCAATTTGACAATCCACCTTAAAATGAAATTACCTCAGTCCCCCTCCAGGGCATGATTTCAACGAAGTTATGATACAAAACCATAGGCATTCTCTTAAGTGAAATCACAGCTAGAATGAAACCAAAATGATTCTGGTACAGCTTCATTAGTGGTTGATCGTCTGGTTGAATACAATACTCCTCTTGCTTGCTTTCTTATTATCGCTTCATTACTATCTCCGGAACTATTCTCCATTAAATAGTTAAAAACATGACAAATCATGGCTCTAGTAGCTTGACTGTTTGTAGATTTTTTTGAATAAATAGATTCATAGGAACGTCTACAATCAATATGCACATATATTATGCATATGCCAGTTTCCTTCTTTCGTGCTGAGCACTGTAATCCATTATTGTACAATTTATCGTTTTACAGGGTTATTCATTACTCCATGAAACATTTCAAAAATGCATTACAAATAAACTATGCATTGAATAAAATATTTTATTATATTGATATAAAAGAAAATTCTCCAAGTTTTCTTAAGGTATTTCACAGATGTTCAATGTGTTGATCTTTGGCGATAATACTGACATCAAGGCGATAATCCATTTCATCCAATACACGTGTCAACCTATATGGCCCATCAGATCCACAACAGTAGTGACGCGGTTACGAAGATCCTGTAGGTTACCAGGGAACGGAGGCACACATTTAACCATGTGTCCTTGACGAACTCCCCACGAGAAGAAGTCACACAAGTTAAATCCAGGGATCAGGGTGGCCATCCCAATAATCTGGGATCTTCTTTTCCTTTGCATCCTATCCTGAACATCATATTTGCTACCTCCTAACCAACAGCAAATTAAAAAAAACTTGGAGAGCTTTCCTCTCCATTGCTGTAAGATTTACTATGATCTGTTGTTTGCTTTACTTGTTATGAATTTTTCAAATGTTTCAAAAACTTAATAACTATGTATATGACCATATTAAAATATGAAGAAGGTTTTACTAACAAAAACCTTTCACTAAATTTAATTTTTAATGTGTGAGAATGTATAGAATTTACATGTATGAATAAAATTACACTTACTTGGTAAAAGTCCTGGTTTGAAATATCATTAGCATCGTCTTCGTTTTCTTCCTGAACCAATGGCAGATCACGTAACGTAGCATAATCACCATCGTCATCCGAATCGGTAAGATCCTCGAATTTAAGAGTCTGTTTTTTGAATTTGTTTATTTTTGGCGACTTGCTTGAAGACCTGTATTTCGAAGAACTGCCATTCAACGCACTATTATCAAACATAACTTTATGTTTATTCGATGCTTGTGACGATTTTCGCTTCCCAAACCAGGAATGCTGATTGCTATCAGTTGGTTCTTTTCTTTCCATTGAATTTGGTTTCAACCAATAAATTTCCTCATCATCGGCATTCAAATTGGTATGACTGGCATTTGAATTGGTTTTTTCTAGGATTCCGGTAATGGCTTGTTTTTGTGAAGTATCATTAATGACATAGCTCACTCCTTCGGTTACAACAAACAAAGGCTGATCAGGACCGCTGTCTGAATAGGCCTTTGCTAAGTTATGGAGAAGTTGCTGTGTTTCTGTGTTTTCACAGTAAAAGTGCCAATTATTTTTGAGTGTAAGGAAAAGCCAGAGTACAATCCAGCCAAAGAGATGCATGATGGTACTAATAACGCACGTCAAAATAACACTATCCAAAGTATTTCGATACACAATCATATAATCGTAAATTAAGGGCCCACTTAATACTGCCAATAAAACGAGAAGAATTAAAGCAGCACAATGAGACAAATATCCCCATAAAATACTGTCGCTCTTCCATAGAATACGCTGTTTCCTTCTTTCGTTGGTAATATAAACTTTATATTTTTGATAGATGTAAATATAAACTAGCGATCCAGAACCAATCACAGTAACGGTGTAGGCAATGTATAGTAACGAAGAAAACAATGGAGTCAATACACAGGATTCAGAGGATGGAAAAACTTTTTCACAATGAACTGACTGTAATTTGTATAACAATTCAAATCCTGCAAATGATAACAATGACTGAATACCATTCAGCATCAATTGTAAAGAAAATAAACAACTGAGAGTTTTGTTTGTAGTCCAAAATACCACTGGATAACGAATAGCATAAACAATTAGAGCTAATGCATAGTTAAGAAACTCTGGTGAAATAGATGCAATGTTATTGGAATGATAAAATTGGTCATGTGAACGTTTTTCATCAGAAGTGACACTGTTGGTAACAGTGGCATTAGATGTACTGTAGCCTAGTTTTACAATCCTATCTGCTTGAGAAAATAATAGATCTAAATCAGTCTGCCAAATATTATCTGAAATAAACAATAAAACATTTTCAATGATAATAAATCTTAAACTAATCTTAAAATAAAAATATTTTATTAGAAAAAATTAAAATGAAAGCGTATTGGTAAAGCAATAATACAGTAGCATATATTCATATGTCAACACTTTTGGTATTTCACCATCTTCACGGGGTTAGAATACTACGATTTCACAAGAAATGACAAAAACTATTTCTAATACAAGAGAGGGATCTTTGTCCCATCAATCAAATCCAAACAGAAAACTTACATGCAGACCGTATAGAGAACTGTTCACAAGGGAGCTATTGGCCAGGATGACATAATCTGCTTCTTTTCTCTAATGAATTCATTAATAATACCCAATATCAAGTCTTGGTTGTTTAATATATTTTCTGGTTGTGTTTTATGGAATCTTCATAGTTCCAGGGCTTGGTCATCAGTATTTTCCTTGGATCCTTTTCCGTTACCAAAACTGTCATCTTTTGCTCAATGGGCAACATTCTGTGTTTGTTTCTGATTAAATGCTCTGCAAATGCCGATTTTCTGTCATAATTTATTCAAGCAAGCTGGTGTTCTTTAAAGTGCTCAATAAACGAGTGTTTTGTGGAACTGATGTAAAACGAGTCACAATCCAGGCACGTATGTTTGTATATGCCCGATTTCGTGTATACGAGGTCTGTTCAAAAAATACGTAGGAAAAAAAAAATTTTGTGGGAAATTTGAGTCTGCGGGATGCTATCCGGCGGAAAAGGCCAGAAATGTGGACGAGAGGTGACTGGTTGTTTCATCACGACAACGCTCCAGCCCATTCAGCCCTCAGAACTCGAGAGTTTTTGGCCAAACACTCGATCACTGTTCTTCCTCACCCACCCTACTCACCTGACCTCGCTCCTTGCGACTTCTTCTTGTTTCCCAAACTCAAAAGACCTTTGAAAGGAAGGAGATTTGAGACGATTCCCGACATAAAGGCAAATGCGACGAAGGTGCTGAAGGACATCACAAAAGAAGCGTTCCAGGACTGTTTCCAAAAGTGGAAACACCGTTGGGATAAGTGTGTGCGTCGGGGAGGAGAGTACTTTGAAGGGGACCCAGATGTGTAACTTCTGAATAAAGTATATTTTGTTTTATGACGTCAGTCTACGTATTTTTTGAACAGACCTCGTATGTTGTCGTCTGCTATTTTCTCGCTTCTTTTTACATTGTAGATATTTTTTACAGTGATTTTTTTTAACTTAAAAGACACACCAATGCCTAGTTCTTTAAATATCTTAGCAATCTTGTTCATCCCTGGTTTAAAACATGCAAATGTAACAAACTTTTTTATCTTCACTATTATTTTCTTCCATTTTATCCTTGTCCAAGGTTTTTCTTTGTGCTTTACAAGACTGACTTGGCAACGTCTAACGGGAATCCGTTTTTTCTGGCTATGTTAAATGTAGTTGATATCTCTTCCTCCTTTGCTTTTTCCATGATGGGGTATGTCATGGCTCTTCTGAAGTACATGTAGTAACGTAGTGCAGCAGTCGTATATTGCATGGATTAGTATGCTGTTATATTAGTAGTGGATGTAGGCTTTCTGTGTATCTCAAATTCAAAGCTATAGGATGATTGAAATGTCAAATCTATCCACCAGGTGGCAGCATCTACGGTTTATGTATTTCGCTCTCATTTATTTACAAAATTTTAGCAAAGATAAAAGTTAAAGACTTGAAAAAAAACTTCATCAAATAGGAGCGAAAACTGATGGAAATAAATATTGACGAGCAAATTTTATGAGCTGGGATGGAGAAAAATTCTTTTTGGAAGTAATTTTGTCGACACAGTGTCATCATTATGCTTGTAATGTCTATTCTGTTCTAACTTTCGACTTTCTGTTCTAACTTTCGACTTTCTGTTCTAATAATAAATCGTTGATAATTTTTATGGTCTCCTCGAATGACATTTGTATAAAGATTTTTACTGCAGCGATGTGATTTTTACATTCTCATGGATTTGAAACATCTTTAAGGATTCAATCAATTGTGACTGATTGAAAGATTAAGGAATATATCCCCATTGAATAATGCTTATACAGTATAGAACAGTTCACAAATGATTTGAATGATCTGTACAAACTTTCAGGATCTATTCCAGGGAGCCATACAAACAGAAAATGTTAGATTAACATGGGGTTGAAAATGCTTCTATCTAGAGTTACAAATGGTTTGAAGGTATCCTGAATTAGACAAAGTTCAGCAGTTAATTGGTGCTTATCAGCAATTGGACAATTCAGGTCAGTAACAGCCAACAATGGTGCTCAAAGAACGTTTCGAATCTGATGTTGAAGAGCGCAAAATTTTCTTCAGATGGTTCTTTGAATTGTCATACTATGGGGCACCTTCAAATCTGTAGGTCTTTTCAAGCTATGTTCATATGAAATTTTCTGCTTGTTTTGGTCTCTGGACCATATCCTGAAAGTTTAGTATTGCGGAACCATTCAGAAACACTGGAACATTCACAGGGTTTAGTATTGCGGAAAAATACTATAAATAAAGATTGAAACAGTCTTAACATAAAATAAGACAACTTATAGGCTAAGGTGTTTCAACAATTCTTTCATCTACAAAGCTTGACAAGTTGATTAATTATCGTAATTACGAGTTATTAAGCTAAATCTTCACACAATTAAAAAAAAAAATAATAATAATAATATTACAACAATGCTCACCTTTTGGCCTGAATCCATGTAAAATAAGCTGGGCTTGCATTAATACTTTTGGTAAAAGGAGACACACAGCAGATAACATATGCAAGAGGGATGCTGTAGGCCCACAGTGTAACCATATTGTTCGTATCAATCCAAGGGGATGTTTTGAATCGTTATTCAGAAGTTGGCCATCGGTCTGAGTTCCAAGGTGATATCCATCGTTTGCAAAGTTGCCCACACAAATAAGAGCAGCAACGATGAAAAATGGCATCAACACTATAGCTGCCCCCACAAAACCCACGTAAGCGTTTAACTCAAAGTATGGCTGAGACTGGTCAGGCCAAGGAAACACAATGTACAAAGCAAAACGTTGAATGCTTACAGATATAAGGTAAATGGATAAGATGGTTATTCCAATACAATACCATATTGACCATAAATCATTAATGTGCACTTTCTGGCAATTTAATGCTCGGAAAACACTGTTTCTCTGTCGCTTCAGGCTTTTATGTTTAGGCGCCATCATTGAAATGGTTTAACTAGTTTTCTAATTCATGGTTTCATCCAGTGAGACATGGGGAAGGGGGAGGTGACAAAAAAATTATCATCTTTTTCTTAACATTCTTCAAATGCGATGAATAAATACATTGAGTTCACTGACTGAGCTATTCTTAAGAGCACTGCAATTTCTGCAATGTTCAAACCCATTAACATTCCACAAGGCCTCTAAAAAGGCAAATTTTAAAAGACTATGAAGTCATATCAAGTCTTAAGCGCGTAAGTATAAAAAACAATAAAGAAATATCACAATAAGTTTTATCATCTTTTTGGTGAATTCCTGCAAAATAAAAAATAAAACATATTAATGCTTAAGACAAAAAATAAAAGAAAAAAAAAATCAAATTCTTAAATATTAACAATTGGCATAACAGGTTACATCATTATCTGACGTTTGGCAATTGAACATGCATTAGATGGCATCAACAATTTATAAAAATTGTAAGCTTTTCAAAAGTTAAATTTACAATATATATACAGCCTCTCCCTAATTTACAATGGGTTAGGTACCGATAAACTGATCGAAACTCGAAAATACTAAATAAAATATAAAAACATGCTACATCCAGAGATAGGCAGTTATATGAATATATTGATGGGCATTTTGAGACTGCTTTGCAATGAAATTACCCCACCAACAAAGTTATCCGACTTTACCCATATTTTTGGGGGGGAGGGGGGTTCGTCTACCTCCGACTAGTAAACGATTAGATGCATGCTCACGGGACATGACCATTTGGGTTGATACAGGATGTCTGGGTGCCTATATAGGCTCATCAGTTGACACCTGTGTGAGACGTTCCATGAGTAGGGAGGAATCAACTGCCTCGTGAACGTACAGTACTGTAATCCACACTACGGTCTCAATGCCGTGACAATGACAACCGTTCATGCAATTAACAGACTTTGAACGAGGTCGGATTATTGGCTTCTCCGAGGCTGGATGGTCAACCAGACGGATTGCTGTCCATGTGTCGTGGGACACACGGACGGTAGGTCGATGTTGGAGGCAATGGCGAGAAGAAGGCACACATGCCAGAAGACTAGGCTCTGGGGCCCGGAGAAGCACGTCAGTTCGTACAGATAGGCAGATACTGCGAACAGTGCTAGCGGACAGAACCATCACTATTCCCGGTACTGCTCCAGTGTCAATAGCGATAATAGCACGCTGGTTACACGCCGCGACAATGTCTGCCAGGCGTCCATTGTTGTGTCTTCCTTAGACACCTGAGCACCGCGCGATACGACTGCAATGGTGAACGAGTGGGCTGGCGAATGGAATGGCACCCGGTGGTCGCCAAACTTTCCTGTTTTCCACAGAAAAACACACAAATGTGAGGATTTTCAGTTTCATGCACACTTTTGGCCAAATTTTCCAGTTTGCCATCACGTCAACTATGATACCAGAACGCCTTTAGTCACCATCCATGGCACCCCGTATTACTGCCCTTTCTGAACACCATATCCGGCGCAGTCTTTCAGCAAGATAACGCCAGACCGCACACGGCAAACATGAGCATGACATGTCAGCATGATGCCATAGCCTGCGAGGTCCCTAGACCTATCGTCAATCGAGCACATGTGGGACATGGTGGGACATCGTTTACGGTCACCCAGGAATCTCCCTGAACTGACAGCAGGTTCACCAGGCCTGGGCAGATGTAATCCAAGATTACATTCGCCACATGTATGATCACCTACACCTGCAGCTGGAACAATGCATCGCCGCTAGAGGTGGTGCCACAACCTACTGATGCCGCTTTCCGTTGGGACACCTTGTACTAACGAGTCCACGTCTTGGCTCCATAACGTAATAAAGATGTGTTCAGATGTATCTCTTGCTGTATACCTACTTTTGGCTCATTTGGATAACTCCTTGTGGGTGGGGCAATTTCATTGCAAAGCAGTGTATAATGTAAAAGGTATTAATATACAAAACACTTCACAAGATACACACTAATGGCCATTTTCAATTTAGTGACTTTTACTGTTTGTTAGGCATCTGCGACTTTTTTGGAATATTTTTGGAAAAGAGCAACTTTTACGCGTTTGCGTATGTTAGGCATCTGTCAGCCATCAGATCTGGCATGGTTAGATTTTTCAGGTCTAGCCAATCAGATGCAATCTCTTTCGCTGTGCATTCTGGGTAGTGGTCTTTGCCGATTCGGATGGAGAATCATGGCTGCTCTAGCTGGTATTTGTCGACACAGGTTCTCGTGATTTTCCCCCTCATGAGTTTATTAATAAACAGGTTTTAAAAATTTGGTGAATCATTTATTTACTGAGTAGAAATGATATAGCAATAAATTCAATGCGTGAATGTGATCAGAGTTGTCGATATCCTCTTTTCCATCACCTTGACAAGTGTTTGTGGACTTCGAAAAAGCATATGGCAGAGTTCCTTGGGAGAAGCTCTGGCAAGTGTTGCAAGAGTATGGAGTGGATGGGCAATTACTGGTTGCTATCATGTCTCTGTACGAAAACTCTGAGATGAGTGTCCGGATAAATGGCATTAAGTCAAGAACATTCACTGTGGGTGTTGGACTCCGCCAAGGGTGTACTGTCGCCCCTCTTGCTCATTATCTTTATGGACTGGATAGACAGGGGCAGCCGAGGCGATGAGCGACTGCTTGGTGGAGAGGTTGCTCTTTGCTGACGACCTTGTTCTCCTTGGGTCTTCTCACACTAACCCTCAGCATGCACTAGACCGGTTTGCTGCCAAATGTGAAGAAGCTGGGATGAAGATCAGTGTGGCTAAAACCGAGGTTCTGGTCCTTTCAAGACAGCCTGCTCAGTGCGCTCTCCATGTTAGGGGAGCCTCATTGAGACAGGTGGAGAAATTCAAGGATCTCATGATTGCATTCACGAATGATGGACGGCAGGAGAAAGAATTGGATGCTCGGATCGGTGCAGCAAGCTGTGTCAGACGTGAACTGTGGCGATCTGTGGTAACGAAACGCGAGCTGGGTAACAAAGCCAAGCTCTCAGTCTTCAAATCTATCTTTGTCCCCATTCTCACCTATGGTCATGAGGCATTGGTAATGACCGAAAGAGTGCGAACGCGGGTACAAGCGGCCGAAATGAGATTTCTGAGAAGTGTGGCCGGTGTTACCCTACTAGATAGAGTGCACAGCAGCACAATAAGGGAGTCTTTAGGTGTTGAGCCGCTACTTCTCCGCATTGAGAGATCTCAGTTGTGCTGGTATGGCCACGTGATACGGATGCCGCAAACTGGTCTTCCTAGGCAGTTGTTATTTTCCAAGCCGGTGGGTAAGAGACCAAGGGGTCGGCCTAGAACCAGGTAGCTAGACTACATGGAGAATCTGGGTTTGAGTCGCTTGGGTATTACCAGGGAGGACATGCGCCTGATGGTGGAAGATCGCAATCGCTGGAGATCCTCCATAGGGCTGCTGCCCCCACGACCCTAACGGATAAGCGAGTTTGAAAAGTAAGTAAGTAAGTAAGCAGATTTCATTTTCGTCATCTCATATTATATCGTATCTCTGAAAAATCTTAACTCAAACGATCATAAATTATGCAAAAATCTGCTTTTTGAAAAAAAATGCATTAGTACAATTGAATTCAAAACAATTTTAGCTCTGTTTTAGCAGGAAAAATTTTTTTGAGTTGGCAACACAAAAAAAAAAATAAATAAAATTAAATGGCTAAATAGTGGCTATAAAAAAATTAATCTAGATCCACCCCTGCATGGGTGCGTATTATATTCCGAAAATTAAGGTAAACTTATAGTGGAGGACGATCTACTGGCACAAATGACACTACATTCAAAGAACACAATCACAAGTGGCTATAGTTAACCGAGACATGGTCAACGAACAAAGCAGGTCTGGGCACTGAAAAGTCACCCGATCATAGTTGTCTGAGCAACAATCTAACATTCATTTTTTCCAACAAACACTGATTGTTAAAATCCAAGATTCAGACAATGGAGGTTGGATTGTTTGTTCAGACCAAAATGTTCAGATGACGTGAGTGCCCAGGGCTGTCTTTTTCGCTGGTTACATATCTGAGACTAGTGATAACATATGCAAATGATGAGTCAGATAAAAGGAGGGAAACATGCTCTAATCCCAGAACTTCCACAATGTCAATGCGTCCAGAGCACGATATTCATGCAGCACAGTGCACCTCCCCATATTGTTCGTTTTGTTAAGTCAAGTGTTATAACAAGGATTTCATCTGAACCATTGCTAGAAGATATACACGGTTCTAGACAAAAGAATGGAGACACCTTGTGTTAATTGTATCTGCTCTTTATTTTTGCTTTCTACATCTGTTAGAAGGCAAGTTGTTAGTGTCCATTTAATCAGTTAGCTGTTACACACAAGTGCATTGAGTTCTATGGTATAAGAAGTCAAGATACACAACACTTTTTTTCTCATAAAACGTTTTTTTTTTTTTTTTTGTCTTTAGGCACGCACGAAAATTACATAGATATTAGTAAAATATTGCTTTTGCGAAAATTATGTTTCTTCTTCTTCTTCCGTCCTTAGCTGGCAGCTGGATGAGGCGGTTGGCCACGCAGCCATTATGCTGCTGTAGGTGCCACGGGATTTGATTTCGCTACTAATTATATTAATCTGACGTATAAAACATGTTAAACACTGTAGTAAGCGGATACATAATGTGAATGCCAGAGAAACTCAGACTGAAGAAACTGCTACAAAAGTGACTATAAACCTGAATCTACATTTACATATTTTGTACCAAAAAAAATATGGAAGGAGCATTATGAACAAAATATTCATGGTCAAGCTGCATATGCCAATCATTGCTAATCCACATAGAAGCAGCAAGGAGAAAACAGTAGTGTACTGAGAAAAATCACAAACATTTTCCAATCAGGCCCCTCATCCCCCGCACATGCACACTATCCCCATCATCCCGTTTCCGACCCACAATAGCCTCCTCCAGTCTCTTTTCATGGCATTCACGACGCACTCGCCTTCGCCCGTTAATCTTATGGAGCAAATACCTTGACTCATCGGAGAAGGTGACCTTAGCCCACTCGTCTGTGATCCAATGGTGGTGCTCACGTGCAAAGTCTAGGCGTCGTCAACGACGACCCCTGGTCAACATGGGTGCAGCAACCGTGCATCGACTGTTCAGGCCCATCCGTAGCAGGGTGCGTTCGACTGTTGGCACCGCTGTTCAATCTGGTGGCCAGTCGATGGACTGTGGCTCTCCTGTCACCTTTTACGAGTCGTCGATGGCTCGTGACCCTTTACAATAGTGGCATTGGGACGCGATTTCTATCCCTACTGTCCACTCTTTGTACACCTTCACTACAGCAGACAGTGAACAGTTCACAAATCGCGCAGTTTCGGAGATGGTGCCACCCTTGCTGCGCTAGCCTATTATCATCCCTTTTTTGGACGTCCGTTAAATCCGAACGTTTACCCATCTTGAGGCTCGTGCACCTGCTGTTTGATGCAGCAGCTTTAAAGCTTTCTCAGCCTGTTATGCAAATTTTGCACTGTGTAATCGTTGTTGGGGCGAACTATGCGTGTGCCTTGAAGGGGTGCTGGTCATAATTCATTGATATGATATTGTATAAGGCTCTAGATGACAGGGAGGGGGAGGGGGCTTTTTTCATTTCATTCTATGATTTCTAAAAACGTGTATATTCACAAATTTAAACATTAAATTTATTGTACAAATTTTGGTTAATGTTCACTATCTGCACATCGCACGATGACTGATCATGCGACGAAGTTAAGTGAAATTTTTACTAATTTAACCATCACTGTTCAGCCATATACTGTGACTAAATATAAAAGGGAGTATGTATCAGTCCGTTAGGGGGGGGGGGGGGCCTGGGGGCCCCACCCCCCCATCTTTAAAAAAATAAATTTATTTATACAGATTCAATGTATTTTTGAATTCAAAGGGCAAAACTGTCAAATTTCACGTGGTCTATATAGACTATCAATACTTACAATGCTAGAGTTTTAAAATCAAGGCAAGGGAGTGATAATTCTTATTTTATGATCAACCCTTTATTAAAATGGATCTAGGGTAGAACTACCTAAACAAATTGCGATAATCCCCGTAAACATTTTTTTTTCTTTTCTAAATTTTTAAGATGGAAGATAAATCGAAATTATTTCCCTTTGAATTTAAAACCCACTTGTTTTCTTTGTAGAGATTTAAACGAAACACTTTGTAGCTTTCTTCTCCTCCTCCTGCACCCCCCTCCCCCCACCGCTCGCTCGCTCTCTTTAATGATTTTTATGACAGGAGTAAAAGACAGATCGTATTTATATGTTGTGTAACCAAGGTAACGAGAGAATCTGCTCGCTCTAATTACAAGCACAATAGCAGCATAAGATTTGCAATTCTACTTACCAAAGCTCATTTTCCTTGCAATTTACAAATGATAAAATAGAAAGAAGAAAACGATGCGTGTGCATTTGCTATATTTTTTTTCGCAACGATATAAACTCAATCCCTGAGTTACTGCACAATTTATCGTCATGACAAGCAGAACATCTGCGCTTCCCAGCTGCCGTTTAGTATTCTATACAGCAACTACAACAGACGGCTCTCGTTGAACCCCGTTAGTTCTTTTCAAAAAACCATCTATGTGAACTTCCAATAGAGGTCGCGTCAGTCTGGAGAGCGATAATTATTTACAATACAAATGGTTTTTAGCGATCTAAGAAATAAGATGCAGGAAGAAGCAAAATAAACTTTTGAATGCGTAATAAGCCAAGTAAATACAGTCTATAAGAGCTTAGACCAAAACTAAGACTAACATTAGAGATATAGTTTGTTAGAGAAGCAAATTAATGGCAAATTCACCAGTTGAGCAAAGGCACGAAGTACCGGGTGATTCAGTCAATTTCTGACCATTTCACTCGAATGACGAGCATTAGGGATAAACAATTGAAAGAATATGAGCGCCATATCGAATTTCTAAATAGTTGGAGTTTGTATTGTTGCAACGGTGCTGCATGAAAATCGTATTGTTGAAAAATGGCGCACGCTTTATCAACAGACAGAAATGCAAGGTTGTCGAATGGTATTTCGAGACAAAATCACCTGTAACCGTGCAAAGAAAGTTCCGGAAGGAGTATAAGTGTCGAGACGCACCAGTCAGGCAAGCAATCATGGATTTTGTCAAGCAATTTCGTGCCACTGGTTGTTTTAAAGGCAAGAAAAAAGGCGGGAGCGGAGCTCGTGTTCGAACGGCCGAAGTTGTCGAAAATGTTCGCCACAAGATTGGTCGATTCCCTACCAAAAAATCTGTTCGCTGCCTATCCATTGAAGAAGGGCTGTCGTATACCACGACGTGGCGAATTTTGAGACAGGATTTACACCTGTTCCCGTATAAGATCCATGTTTATCAGGAGTTAACCAGAGCTATACTAAAAGAGGAGTAGAGCGGATACCAAAATGGAAGACATTTGTGTCCAAAAGAAACCTTTATATCTCCATGAATATGTGAGCTATTCTCATACAAATGAATACAGATAAGTAAAATAAGCCTCATAATCATATACTACAGCTACAACACATTTCAAGCAATATTTTTTACAGGGTGATCCCAAACGTTATTTTTTTGTTCAATTTGTTGCTGGTTCCCTATTTACCGTGGGATCCAAACCTTTGTTGAAATATATGAAGTGTAAACATGCTCTTTACACCCCTGAAGTTTCAGGGTAATTCGTAAAGTATTTTTTTAGATATTCGACAAAACGTCTAATATCGAAAGCAAACACTTTTGGAGCTGTTCGATTATTCACGATATTAAATTACATGCTGTTGATTTCTCTTATTATTTCGCACACGCATTAACCATAAAATTATCTAACAAAAAATGGACTAATTTAAATAAGGACCCTTATCTTTTTCACTCAAGCTTTTCCTTTTCACTACCATGTGCCATCTGACTGGACACAAATATCGGGGAAGGAGGCATGGAGTGAACATGCGCTGACATCTCCAGTGCTTAATGCGCATGTGCATCTTCCTCTCATAGGAAACTGCTCGTAGACAGCATCCGCTGTACCCCCTCTTTCAGTATAGCCCTGGAGTTAACAGACACTGGAAGACAGAAGCGACAACAATTTGTGATGGAGTTTGGAGCAGAAATGGAAGCCAATCAGGACATTGTGGACAACCTGTGGGTGTCAGACGAGGCCTTCTTCCATCTGTCAGGAGACGTTAATAAACACAATGTTCGTTTTTGGGGTTCCCAGCACCCTCGTGAGATCCATAAGTCACCTCTTCATCCACGAACGGTTATGGCTTGGTGCGCGATTTCCAAAAGAGGCATCATTGGTCCGTTCTTTTTTGAGGGCACTGGAATGTCACAGGCTTACCTTAACATGTTGGAAACCTTCTTCATCCCCGAGGCCTCACACCACTAATGAAATGCTAGACTTTCTCTATCAGAAATTCGGAAATCGTGTCATTTCTAACAGGTTTCCAGATCGATTCGGGGGTGGCTTTCTTTGGCCCCCTACAAGTCCTGACCTAAACTCATGTGATTTTTATCTCTGGGGGTTCCTTAAAGACAGTGTATTCACTACAGCACCAAGAACCCTAGACCAGCTGCGACAAAGCATCGTCGGCTGCTGCACCCTTGTGGATGCAGAAATCCTGGATAGAGTTATGAACAACTTCACCATTTGGCTGTGAGCAGTTCAAAACGTTTGTGGTGGTCAGATTGAGGATATGATCAAGTCTTTTCCACGGGAATAAAAACTCCGAACTGCCTAAAATATCATACTGAAATGCTAAGTTTGTAAACATTAATGGGTCAAAAAATCATAGTACTGAAATGGTCAGAAATTGACTGAATCACCCTGTACATTCTCCTTTCTGACAGACCCGTCGGTCAGGGGTTTACAGGGGTTGGACGAAATAATATGAACACCTTTGGGTTTAGACATTTTGTTGAATATTTAGAAAAATACTTGACAAATTATCCTGAAACTTCAGGGGTGTAAAGAGTATGTTACATCTCGTATATTTGTCCCGAGGCAAATAGGGGACCAGCAACAAATTAAACGAAGAAAATAATGTTTGGGATCACCCTGTAAAAAACAATGCATGAAATACGTTGTTGCTGTAGCATAATCAAGCTTTTTTTTTTGAAGAAAATAATTGAAAGATCTTAAGAGGGTTTTTTTCATACCAAACCTCGGATGTTTAAATTATTGATGAAAATCATCATCATGTTTTATTTACTTCACAGGAAAGCAAATGGAGTAACAAAGATATAGACTTGTACAGGAATACAATAATAACAACAACAACAAGGTGTACGTGAATAAATGGAAAGTCATTAGGAGGTTACAATGTCTGTGCGAATTCTCCATAGTTCTCGGCCCTGGGTGAGCTTTGAGATCTTTTCAATGAGCATTTTATTTGTAGAGTTAGTTAGTAAATTGCTTATGTGTTCATGAAATTGCATGCGAGGTCATCCCCTTCTCCTTCTGCCTTGTGGGTTATAGAATGCCAAGGACTTGAAATGCTCTGTAGAATTATGCCTCAGTTGATGGCCAAGCCATCTAAGTTGAGTTTATCTAACTTTTTGAAGCAGGGGTGTTTCATCGGCAATGGCTAAAATGGTGTTATTATTAATATGATCCCTCCAAGTGAATCCTAGTACTCTTCGTAGAGCTATAGTTTAAAAACTGTTTATCAATTGTTGGGATTTTTTGGTTGTTGTAATCAAAGTTTGTGAGGCATAGAGGAAGATGGTTTTCGGAAGTGGCTTTGTAAAGTCAAATTATTACGTCCTTGCTAATGAACTTTGATCTCCAGATATTACTAAGGAGGTTCAAGGTGACAAAGCTTGAATTTTTCGTTGCTTTATGTCATACTCTGATGACATGATATAGAATCCCAGATATTTAAAATCTTGTTAATTAATATAATTCTCATTTTTCTGGGTTTATTTTTAACCCAACTGTAGAAGCTGTTTGTATTATGGCATTGAAGTGTTCTTGAGCTGTGTTAATGTCCTTGTCAGTTGCTACAATATCATCTGCGAAGCAGAGGCATTCAACTGAAGTTTGTTGAGTGTCCGGAGGTAATAGTAAACCAAAGTTGCCTTTGGATGAGGTTTCTCTTAGAACATAGTCAAGGACTGTAATAAATAAGAGAGGAGAAAGCACATCGCCCTGGAGGACGCCTGTAGTTATTTTAAAAGGTTCTGTTAAAAGTCCCTGGATCAGGACCTTAGCTTCAGAATCGTCAAATGTGGCTTTTATAGCTTCAACAATTTTTGTTGGGATTCCATAGTTCCTTAGAATTTTGAACATTACATTTCTATTAATGGAATAGAAAGATGAAAATAGGAAAGAAAATTCCATAGTCTGGGTTCGAACCAGGAACCTTCTGCTCACCGTGCAGATGCACCAACCAATTGCGCCACTGCGGACATGGAAGCATTAACGCTGTCTACATGTCCTTAGTGCTGGTTGGAGTAGTAGCCAGTTCGCAGGTCGGCACTATCTTTCCTACTGGCGTAATATTCGTTGAAGAGTAATAATTGAAAGATCTTAAGAGGGTTTTTTTTCACGCCAAACCTCGGATGTTTAAATTATTGATGAAAATAGGAAAGAAAATTCCACAGCCTGGGTTCGAACCAGGAACCTTCTGCTCACTGTGCAGACGCACCAACCAAATGCGCCACTGCACATCTGTGTTCTTTCTTTTTTTACTTATCTCTGTTCATTTGTATGAGAATAGCACGTATATTCAAGGAGATATAAAAGTTTCTTTAAAAAAAAAAAAAAAATCAAAATTTTTTGTTTTTAACATGCAGGGCTATAACCCAATGCAATGCCATTTTCAAGAAACTTGACAAACTACAGTAGAGACAACACCCTGCAATTAAATATTTGATGAAATATGAGCATTTTTACTAAATAATGTTTAACTGTGCATGCACAAACGTTACCAAAATGGCTTTTGCATTATTTAATAGCCAAATGTATAGAGCTACTCTTATAAAAAGCCCAAGCAAATGTTGTGAAAATTCAGAAAGATGTTGCCAATGAAATGAGTTGAATTTCAGTTGCTCTCAAAATAAACGAAACGATAAGGGGTTTGCTCCAAATTTTTATTTCTATACCGGACACCAGTATCAGCTTCTTCTCCTTATGCTGATATGAAGTCAATAAGCCAGTTCACTGTCTTTGTTTCTTGCCAAAGTTCGCTGTATTCCTTCGAAATGTGCGGATTTCCACATCCATGGACATTTTTTTGCAAAAGTTCGCTGTCTTGGTTTAAGGGCAAGAAGTTGGTACTGGTGTCCAGTCCAAAAATAAAAAAATTGTAGAAAACCCTTTATCGTTTTGTTTATTTTTGAGAGCAACTGAAATTCAACTTATTCTATCGGTGATATCTTTCTGAATTTTCACGATATTTGCTCGGGCTTTTTTAGAAGAGTGTTTCTATATATTTGACTAACAAAGACATTATTTAGGACAGCTGTTTAGCTAAGACATGAGATCATATCTGTGAAACTGTAAATTACATAGAAAAAAAAAATGAACATGTAATTCCTAGTTTGGAAAAAAATTTGAAAAAAAGTTTGCAATAATTGGACTTTATTTGTGTATATGTCAAATTCTGGGCAGTGGACGATTCCAAAACTTAATTTGGCCTATACTTTGCCAGTATAAAAGCAATACTACAACAACAGAGTGAATAAAATGATTAAATAAAGTCTGGAAGCCCACAACATGGGAACTGTTAAAGAGCTTTCGCAAGACCTTCGATTGACCATTGTGAAATTGTTGGATTAAGGCATAACACAAGCATAAGTGAGACAGGAAATGTGAAAAGCAATACAAGGTCAGGTCAACCAAAAAAAGTCAAACAAACTGCAAGACCGAGTGCTAGAGAAAATCTGCAAGAAAATGAACTGAATTATAAATGGGGAAAGATTCTCACGTTTCAGTTTGTATTAAAACATTCAGAAACTGACTAAATGGACTTTGTTATCGCTCAAAGAAAGCCAAGATAAAACCACTTCTGAATAATGTTGTTAACTTTACCAAATACTTACTTGGCATTGAATAATGAACTCAATGAGTTCGAAATACGTACATGCTGAATAAAATCCAGTTGTGGACAAGAGGTTGTCGTCTTATTGATTATGTCATTATCCACAGGCATTGAAGAATTCTCATCAATAGTTACGTTTAAAATGGGCCTAAATATACAAACATTGGAGCATTGAAGACTGGCGAAAGGTGAATTTTTTAGGTGAAATTTGGATTTGTATAGCAAGTGGCAATGAGGCTGGAAAATTTGTGTGAAGATGTTCAACTGAAAATTCCATGAAGACTGTTTGCTAAACAAAGAGAAATTTGTGCAAGGGCTGATGATTTGGAGCTATATATATTTTAAAGGACCTGCAAAGATGTGCATAATGAAAACGACAGTTAATGCAGATGCCTACATTAACATCGTTTGATTCCTTTCTTTTGCCAACAATTGAAGACCATTTTGGGGACAATGAATGCATATTCTAAGACGATAACACATCTTGTCATCATGCAAAAAAAAAGTGACTTCGTATTTTCAAGAACTACATATACAGCAAATATCATGCCAGGTGACATGAATCCAATCAAGAATTGCTGTTGTAAATTAAACAAACTCGTCAATGAAAATTGCCTAATGAACACAGAGAAATAAAAGTTATTTGGTCTAAAGTTCAATACTCCTATTGCCAAGAATTAGTTGATTCACTGCCTAAGTGCATTACAGCTTTAAAAAAGGCTAAGGGTAGTGCTACACAATATTAAAATGCAACTGTTTCATATTATTGCTAACTTTCTTCCAACCAAGGGGTTAGATGTCTCATTTCTTTTTCTATGTAATTGACGGTTTCACAGATCTGATCTCATGTGTTAGCTAAACAGCTGTTCCTAACTATGTGTTTATTTTTACAATATCCACAAAAGTGTCGTGCATTCCTGAGTTGAAGACACATATCGCAAACTTATTGTCGAGGGTTAAGTATGTATGATGTAGTGTACATGATATCATTTACATTAACTTAATTTAGAATCCCAGTTTTAATTCTGAGAAGCATCTGAAGTTAGGTTCGTCTGCCGTTTTGAATTGCCTGAGCCTTGGAATCAACGTAACCAATTTGGGAGATTACACTGTATGTGCTAAACATAAATAAATCTCTCGCTTAATTATATCTTTATTTTAGAATGAAAAAAATATTTGGGTTTGAAGATTTTACGGCTGTTGAGGAAGATAGTGATGAAGAAAGTTCTTGTGAAGAAGACTCACATAAGGCACATGACATTGCTGCTGAATTTGAAAATCAAGAGTTAAAGAAACAGGTAAAAAAAAAATTAAATCTGTTCACAACAAGATTTTTTATGAACAAATAAGGATTTTAAATGATAAATCTGATCTGCCTTTCTGAGTTATCCGACCTTATCCATATTTAGTGGGGGGCTTCGTCTACCTCTGACTATGACCATTTGGGTTGACACAGGGTGTCCAGGTGCCTGCATAGCTCATCAGTTGACACCTGTGCGAGACATTCCATGCAGTAGGGAGGAAGCAACTGCCTCGTGAACGTACAGTACTGTAATCCGCACAACGGTCTCAGTGCCGTGACGACGACAACGACAATCATTCACGCAACTAAAGGACTTTGAATGATTTCAGGTTATTGGCCTCTCCGAGGCTGGATGGTCAACCAGATGGATTGCTGTTCATATGTCGCGGGACGCACGGACGGTAGGCCGATGTTGGAGGCAATGGCGAGAGGAAAGCACACATGCCAGAAGACCAGGCTCTGGGGCCCGGAGAAGCACGTCAGCTCGTACCTATAGGCGGATACTGCAAACAGCGCTAGCGAACAGAACCATCACCCTGCGGCAACTGCACGACAACATCACTATTCCTGATACTACTCCAGTGTCAATAGCGACAATAGCACGCCGGTTACATGCCGTGACAATGTCTGCCAGGCGTCCATTGTTGTGTCTTCCTTTGACACCTGAGCACCGCTCGATACGACTGCAATG
>JAHWFO010003124.1:59409-100438 GCA_023313115.1 Rhysida immarginata
TTTTCCCCATTTTTGCTATAGTTTCATACTTAACTCATAGTAGAAAAGTTGCTTCAGTATATTTATATCTTGATTTGTGATCATGTGACATGCAAATCAGGCAGTGACTCAATTTTCATATTTTGTGAGGTGTATCTAATAAAGTGGTAGCGTGGTGTAAATGCAGTATCCAGTTTTTAGACCTAAATGCTTGTTTTGTGTTTTTATCTTATTCAGATTTTTGTTATTAAAAAAAAAAATTATTTGCTATGTATTTTTTTTCATTCTTTAAAATGAAAGTTTGTGAAGGAATGTAATTTCAGTTTTAAAGACTAAAAGCTTTGGAATTGAAAATACATTTGATACATAACAGTCTTCTATATTTAAATCATCTTTCATATAGAAATTAGCAGATCTGCAAGAGCGGAGGATATCACAGGAGATACATACTGAAACGGTTTCACGAAGAAAGCTTTTACGTAAACGAAATAACAAGAGAAAGAAATCATTAAGAGAAAGTGGAACCAGCAACAAGTAAATTGCTTTTATAGTCTGTAGATTGGATTTTGAGTCCCCGTTTCAACTCCTTTTTTGTGCACGGCATCATAACTAATCATCAGTTATGTTGTATTTGGTGTGGTTATTATAACAACCTCACTCTTCCCAGGCTTGGCATTCATTCATTCAAGGCTGAGATCATATCATGAGTGATAATCAATATAAAAGTTAAAAATAAATATACAGGTTGCAATAAATCAATGCATGCAAAACATAAATGTAGGGCACCCACTGTGTCACTTTTTCAACTAAAAGTCACTTTTGGTCACTTTTTATAGCTTTTTTGAAGGAAATATGTTTCCTGTTTGTGAGACACATATGAAGTTAATTGAATGTTTCTATTAGAATAACTGAAGTATGAAATATAAGCACGAGTATCGAGTCTCTCGATATGTCGAGTAAACATAGTGTCTATACTTACTAAGGTTCCTCTCCTTACTCACATCTGTGCTCACAATCGAATGCGGGACAAAAAACACGGCACCTGCAAGCTTTTTGCAGTATCTAAAATCTTAAAAAGAGTGTATTTTGTATGACGAAAAATTAAAATTATTGTATTACCCATAACGCTCTTTTTAGCCGGAAAGTTATTCTTAAGTATAGAAAGGAAGGAATTTGTAGAAATAAATTAAGCACTTCATAGCACATAGAAATTCAACCAGTGCATAAATTATGGATAAGTTGAAGACTTCAAAAACCATCAAAAGATCTACATGTTTCAAAATAACAAATTATGAATTAAATTCTGAATAATAAAATATATTTATTGTAATGGAAATGAGTTTGTTCCAATACACCAGGATTCATTAGTCTTCATACAAAACGCTGAAAGCAAAACATTAGGCCATTACATGGCTAGGTAAGACAGCGAAGTATAGTTGCGCTATCTGTTACCACACTTTTAATATATTTCATAATATCTCTATAGTAA
The DNA here is from genome assembly GCA_023313115.1 of Rhysida immarginata. Lineage (NCBI taxonomy): Eukaryota > Metazoa > Arthropoda > Chilopoda > Scolopendromorpha > Scolopendridae > Rhysida > Rhysida immarginata. The sequence goes on from JAHWFO010003124.1 coordinate 60,878, forward strand.
AGGTTTAAATAAAAATTGTTGCTCAGACAACAATGGTCACGTGTCTTTTCTGTTCAGGCGTGTGCTCCGCCAACAATGGAAAACTGTTTCTGTAACACTTTTTGGTGTCGTTTTTTTGCATCACGTTTTTTGTAGATAGATGTCCAGCCTTAAAACATTATCATGTTAAAATGCATGTAACTGAACTTTCTTGTCTTTGTTCAAAATTATATAAAGTTTAAGTTTACAAAAATTCAATTTATTTTTGGGACATTTCCCCCATTAAAATCATATTGGGTTACAAACAGGCACGATATGGTGAGTCATACCATAAAAACTTTGGAAAGACCTCTTTGAAGAAACAGATGAATCAGATTTTGATGGTTTTTAAATTGTAAAGATCCAGAATATTTAAAAATGTAAAATTAAAGAGTTTTTTCCCTGTATATTTTTGCACATTTTTTTTTCTTGCGAGGAGTCAAAAATGGGGATTGCATTATACAAGGGGGCGCATTATAGTAGAGGATTTACGATATAATCCAAATATTGAAAATTATCCATTATGTAAGCCAGTAAAACACTTTCAATAAAATGACCATCTTATTAAGAACCATTGTTCTATCATATGTGAACTTTTCATCATTCCATATTTGTATTTCCCTTCATCCATATTATTCTTTTTCTTTATTTTTGGTTTTTTATTTTATTTTATTTTATTTAAGAATTAATTTGATTTTGATTTTTTATCTAGTTCATCAGCAGTTGAAGTCAATTCCAATTTTGAAAGTCATAGAAATAATTCATCTGGCTCTAATCAGAATACACATTTAGAAGTAAGTCATAGTTCATCTAAACTCTTCTCAGGACAAAATTGCAACAAAATATACAGAATATTTATTATAATCACTTGTATGCTTGTTTCAGAAAGAAGATGATGATGCTGCAAAAAATGTCAAAAAGATCAGATGGGGGTAAATGCGATCATTTCTTTCTTTGAATTTTTCCTTTTATATATATATGTATATACTTGTGTATAAGTTGATCTTTTTTCTCCGAAATTGACCCCCTAAAAATTACATTTGACTATGCACGAATCAGAATTGATGCAAGTTCTTAAAATTGGAGGGCTCTTATAAGTGGAATTTACGAAAACCTAAATAATAATTTATTAATCTGTTTAGAATTCATTTATTAATCCTTTCGCTGCGTAATTAAATTCCTGATAAGATAAAATTATCCGTTCTTCACAGCACAACAAGAAGGCTTTAAAAGAGTGTGAGGTTAATCCGATTTCCGCACCACATCAGTGTTGGCTATATCGTTGATATTGCTGTCAACACTATCAAGGCAATTTAGTTTAGGTTATTGGTACAAAAACTGTTTTTAATAGTTGCGGTGTACAATAAGTTTTTGGGGCTTGACTTATGCTCAAGTCATATCATTTTTCCACTTTTTGGGGCCAAAAATTGAAGGTCGACTTATATATGAATCAATTTATACATGAGTATACACTCACTCACCAAAAGTCATGGCACATCTGCCTAATAACGTATTGGGCCCCCTCTGGCCTGGATAATGGCGGAAAACCATCACAGAAGAGAATTTACCAGTCCCTGGAATACATCCACAGGCACAGCAAGCCATGCTGCCTCCACTGCACTCCATAACAATGCTGCATTTACCAGTTGTGTTGGTGACGACCTGACAGATCATTCGATGACATCCCACAAATGTTCAATGGGATTGCAATCTGGGGAACATGGAGACCAAATCATTGTCGCGAAGTCGGTAACATGTTCCTCCAGCCATTGCCGTGTCACAAGGGCCGTGTGTGGAAGCACATTATCTTGCTGGAAGATATGTCACCTGCGGGGTAAAAACAGTTCGTGAAGGTGTGCAGGTGGTCCCCAAGCAGATCAACGTAGGAAGTAGCATGCAGAGTGGATGTCAGATGCACCTATTGCAAGCCACGAGAAAACACCCCAGCCAGTATGTAGCAAGCTGAAACCGTGACTCGTCGGACCAGGCAACCCTTCACCGGTCCAATGTTGATGTTGGTTGGCCCAGGCTAGGTGTTGCCGAAGATGTGCAGCTGCCAAGAATGGTACACGTTGTGACCTCTTGCTCCCAAAGCCTGCAGCTGCCAAGGTTCGCCGAATTGTCATCACGGACACAGCTGTGAGACGTCCCTGGTTGTACTGCATGGTGATTTTGTCCGCTGTTGCCTTTCGGTCAGCAGTTGCAAGCTGGGTGACCCAGCGATCACCTCTGGCATCAATGAGACATGGGCAGCCCGTCTGCTGTCTGACATGGGTTGTAACCCCTCATGATTACTGCTAATGAGCGCTAAAAAATTCTGGTCGACTATAAATTTGGAAATCAAATGATTTCAATCATCTCCCATCATTGCATATGGGCACTAATTTATGTGCTAATCTTTTGTTGGGGAATTTTGCACCTTAATAAGTATATGGAATTGTAGTGTTTCTTCAGAAATATTTTTCCGATGGGTGGAAGGAAGAAATCGCGGGGCAGACAGATGTTAAAATCAATCAAAATAATATGCAATATCGTTAACTTTTTTAGTTTATTAAGCTGAAAGGAGGGGGGGGGGTCACCAAAACCTCTCCAAAAGGGCCTAGGGAGAACATTGAATATGTACTTAATAGAAGAGATAAAAACCACTTAATTATTCCATTATTTATAAATCATAAAGTCAGTCGTATGTTAAGTTTACACGGTGTTTCTGAATGGTCTGTACAAACCACCAGGATATGTTCCAGAGATCAAAACAAGCAGAAAATGTCATATGAACATGGGATCGAAAATGCTTCTTTCTGGAGTTGACTGTTTGAAGGGTCCTTTAGTAGAAGAAGATTTATGAGAATTGAAAGAATCAGTATCGTGGCCAGCATGCTCACCCGGCACGAATCCATTGGACTTCTTCTTCTGAGGATATTTGAAAACTCTTATTTATTCTGTGCCAGTAACAGATGTTGCAACTCCGTCAGCGGATTCTGGATGGGTGCAACATCATCTGACGTATGATGGGTATTTTCCAATGGGTTTGCCAACTCATGCGGCGATATGATGGAATCTAACAGAGGCCGTTTTGAGCAAGTGTATTGTCTTGTTATACCATAGAAATAAATCACACAGTTTGCAAATTCTATAAGCTTTAATGTTAATTTCGTCTACTGCAGCACACCTTCAAACCATTAGAACTCTAGAAAGAAGCGTTTTCGACCCCATATTCATATGGCATTTTCTGCATGTTGTGTTCCTGAAGGTTTGCACAGATCATTCAGGAACACCCTGTATAATCTGTATTCTATCTTCTTCATTAAAGCAGATTTATAACAGTTTTATTTTTATTTTAGATTTGAGGCTAAAGAACGTTGGGAAATGAAAGGAAATTTATAATATTTCTTTATTTGAGCAAGTTGATTACAATGGAACGTCTTGTGAGTTGAATCATAATTCATTAAATATCTTTATCTGTCAATATTTTTTTTTTCTTACTTAGAAATAAATGATTATAATTGGATTTGCATTTAATTTAAGACCAGTCACTTACTTGTTTTTTTTTTTCTTCAATTAAAGTCTTTCAGATTCAGTAAGATTAAAATACTGGTTTGTGAGATCCTATAAGAATCTGTAATCTCATTCTGATGAGCAATTGTGTAAAAATAATTATGCTATAATGTCTTAATTTCTTTAAATAAAACTAGAATTTTGTACAGGTATTTCCTGCTTGACGAGTTCCTGATTTTATAAGCTCTCCTGAATCTTATTTTGAATAATATTTCAACCAATCTATGCAACATACGTAAGAGTTTATTTCAAGATAAACAATTCAGTTTGTATATTCCATATTTATGATACGTATGCATCAGAAATTTACTTTGTTTTTAAAAATATTCTTAACCATGTTGAACTTAAAGAATATGTAAACAATAAATTGTAAATATATTTTATGAATTGTTGAATGACAGTTGTTTACTTTAATCAACAAAAATCTAAACTAAAGACCATTAAATAAGTTTCACTTCATTTGGCCATAGTTACTTTTCGTCACATTCATTACATATCTAAATCTTCTATTACTCCGTTATGATCACTTTGATCGGGTTCGGAATCCGAAGATCAGATCATTGGCAATGGAATATGGAATTATGGGATTGGGCAGGTAAAACAAAAAATTTTGATCGCCTTCCTCTGTCGATACTTTAGTCGTTCCAGAATCATTTGATGACTCAGTCAACTCGACACCTTCAGCTTGTGACATTCACGAATTCGGTGTGGTAACTTGAATGTTTTTAAAGTGATATTTATTTTCAAAAAATAGTTTCAAAAATAGTTTTATACTTAATACATTAGGTAGTTATTCTGAATCACTTCTGTAGTGTTGATGTCCAGTAATGTTGATTTCAGTTATAATTAGAGAGCTGCAACATAGAATGAATCTCTGAAAAGTCGGCCACTTATACAGTATAAGAGCATTATTAGCTCAAGGCTATGCTTATGGTGAAACTATACAGGGTGATCCAAATGTCAGGGAAAACTTTAAAACTGAATAATTTCCACACAAAAGCAGATAAAAAGATTGTTTGTGCAGAAACGATTGAAATGAAGTCTCATTTTTTCTTTCCCAGGAAAAAAAATTAATTCTAGATTGTTTGGTTTTTGAGCAACAGATGGTGTTGTCAGGTTACAGACATCCGTTTATGCCCATTTTCCAACGGCTGTCGTGCTGAATGACAGATGGCACATTGAACATTTGTAAGCCAATAGTTAATTCAGCATCTTACATTTGTATCCTGACAATGCCATCTATTGGTCAAAACCGAACAATTCTAGCATTAATTTTTATCCTGAAAACTTATTTAAATCAAAAGAATCATCAAACATCTCTAAACCTCGATTATACAGTTAAACATCTCTAAATGGGGATTATACAGTTAAACCTCGATATCTTGAACTTCACGGAACAGAAAAAAATTTGAGAGAAAGAGGTTTTGAGATATGGAGGATTTCTTTTAAATCAAAATCTTTAGGTTAATAAAGGTACTGTGAGAATACAGAGAACAATTCAAGATAAAACGGTACATGTACATTGTTACACTGCAGAGAAGTGGTGGTGCTATGTCAGAAATGTAATAATATCGTATGCAACAGAGACCTTGTCAGAAGATCAATAATTTTTTTCGTGAATGTTTTTTTCATATTGCGAGAGAATCATCAACTTCATGGAAGCGACGTCAAATTTCTTTGGTTTGTACCAAAATCTCTCATAATGAAAAAAGCTTAACTGTAATGTATTTAAATGTTTTGCATTTTGCTACACACGAATTCAAAATTCGATATAGCGAGGTTTTTTTGAGAAAATGTTTTGAGATAACGAGGGAAAATTACATTGAATTAAGAATGAAAGTGAGGGGAAATAATTTTTTTTTTTTGAGATATCGAGGTTCAACTCTATTATGCTACAGATACAAGATATGTTCCACATGTTTCCCTTCCATGTCCAAACAGAGTGACAGGCACTTCAACCATTCTGTTGAACATGCGACAGTGTTTCTCCCATTATTTGTTTGCAAGCCATTAACATCATGGCATATTTATTTATTTTTTTAAGGTTGTAATCCTAAATGTGTGAAGCAAAAGATAAGTAAGATGTTAAAAAATTTCATTAAGAATCGCTAATAAGTTAAATAAAAAATTTTCTTTATTCAGTTTCTTTTTATTGTTTGTTTCAAAATTAGATAAATTACTTTACACAAGGAAAACAATAATAAAAAGTGGCTATTAACAATTTAATACTGTACTATATCATATAAAAAAAATGTCGGAGCAAATAATAATCTCATTTATTAATATTGATGATGCGTTTAGGCACATGATATATAAAAAGCAATTTTAATTATAATACATTTCAATAAACATGGCACTGATAAAAAAAACTATATCCAACAAATTATATACATATATCAGTCTTACTAAATAATTACAACACGATTGAAATTTGTTATGGCATGGGCAAGGTAAGAGTAAAATTGAGTATTAAGTAGAAAAATAATTGTAAACAAATGTCATTACAAAATCTAAAGCATAAATTCTTTAGAGAAAGACAGAATAGTTTTCCATTTATACAGAAGTGTGTGATTATTAACTGATATGAATTTATGAATAGCCTCTAGGAAGAATAACAGAACAACTTATTTCTTAATCTTATCTCCTATGTGGTTCTTTTTTCATTTCTGAATTTGTTCTGAAAAATTATTAATGGTCAGGTTTGTGTGAGATAACTTTTAAATGAGTTTTTTTGCAAATGGTCCAACTTATAAAAGGAAAAAAAAATTATAAAAAGAAACAAACAACATAATTATAAGGCACTTGTAAGAATGGCAAAGTTGCATAGACAATATTATTCATCTATTAATAATAACACATATTTATACATGGCTTTTTGTTTAAATCACCTCTGAAATATATTAAGATTCAGTTTATTATATACAATATATTAATAAAGTAGCATTAACTAATTGAATAATGAACTTATATTTTTTTTATGGCAAGAGATAATTTTCATTTGTCATGGTACAAATAAGATATCCACGCACGGGAAAGAAACCTTAAAAAGTATACAGCACATTTAGCCAGTGCAAAATGCTGTGAACAAGTTGAGATGAGTTCAGCCTCACAGTATTTAGTATACATTGACTTGATGGAATAGTCAATGCAGGCATTTCTTGATTAATAAACCTTTACTATGAAAACTTTTTCATAATTTCAGCTTCTGGGTTATTTTGTTCTTCATAAAGCAATTTCTCAGGATGAAATTTCAAAGTTGACCTTTCTTTCTCTCAATGACAACCACAAGACTTTACAACCATGTTTTTATATTTCTTCAATATGACATTGGAATGATCATCAAAATATAATACAGAAATTGAAGTTAATTTTGTAGCTGCACAGCATGGTTTAGGAACTAATGTAGGTGTCATTAAGTGAACCAATGTCTGAACAATGGCATGATTTGTGGCATTCATGTGAGCGTTTAGAGGAAAAGAACATTCTCCAGCACAGTAAAATGCTGCATAACCATCAGGTGCTATGATCCAATCCTATGCAGAAACAAAAAAAAAAAAAAAAAAAATTATAATTTTACATTAGTTAATTAGGACAGTTTATTTTTTGTTCGTTATCTATGTTATGAATTTTTAATAAATTATGATTATTCATTCTGAAATGTATAATCAGCAGTTACTTGTTATATAGATTACGGTGATATTTTTAAGGGCAATTAACACCAAAAATCACCTATCAATTTAATTATTTTATAATGGACATACAACTCTAATTAGGCTTAAAAATAAAATTTTTATAACTTAAGTAGTTTTTTTAAATATAATTTTTCAAACATCAGTTTTCAAAGCTCAAGTGTTTTGAGCTTTGCCTCAATTCACCGCTAGGATTCGCGCATGCTTGACATCACACTGGCTAATCGTTTTGGCTATCTAACACAATAACTCATCATCGTTTTTCTTTTTCGACCATTTTCTTTCCTTAATTTTGGAACGTCCAAATAATAAAAATGAGATCCACTGAAAGTTTCATATTGAAATAATATACAATCATTTTTATATTTGCGACTAAGTTTGTAACGTCATATTTTAACCTTTTTTCATTAAAAAAAAAAACATTTTGGAAAAATGTAACATATGCCCTTGTTCCGGAGACCCATTCAATTTTTGTTACATTTTTGCTGCTGTGGCTTATCACTTGCTGCAGCCTTACTCCGAAAAATGTGGTATATAATAAATACACTTCTTTGCAATGAAATTGCCCCACCCACAAGTAGTTATACAACAAGAGATACATCTGAACACACCTTTATTAAGTTTTGGAGCCAGTATGTGCACTCATTTGTACAGGGTGTCCCAATAGAAAGCGGCATCAGTAGGTTGTGGCACCACTTCTAGCGGCGATTCATTGTTCCAGCCGCAGGTGTTGGTGTGATCATACAGGTGGTGAATGTCCTCTTGGGGTATGTCTGCCCAGGCCTGGTGAACCTGATGTGTCAGTTCATGGAGATTGCAGGGTGATCGTAAACGACGTCCCACCATGTCCCACAGGTGCTCAATTGGCAATAGGTCTGGGGACCTCGCGAGCCATGGCAGGCAGTTGACATTATGCAGACATGCCATGCTCATGTTTGCCGTGTGCAGTCTGGCGAGCAGAAAGGGCAGTAAGTAATACGGGCTGCAGAATCCCTGTGACGTACCGTGCTGCTGTCAGGGTGCCTTGGATGGTGACTAAAGGCGTTCTGGTATTGTAGCCGATGGCAACCCAAATCATGATCCCGGGTGTTGGTCCACAATGGCGATACCGGATGGACACCCTTCCGTATCTGTCGTCTGTGTCCAAACAAAAATGGGATTCGTCGCTGAAGACCACCAGGCGCCATTCCAGCCCACTTGTTCATGACACCACTGTAGTCGTATCACGTGGTACTCGGGTGTCAAAGGAAGACACAACAATGGACGCCTGGCAGACATTGTCGCGGTGTGTAATCGGCGTGCTATTGTCACTATTGACACTGGAGCAGTGCCAGGAATAGTGATGTTGTCGTGCAGTTGCCGCAGGGTGATGGTTCTGTCCGCTAGTGCTGTTCACAGTATCCACCTATCGGTACGAGCTGACGTGCTTCTTCGGGCCCCAGAGCCTAGTCTTCTGGCACGTGTGCCTTCCTCTCGCCATTGCCTCCAACATTGGCCTACCGTCCGTGCGTCCCTCGACACATAGACAGCAATTCGTCTGGTTGACCATCCAACCTCGAAGAGACCAATAATCCAACCTCGTTCAAATCTGTTAATTGCGTTAACGGTTGTCGTTGTCATCGTCGTGGCATTGAGACCATTGTGTGGATTATAATACTGTACGTCACGAGGCAGTTGCTTCCTCCCTACTGCATGGAACGTCTCGCACAGGTGTTAACTGATGAGCCTATACAGGCACCTGGACATCCTGTATCAACCCAAATGGTCATGTGCCGTGAGCATGCATCTAATCATGTACTACTCAGAGGTAGACGACCCCCCCCCCCCCCACTAAATATGGATAAGGTCGGATAACTCCTTGTTGTGGGGCAATTTCATTGCAAAGCAGTGTATCATGACCGTTTGGAAAATGTTTAAAGATTTTTCTTTTAATTTGATTTTTATAATTCGGTACCAAAAACACCAAAAATGCTAACCTGCCAATTTAAATCTTTGAAGCTAACAAACAGGATCCTTTTCTGACAACTTCGTTCTTGAGCACGCTTTATATCGTATGATGCTAAATGATCAAATAAAAACAAATTTTAAATAAAATAATTACAAATAATGAATATGGTTTAATTCAAGCAAATTTCGTCAATACTATTTTGGTGATGGATATAGAGAGATATCTACTTATTTCATTGTTCAATTTACAGTAACAGAAAAGTAATACTAAAGAGATTTTTAAAGTAAAATACACTGAAGAGCAATTGAATTAGAGACAGCTGGCGTTATGCAAATGTGGTGCAGAGGGCAGGCCTGGCAACTGAAAAAGAATGACGTAAGCAGCGATACAATAATCTAACGAGTGATGCGACAGGAGTCGGTAATAGTCGGATGTAGTAAGGGTAAGATGTTATATCTAAGCGTGTTTGATTGTGAACAAATTGTTGAGGCCTGACGAATGGGCACTCCACCTCGGAAGTTGTGCAGGCACTGGGATTTTCACAAGCCACTGTGTACTGTGAGTATGTCGATCCCGGTAAACCATCCCTGCAAAGGCCAACTGCGTGTGGATGAGCAGGTCGTCGGCGGATGAGACGGGCCACAGTGCAACAGACCACTCTGCAATATAATGCTGGTGCCCAGAAATGTATACGCAGCCACATCATCCTATGAAGGTACTTATGCTGACTGCACATCACAGGACGTAACGAGTATTATGGCCATGTGAATAAAGGTTGCCAGGACTAATGATGAGTCGAGATTCATGTTGTTACATGCCAATGACAGTGTACAAATACGGCACAAACTATTTGAAGTGATGGACTCTGCTTGCCAGCAGGGTCCCTTCAAACTGGTGGAGGTGGCATTCTCGTCTGGGGACTGTTTACATGGACTGAAAAGGGACTCCTTGTCCCATCATCCCTCACAGGTGAACTTTACAGGGATTCCTTGACAATCACGTGCTCCCGTTTGCACATCTTTAACATCCCAACAGAAACCTCTTCCTGCAACAAGAGAATGCACTGTGCCATCGCTCCCAAATCGTATCCAGATATTGGATGAACACTCCACAGATGGGACCTAGTTTCCCTTCCCAGGTAGGTCACCTGATCTCAATCCCATCGAGTACACGTGAGATGCCATTGAGAGATACTTGAGCCTCAGACCCTCCTCCATCAAATCTTCATAACTGTGAGAGTTTATTCAGGTCCAGTCAACTTTTTTCCTTGGAAGTAAAATGTTTGTTTGTAAATGAAGTTGGCTTATTCATTTATAACTAAAGCTATAGTATAAAGACAGTTGTAACAACTCTACCATTGAGCATAAGGATGACCAATTTCATAGTTGGGTGCCATTGTGACACACCCACCAAAATCTCCCAATATAATCAATGGCCAGAGTGTTGGGTTCGTTAATTTAAAATTATAAAGGTAAACTTGAGAGTGAATTACTTCAATTGAAATAATAAGGCAAAGTGTTGAAATAAAATAATCTTTATTTCAAGAAAATAAAATCAAGTTGAAAGGAGTGGATAAATGCAAATAAACTTAACAACTAATCTTAAATTCTAAGGCTATATCAGTATGCTAATGAGTGGTTAAATGAATCTAAATGCAGCTGCTGATTAAATTTAAGTTAAACACTAAAAAACTATTCAATTCTAACTTGAATGCATATAAAGTTATCCTCTTATTCTAAAATCAAATCTGTGCTCAAGTGATTAATCTATTAAAGGGGTATCACCCAATCTTATCATTATATTTCCACTTAACTCTATCTCAAAATAAAATTACAGGCTCTAACAAATGTATTCACTTACAGTTTGTGTCCACTAAGCAGAAGTTATTATGTCCATATCTGTATTACCACACTATATCAATTTAACACATATATCCACGGGCACACACACAATGTATATCACAACATCAATATCTCATTTATTATGAAGCACACACTTTTCCGATCTGAAGATTATTAGCTTTGCTTTAATACAGGAACCTGGATCTATTACCTTATGAGTCCGTTACTTCTTAAACAGTCCAAGGTAAGATCAACAGATACCTGCACAATCTCCAAAACTTAATGCATGGCTTGCAGATTCTCAGCTGCCTTCTCTACTGATGCGGATCTCTGAAGAAATCTCCTCCCTGGTTGATCTTGTTAGTCTCACATAAAAATATTGCCATTAAGTTCCAAGTCGTGGGATATCTACATTTCATATCCACGGTTTGATCATCTTGTCACCTTATTCACAGTAACGGGGGATTTGTATATTATCATCTTAATTGGAATTCAACTCAATTCATCAATATATTCTCGTATTAGGGAGTATCACATAATATCACTTCCCCGCTTGAATTCATCTCATTTCTTTGTCCAATTTAACTACTGGTGGGACATCCCCTCTTGATTTGTAGAAAAATGCAAGGAGAAGGGTCGCTTGACGGTTTCTGACCTCCAACTAATTGAAGCTTGCAATCATCGAAAGAATCAGATTCGAAGTTTACCTCCCCAAAACAAAATTCAAACAAAAGGCAAGCTCTTCCATGCGTCGGCATGGGAGCCCAGGGATATTGGTCTCCACCCCCCCCTCCAAGATGTCGCGCCTTTTATCATCTTCGAGCATCCGGCCTCACTTTCATCCACAAAAAAAAAATTAAATTGAAAGTAAATGAAAATCCGGCAATGAGCATCCGGCCTCACTTTCATCACTAATGCAATCATCCAAAATTGCATATTTGCCTAATGAAACTTCATCTCCTCTTGAAAACACGAGAGATAATATTCACAATTTATTATGATGCTTCACCTTATTATTCATGTCATAGACCAAAATGATTCTAAATCAACCTAATTTGCAATAATCAGAAATTCTATTTCCACTGACATCCCCTCTGGATGGAAAAGCATTGTAAACGAATTATTTATTCAATTCTTTAATCAATTAATAACTCAATTATAAACTACTCCCTTACATAAATTCTTACAACAACATCATCATTATATTAAACACATTATAATGAATTCCATTTCAAAAGACAACAAATAAATCTATTATCACCATGACTCTATTAATATTCAAATCTCCTTCTTTAAACACGTGAAACTTCACACAGTGTTATTTCTGGTGTATACATAGTCTTGCCAAAAGTTCTGTCCCAAGGACCGAACTTATCTGACGAGCACATTACAACAAAAGACAAGAGTAATTATTGCCGCAACCCTATAGAACATATATATCTCAAAAACAATTGAAAATGGCCATCTTCAGCAAGTACACAGCACTCAAACTATCTGGTCACTCGCCGATGACAGCATGCACTACTTCCGGGCATGGAAGCTGTTGTAGCAATAAGATCTGCCTTCAAGCTTTCAAATATTGTGCTGGGGCTTTGAGCAAGCCTTCTCTTCCAAATTGTTCCAAAGGCGATAGTCAGGGAGGTTATGACTGGGGCTTCCCGAGGACGAATTTTATACAGTGATGAATAAGAGCTTAACAACTTGCTCTAAAATGTCCATTTGGTAATCTGCAGCCTTTGTTTTGATGCCTTTTTGACAGAAATGGAATTTGGTAACCCCGTCATAACGTGCTTCTCACCAAACCATCACTAATGCTCATGCCGGGTGATGGCCTCTCTGCACTTTCGGAATCTTCTCAGAGACTTCTCGAGAGCTCCGAGCAGGTACCGTCATTTTGTCTATTGAACGCTTCTTCAACATAACAATTTTCTCATCCGTAAACAGAATTTGACGATGTCCTCCATCTGCGTGCTTTGAAGCAAGTATTTGCATCATGTGTCCTGATGTCATATAAAGCAGCTATTAGATGTTAGCAGGTCTGTCTTCGATAAGACCCAAGCCGAAGGTCTTGTTTGATTATTCTAGACATCATTCTTTTTGATGATCTTCATTTCCTGTGGCAACGTTTTTTGTTTGCGTAAGGAATTTCATCGAATTTTCTCACGCATCGATTTAATGGCTGCAGGAGTTCTTGAAGTGTGGGGACACCACTCCTCACTTTATCATCCACACTCGAGATGTCACTGTATCATTTGATAGTATGATAAACAAATCTCTGCGTCAATTTCAGAGGTTTAAGCAGACTGAAAATTTTCTTTGCGCACTTGTTGCAATTGGGAAGGGTGATTACTGCAACCTGGGTTTCTCTCATGCCTCGTTCCATTGTAACTGTTCAATGAAATGAACTGTTCTAATATGCATTCAGCAGATGAGTGTTTATATATCATCCAGTCATAGATAGTTCATGAAATTTACATAAACCAACTCGGTGTTGCCCATTGCTTTCTAGGGTTATGACTTTTGGCATGACTATGGAGGTTGCACTTTTTTTACTACTTTTTGGAGTCCGAGACTAATAAACATTATGATTATGAAGAGAACGTGAAAAAAATGCCATTGAAGCATGTAAAATTTTTATTATAAAAATCCCTATATGCAGTATGTTGTATTCGTAAAATTAACAAACTGAAGGGAGAAAGGTCGTTGCATACCAAATGTCGGATTTCGAGGTGGGTTTCGTGCTTCAGCACAGTTTCCACATTTAGCAGCAGGTACCCATAACAAAGTGGTACATTCCCAGAGATAAACCTATCAGCGACCAGCTGCCTGAAATTTGCATGTCTGCAATGATATTTAATAGCGTTTGAACCCAAGCAAAGATAGTCGTGACTTCATACGAATTACGTGTGATAATGCATTACGAGTAGAATCACACTGCATCCACGCCTCTCCAAACATCAATAAGGTATTCGGTGTAGGCACCATAAACAAATGTACGGTCCAATATTAGTTCCGAAAATTCTGGGCGGGAGTGTGAGCCACGCGGCAGACTGCCCAACGTGTTGAATGACACTGATCTGAAGCAATCTGTGGAAGAGAATCCATCAAAAACTGTTCGGGACCTTGCAGGGGATCATGCTGTATCAGCGTTGACTCTCAGTAGACACTTTAGGACCATCAGCAAGGTGAAAAAGTAGGACAAATGGCTCCCACATGAACTTACGGAAAACCAACTTTGGTTGGATGTGTGTACGGAATTGCTTTTGCACCATGATTCTTGATCACATTGTCACCTGCGATGAGAAGTGGATCCTATATGACAATAGGAAACGGCAGCACAGTGGCTGGATGCTGATGAACCCCCGCGACAGTTCCCTAAACCCCCGTTGCACCCCAGGAAGCTCATGGTTATAGTTTGTGGTGTAGTGCATTACAGCTTCCTGCAGCAGGGGGAGACGATCACCGCTGCGACCTACTGTCGTGAACTGCATCGTATGCACACAAAACTATGTCAGCAACAACCTGCACTTGTGCATCGAAAAGGCGTCCTTCTGCTGCATGACAACGCGCGTCCACACGTTGCACGAACGACTGTGTAGGCGCTACAGGCTCTGGACTACGAGGTGCTTCCACACCCCCTGTACTCTCCGGACCTCTCCGCTACCAACTACCATCTTTTCCAAAGCCTGGATAATTTTCTCCGGGGGAAAACGTTCCTAACCCAAGCAGACGTCGAAAACGCATTCTGGGAGTTTATTGAGTACCGTGACCATGGATTCTATCGGAGAGGGTTCGAGAAGCTGCCAAATCGTTGGCAACAATGTTTAGATTGCAATGGGGGTTATTTCGAATAGCACGTGTGAAGGTGTCCTTTCTAGAGGGCCATTAAAGATGACCTCTGCAATCCAACATTTGATATGCAACGACCTGATATCTCTGAATCATTAAAGTTAAGTGATCTTTTCACTCACATCCAAAAGGCCCCCAGTTAGAACTGGGATCGTTAGAATGGAGCTCGGTGACATCTTGCTTAGTGGCACGTGTTCGTCGAACATGTAGTTCACGAGAAGTTTTAAAGAAGGCTACCATGAATGGTTGATGGCCTTCACGACCCTTGGCACCAATCAAATGAATTTCTCTTGGATGGATTTCTTCTTCTGTAATAAAAAGTAAAATTTGAAGAGGTTTTAAAAAGGTATGAGCAGTAAGAATTGCTAAGTAAGAATCACAGTATACAGATTATGGAAGTTTGTTTTTTTTTAAATTGCTTTGATAAGAACTGTAGATATCTAAATAAATACTGTATTCACCAGGAAGTCTTTTGACTAGGTGTGAAACTATCTACAGTATATAAATCTGTAATCTGACTGATTTAGAAACATTTCAAGATTAACATTTTTTTGATTATAAACGAGGTAGAATCAAATGAAAACCACAATAGTGCCGTTAAAAATCCAGACACAGTCCTTGACGTCTTTCCGAGCTGGTAGTATGAAGCCGTGTCGGTAGGTGAGGTTGGAGCTGAGTAACAGCGGATTCAAGATGGTGGCACCACTACGGAGTTGCACCAAGAAGGAACAGCATGGAGTTATTTGATTTTTATGGAGTGAAAGTGCGAAATCGGTTGATAATCATCAGAGAATGAAGACAAAGTATGAGGACGCTTGTCTGTCACAGCGGCAATTCTATGAGTGGCGCAAGAAATTTACAGAAGATACAACTTTGCAGACTGATGCTTCCCGTTCGGGTCAGGTTCATCGTGTTGTGACAGAGGAGTCTATAGCAGCAGCAGTTCTTGTTGCAGTTGAGCTTAGGTTTATGAACATAGTGCATGACGAACTCCGCTACAGAAAAGTGTCTGCCAGGTGGGTTCCTCGACAGCTGACGGAGGAACTGAAAGATCATCGGGTTGATGCATGTCAAGAGCTGCTTAGGCATTATGAAGAGGGGGGGGGGGGGAGAAGATTTTCTAGCTCGAATTGTCACCGGGGATGAAAGATGGGTGCACCATTTTCAACTAGAGATGAAACGTCCAAGCAAAGAATAGCGACATTCTTCTTTGTTGAAACCAAAGAAGATTTGCAGACACCCTCTGCTGGGAAAATCATGTTGACTTTATTCTGGGATAAGCATGGTCCTATTCTGGACCACTACATGTCCCCAGGTACCAGTGCCCATTACTCTGACCTTCTCAAGAATCATTTAAAGCCAGCAATATGCACAAAGCGAAGGGCATTGCTGAATGCAGGTGTTTTGCTTCAACACGATAATGCCCGTCCTCATTCAGCTCATGCAACTATGGAAACGATTGACGGCCTATGTTTCAAGTGGCTCCCTCATCTACCATATTTGCCAGATTTGGCACTGTCAGATTACCATTCTTTGGTCCATTAAAGGAGCATCTTGGAGGGCAGAAATTCAAGACTGATGAAGATGTCCAATCGGCAGTGCACGAGTGGCTACAGCATCAACTGAAAGATTTTTTTTTACATGGTATCGAAGCACTTCCTATTCGATGGCGTAAGTGCATTGAACTTGGAGGGGACTACGCTGAAAAATAATGTACAAGCAAACATTCTCCCTGCAGTGAAATAGTATAATAAAATTAATTGCGATTTTCATTTGATTCTCCCTCGTATTTAGATTATATTTCATTTAATAAATTAGTTTATCACCTTGTCTGATTATTTGTCTTTTTTATAGTTGTAAACTAATACTGGACAACATGGACATCATGAAGATAAAGTAATTATAATTAAAAAAAAAAGTCACAGTACTAACCTTTTCCAATCATTTGTATTTTTATGAAAAGTCCATAATTAGAATCTGGAAAAATCAACCATTTGGAAGCAGACTTAGAAATATTAAAATATAACCATCCTTCATATTCTGATGTTGTATTTATTGCATCAATAAGATAAAATTCTGAATCCCTAAACAATTAAAAAAAAAATTCACAATGACATTTCAATATAAGGGATTCCAAGGTATTGTTGTACTCTTCAGTCACTATTACACAATACGTACATTGACTGCTCAATTCAAAGTGGACACTTTTGATTTTAGACGTTTTTCAAATATCTAGACGAATTATCCTGATAATTCAGGGGTGTACAGAGCACATAACACCTCAGATATTTCAGTGAAGGTTTTATCCCGAAGGCAAATAGGGAACCAGCAACAACTGAACAAAAACAATAATGTTTGGGATCACCCTGAAAAAAATAATGCTTGAAATGCATTGTAGCTGCAGCATATACTTATGAAACTTCTTTTACTTATCTGTCAATATGCCAGCGTAAGGGGAAGAATTTGGTACTGGAGTCCAGTTCAAAAATAAAAATTTGGCTAAGTTTCTCAAATGTGTTTATATTATTTTTACATTCCCAAAGGAAACTGTACATGAAGGTTACACCATTTGCTCAAAGTGTTCACCGTTCACCTCTTAGCAATACGCTAGTCGGTGCTCAAACGCATTGCAGGCATTGATTAGGATTGCCTGAGGAATATTTGCTATCACCTGCTTAATTCTTTCCTTCAGTTCGTTAATACTTGCAGAGCGTGTATCGAAGACTCTGTGCTTAACATAGCCCCATAAGAAAAAAAGAGGTTATGTAAAATAAATAGTTGGATTCATAACTAATGGGAGGATCTATTAATTGAAAAAAAAAAGAGATTGAGAGGCAGTGGCTCCTGTCTACCAACCCTTCAGCATACCTGCACCACAGTATGTTATGCAGGGAAGTCATCTCCTGCGTTCAGGAACTTTTGAAACACACGGAATATGAGGTGTAACATGCTCTTTACACCCCTGAAGTTTCAGGATAATTATCAAGTATTTTTCTAGATATTCGACAAAACATCTAAAATCGAAAGTGTCCGTTTTCAATTGAGCAGTCAGTGGATTTAATATTAAGAATCACTTTCTTCAATTATAATAGGTTACAAAAAAAAAAAAAAAATATCATGTGTTCATTTGCCAAGAGTGAACACAAGTACCAAAATAATTGGTGTTATCAGTTAGACTCAAATTTTTGGTTTTAGAGTATGAAAAGAAAATTGATGTTGCACTTCTCATCTCTCAGATTGTTGATTTACCACAAAATCTTTTACAGATTGAAATATTTGGTTATTGGAATTGCAAATCCCAATGAATAGACCTTTTATTCAAATCATGTTGTTTTTTTTTTCATGAGAACTGCGTTTTTTGTAAGTCTGAAGAATCTTCAATTTGGTATCATATTTATTATTATTGTTATTATTATTATTTTTTTTTTAATGTTGTAGATAATAGATTTTCTAGCCATTGTAATTATATGTGATCAGCAGCTGATGTTTATAAGAATATTCAGGAATAAATATTACATTCTTACACATGCACTAAACTTCAATTATGGCTCAGAAACGGAGTCCATAGTAGACAACCTTCTGATCTCAACCAGCCAAATGTCGACAGAAAGCGTCGAACTTTAGTAGAGTGAATATACTTTTTGGAGAAACCAAAGGAATCTTGATTGCCATACAAGTGCAAAGCAAGGTTATTAATACGAAAAGCCATAGAAAAATTACAAGAAACGCCATACCACAGAAGAAATCACTCAACACATCTTATCCAGTTGCAAAATAATCATGCAGACAGGCTATTTACACAGACATACCAGGTAGCCAACATCATACATCAACATCTATCTAAGATACATAGGGCCATAGACATTCCATACTATAAATATGAATATACAAAAGCTTTTAATTTGTAAAGATGGTCATTAAATATTTTATTTTTCCAAAACAAAATTAGCCAAGGTAAAAAAATCTGTTGCATTACTTATTGAATACCCCTTGTACTTTTGAGAATGAATTTGGCTCCCAAAAAATGATTTGCCTTGAAGAAAATGATCTTACAGAATGAAAGAATGAATCGGGTATTGAGTAAGAATATTACTAAGAAGGGCATGTTTTTTAAGTAAAATAAGCATGCATTACAGTTTCTGTGCTAAAGTTTGATTATACTAAGAATATAATAATAATAAATAATAATAATAATAATAATAATGTAACAACAGCAGGGAGAGAACAGACAGCCAGGATCAGCTGAGAGATCAAACCCTCATGTTGTCCCCCTACAGGCGTGAGCCCAAAGCAAATTACAAACAAAATCTAATTACAAACAAAATTACAAATAAAATTAACAAATAAGGAAACAAAATCTAATAGTAAAAACAAGAGTAGTATTAATAATAAGAATAAATTAAAATAATACTATTACAAATTTTTTTTTTTTTTTTTTTTTTTTTTCAAATTTATTTATTTATTTTTTATTTATTTAAAATTCTTTCAAAATACAAAGAATACAACCAATTACATCAGCAATTCATATAATAATAATAATAATAATAATAATAATAATAATAATACAAAACAACAAAAATTACAAAATTTAAATTTACTTTTTTACCAAGATTTTTACAACGATATGGTAATCAAATCTTTCTTATAATATTTCTAGAGGCCAATTTCGAAACCCAAATCCGAAGCCCTTTCTGGGCTTGTATGGATGTAAAAAACGGGTCTACCTCAGTATATACAATTTTTAAATAAATATATATTATTCCATTTATTATATAACGGAAAACATTTTTCGTAAGACTTCTTTTATCTAATTTTGAGTTTACATTTTGTGTTTTTCCAATATAAAAAACTAGACTTAATTAAATTAAAGGATGTTAAATTTAGCATCCATTCTGGTACATTATTAAACAAGTATGGAACATAGAATTGCCTTTCTCGCTTTCCATAATTATTAAAAATTTGGTGTATGTCAAAATTTATATTCTTCCTTAAAGAATATTCTTGTTTTTTACGTTTTAAGTAATTTTTCGAAAAATAATTTTGTGTGAAAACCATATATTCAAATAAAGTTTCAATTTTTAAAATTTTTAATTCCTTATATTGAAGATCTATTGGATGTTCTTGTAATTTAGTGCCATATAATAATAATAATAATAATAATAATAATAATAATAATAATATTCAAAGCGATGCAAAAGCTGAGTCAAAAATTATTTTAAAATAAAAAAATCCAAGTGAGAATTCGGGGTGTTTGAATTATAAATGATGGAAAACTTAGTAACGGGATCTATCCACCCAGCGTTAGTTCGAAAATTAGGACAGGACAAAGTAAGACCAACGCGATTGGCTACGCGAGAACAGCGAAAACCAATATGCATCAGATCAGGGGCGTTAATTTTACCAGAGATGATTCTTTTCAAAACTGAGAGAATATGATTCTCAATAATTCCCTTTAAAGATGAATCTAAATAGTCTTTTTTCACAAAATTTCTGCTAGACAAAAACTTCAGAAATTTCGAATGAATCCTCTGAAGTCTATTAAATGAATAATTATCGCCAGAATACCAAATAGGCGAACAGTATAAAATCTTTGTTAACACCTGAGATGTATATAAAGACTGAAATAAATAAGGATCATGAAAAAAAGTTATTAAGCCTTTTAATAATTCCCACTCTTTGAGAAACGTCAGAAATCAAGGTGGCAACGTGCTTACTAAAATACCTTTGTCTTCATACACAATTCCGAGGTCTTTCAAGTAGTGTTTGACCTCAATCGGTACCCTATCAAGCATATAGAGAAATTTTAATATGGTAGTTTTCCTAGTGAAACGAACAATAAATGATTTATCTGTATTCAAGTAAAGTCCATTCTCAAAAGCCCACTGATGGATTTCACTTATGCTTGATTGCAGCATATGCGCATCATGAGAGGTATCAATACGATGATATAGTTTTAAATCATCAGTATATAAAATAAGGTTTGGACCTTTGTCTTTTATAAAATTAGCTAAGTCAATAAGATAAAAATTAAACAGCAAAATCCCTGAGGAACGCCGATAGAGATCACTTTTGATTCTTGACATGATGAAAAACATACGACCCAGTAACATGGACTTGAGCCAAATTAATAAGGTTCTGTCCACGCCCATTAATTTTAATTTTAACAGAAGACATTCATGGTTAACAGAGTCAAAAGCCTTAGCTACATTACCATAGAAGACATCAAGCTGGGATCGAGAGTCCAATGTAGTCGAAATAGCATTGTTGATTACTTGAAGGTTAGTAAATGTCGATTTTCCAGGAGTAAAACCGTGTTGAAACGGTGGTGCTATCTGGTCATAAAAATGCTTCAGTTTTCGGAATATTATAGTTTCTAAAAGTTTTGCTGGATAGCATGTAACGGATATAGGTCTCCAATTTTCAGGTTCTCTAGGAAATCTTATTTTTGGAATAGGAAGAAATGGAATTGATTTCCAAACTTTAGGATAACAATCTTTTTGCACGGAAAGATTAAATAATCTAACCAAAGGCCCAAGTAGAGGTTTTAAACAACCTTTAAAAACATAGTCCGGAAAATCACTATGTTGTGACTTGTATATATGACTTGTATATTAAAAAAATTATTTTAATGTTGCAAGAAGAGTCCACTTCTGTATCATTGAAGTTTCAAAAAGGATAATCCATTATTTTTGTTTTGTAATGAAACTTGAAACAGTAATATTAAAAAAAAAATTGTATTTGTTATCATTTACTACACTTAATAAACTTAGCTTACACTGGATCATTTGTGGGAAGGATTTCATATAAGGAGATTTTATATGTCTGATGTTGTAATGCATCAACACTGTGCTGACTGACTCCTTCTTCTTTAAAGATACGAAGCTCCGCTCCAAGAAGAATATCATCTACAGAAACTTCACTCATGTCGAACCAAAAGCGTCGATTTCTGCTGTGGCGCAAATGTTTCTGCTTATGTGCTGTGGAAAGAAATCAGAAAAAAATAAATAAAAATTTGGACATTTTATCAAAAAATCCTCTGAATTTAAATTTCCTTTAACGTGATGCTAAATATTTTGATATCCAGAAAAAGAGACCAATGAGATTTTTGAAAGAAAATCCATCAAAAACATGCAAGACAAAATTGCTATTTTATTATTAAAATTATTATAAATATAAAAGGAGAGTGGAGGTGAAGAACCTCTACTGATTCATTCTTTTTTCTTAAAATTTATCTTAGAAATTCTTTTCAATTAGAAACATGCATGTAGAAGCTATTAATACCGATTTGCAGAAAAATTTACAGAACTTCTTTAAAATAGTACAAAAATAAAAAAAACATTAAAGAAATAATTTTATTACATTTTTTTGTAATTTATTCACTATATTATTATAAAGGCTGATTTATTTCTTTAAAATGAATTAAGTAATATTAATGAAGAAATTATTACGATGAAATAGTATTAAAAAGCAAAAAAGCAAGCAACTTAAAAAGCAGTGAATATAATACTACCTGGTCTGCTGTTAGTGCCATTCCGTGTTTTACAAGATGCCCCATTAGTTGCTGATCGACTTCTTGTCGAGATGAACCTCTTGGGGTGTAATTTACGACACTTCTTCGCCTGTTTGCGTTTACCTGCATTCACACATGACATACACACACATCAAACACCTCTCTATTTTACACCCCAAAAGGTAGGAAAAAGGATGATTTTGCAATACTGTTTATTCATTCGAACAACTGTATTTAACATATAAAACATAGAGCCATCCCTAATGAATGAGTACAAACAAGGAAAAGGACAATAAACACATTAAGCTGTGTACTACTATCTTTCAGCGAGCAATTCATAAAAATGTACATGTATTGTAAAGGCATGAAATGTAGATTAAAGTTCCCGATTTGCTTTATAAACTGGAGTAAACACCAATTTGTTACTATTAAAGTGTTACTAAATGGATTGAAACCATTTACATACAAGCTACTAATAAAATAGGAAAAGTAAAGTAAATCACTTGCCGAAACTTCTCTAAAGGATAATTTACTTATCTGATTCCCCTATCTCCCTTTATTTTGTTATATTATTATCAGAAAGTACCAAGTAATTTAAAAATACAATTTTTTTGTACACCTTTAATATATAAAAAATTTTTTTTTATTTAATTTAATTTCTCCTATCTAAAATAAAATATAAATGAAATGAGATATATAAATTTTAGATCTGCATCAAGACAACGGCTACAAATTTGGCTTTTCAACACGGACTTTGGAACACCATAAATGGATGCTTATTTTTACATTATGCTTAGTTAGTTAAACAGTAGTAAAAGTAAAGAAAGAAGAAACATATGGCTGCTATGATGTACTTTTGTATACAAGGGTCACTCCACAAGTAATGCACAATATTTTAAAAAACATTTATTTTGTATTCTACACCTTTTCATTTTATGGAGGTCATAGATACATATTTCCCGCTTATATTCAAATGTAGTTTAAGTCGTTCCCATGAGTCGTTCCTGTGATAGAGTTCTGCTGTGAGAATGAGACAGTGGGAAACATTTGCAGAAGGTGTATGGAGATGTAGCTGTCGATCTCAATACGGTTAGTCAGTGGGCAAGCAGATTATCATGTGAAAGAAGTCACTCCAATATTCAGGATTCTCCCCGCAGCGGGAGACCATGTACTGCACAAAGCCTTGACAATGTGCAGCATGTTAATGCGACGACCATCTCTTTCGTAAACTGAAGGAATCCTTTTGCAAAACGAAGTTTGAAGATGACGGCACCCTTGTGCACGCTGCTAAACAGTGGCTCAAACGTGCTGGTCGAGACTTTTACCAAGTCGGCTTAAGGCAGTTGAAACGGACGAGGATTATGTGGAAAAATGACGTTGTTCCTAAAGAATGTATCTATGACTTCCATAAATTGTAAGGGCGTAGAATAAAAAATAAATAAAAAAATAAAATATTGTGGATTACTTTTGGAGTGACCCTCGTACAATTAAAATTTCCCATGTATAGCATTTTTGTGCTTTTCTACTTTTATCATTAAAATTTTCTTTTCTTTTTTATCATTTTAAAATATTTTTAATTTATCCGAATATAATAACAAATTAAGGAACATAATTTTTGCACATATCTAATACAACCCCTGGCAAAAATTATTCGAGCGCAGCCTGCAAAATGTAATCAAAATATTTTAGTTAATGATCATGAGTAATCCTGATACTTCAGACAGAATACACTTACATAGTTTTATTATGTAATCATTTCTTAATGCAAATAAGAAAAATCGGACCATTTGAATACAATTTAATGCTTTAAACAAAATTATCAAGATATCCCCACTCAAGAAAAAATTATTAGAACACTCCTAGGTTAGAAAAAAAATATTCGAACACAATGAATAAGTTATGGAAAACATCAGTGGTAATAAACATCAATATTGTGTTGAACCTCCTTTAGCTTGTATTACTGCTTTAATACGCTTTGGCATAGTTTGAACCAAATCTCTGCAGTAATCAGAATTAATTTCACCCCAACTGTTACGAATTGCAGCTTCTGCAATAATCAGAACTTAGTTCTTCCTTTGTTTGTAGGGTTTTTTTCATTTACCAATTTTTTCAATTTCCACCACATGTTTTCTATTAGTGACAAATCTAGACTTTGTGCTGGCCATGGAAGTGTTTTAATGTTCTTGTTTTGTAGGTAAGTTTTGATTCTTGCAGTGCGGTGGCACGATGCATTGTCATCTTGAAAAATGATCTGTTCATCTCCGAATTGATCTTCCACATATGGAATTATGAAATTATCTAACACTTCTTCATAAACTTCTCCATTCAGTTTTCCACATATTATTGCTAGTTTTCCCAGTCCTTTTCCCATACATCCTCAAACCATGAAATAAGATAGTAATTTTTGACCTTCTCTTACACTGGTCATGAAACTTTTCTTCACTCCCTCTCCAAACAAAAATACCGTTATCATCTCCACAACCAAGATTAATACGGCTTTCGTCTGAAAATATCACCTTACTCCAGTCTTCTTCAGTCCATGTCTTGTGCTGTTTCGCCCACTGTAAGCGTAGTTGTCTGTGACGTTTTGTAAGTTGGGGCTTAATTTTCGCTTTGCAGAACTTGTATCCCATTTCGTTGAGTCAATTTCTGGCTGTTCTGTCACTCACACGCACGTTATACTTCTTCCATTGCTTATTCAGTTCCTTAGATGTATATCTTCTGTTTTTCTTGAAAATTTCCCTGAGTGACCGATCCTGGCGCTTGATCACCGTTTTCGACCTCTTCCAGTGTGATTTAATACTGTACCAGTCTCTTGAAACTTCTTCCACACCTAGTTAACAGTTGATACAGCACATCCAACACAGTTGGCAATGTCTCGTTGCGTTTTTCCTTCTTTTAACAAGGGGATTATTTGGTTTATGGAATTGCACAGTTCTTTTCCACGAGCCATTTAATGATGCAGTGAATTGTGGAAAATCAGCGAAATTATTTATAACTAGTGTCACAAGATTAATATGCAAAATTTAGCAGTAGAGTAAACCAATAGAAAAATTTCAAACGTAATCTGTTTCGCAGAATTGTCAAGTGTTCGAATATTTTTTTCCTAACCTTGGATTGTTCTAATAATTTTTTCCTCAGTGGGAGTGAATTGCTGATTTTTTTAAAGCATTAAATTTTATTCAAATGATCCAATTTTTCTTATTTGCATTAAGAAATGATTAAGTAATAAAACTATGTAATTGTACTCTGTCTGAAGTATCAGGATTACACATGATCATTAACTAAAATGTTTTGATTACATTTTGCATGCTGTGTTCGAATAAATTTTGCCAGGGGTTATATATGTCCTATCAAGATACCAGCCACATGTAAAAATTCAACAATCAATAAGAAGTCTACTGCAAAAACTTGGGAGATATTGTGACATGCAGTACAGAATAAGTGACATGGTATATTTACCCGAAGTGTTGTGTTGATTCACAATAATGAATGCCCATACTGATAATCTCCTTAAGGCCTTCTGCTAGAAACAATTTGATCATTTTCCCTACAGTCCCGATCTTGCATCAAGTGATTTCCATCAGTTCAAACATCTGAACTCCTTCCTTGGTGGACAGTGGTTCCACAACGATGCCCAGGACAAACCAAGCCGTTGGCATGTGCTTTGCATCACAAACAGGAATACGACAACTGATGCAACACTACAACAAATGCCTTAACAATGGTGGGAACTATGTAGAAAAATAGAGTAAGGTATGTTCTTCAAATATCATCAAACATCTTTGCTAATGCTTTAATTTTGTTTTATTAATGTCCCGTTGAAACTGAATTTCTGAAAAACCCTTGTAAATATGTTTAAATTATTTTATCACGTTTATGATCCAGATACTTGCATATCGGTGACATGGCTATAAAGATTATCAATTTGGAAAAAAACAAAAGCTTCAATTATAAAGACCATATACGGCCCTAGGGAAATAATCCTTATAAAATACACAATCTAATTTTTTAGAAATCTGCAAATCCCATAGAATTTTTCATTTTTTTTAATCGTATTTGCAAAATCATCCTGTTACTGAGAAATCTGTAGAATGTTGACATTTATTTTTATATTAATCTTCACCATTTATGGCATGGAAAATGCAAGCAAGGAAAATGGTTAAAGAAAAAAAATGCAATTAAAGGTTAATAAGCAATATTATTATTATTATTATTATTATTATTATTATTATTATTATTATTATACTTCACTATTAAAAAATTAAATAAAATTCCAGCAAGTTGAATGAAATGGCTTGCGGAGCTACGAAATCCAGTATCTTGATATTTCACAAGAATTAGTCAAAAAACAGACAAACAAAAAACAAACAAAACAATATAAGCAAAGAAGTAGTTCTCTTTAAACTGTTAACAATTTCAGCAGTAAGTATAGTTGAATATTGGATGAACTATACTTAATGCTCATGAACTTCAGAAACATGAAAAATATGAATTCTTGAACATTTCATTCCTGCTTCTTATTACTGTAAAATCTTGAATACGCGCCGGGTATTCAAATACACGCCGGTCTCAAATAAAAGCCGGGTGGGGTGTAAAAAATAGATTAACGCCGGGTCTCAAATAAACGCGGGGTCTTTTTCGGGTCATCTTTCAAATCATTTGAGATGAGGATGTTGTTGCAATGGATGAAACAAGTGTGTGGTTTGACATGCTAGCCAACACAACAGTGGATGTACGCGATGCAAAATCTGTTAATGTCAAGAACACAGGTCACGAAAAATCGCATGCAACTGTTGTAACAACAGTGTTGTTCTTGCTACAAAGGGTGATGGTAGTAAACCGAAAACCATTTGTTGTTTTTAAGGGAGCAATAAGAAAAGTGAAGGCAATGTAAAAAAAAATTCAAAAGTAGTGGTTGCTTCTTCCATCAATGGTTGGATGAACAATGATCTAACAATTGACTGGATCAATCGAGTTTTAAGTAGATTTTCTTTTACTAGAAGATTATTGGTATGGGATTCATACAAATATCACATCCATGAAACCATTAAGAGACACCTTAAAAGCACAAACACTGTTACTGCTGTCATTCCCAGTGGTTGTACGAAATACATTCAGGCCCCAGATGTTTCTTGGAACAAACATTTTAAAGCACGCATGACTGAACTGTATAATGAGTGGATGGCGGGAAATGGTTAAAAGAATACACAAACCCTGGCGGTAATTTGAAGGCACCTGCACCAGAGCTCATTGTGAAATGGGTTGAAGTAGTTTGGAATTCCTTGTCACCAGATTTGATATTAAAATCATTTCGTTGTTGTGGACTTACCATCGCAACAGATGGCAATGAAGATGGAGAAATCTCTTGCTTTAAGGTAAGGTTCTACTTTCAATTTCCATTTCTGCTTTCACACACTATTTTAACCATATTTACTTTACAGGACTTGCTTTGCATTCATCTCTTTCAGGTTCATCGGCCATGTCATGCCAGCAGAGATATATTGCTGAAATTGCGCGATTCTATGCGGGGATTCAGAAACCATTACCTTGCAAGAGATCGAAGATGATGAAGAACTTTATAATAATGAGGCAGTGATTCTGAACCAGAAGATAATATTA
Source organism: Rhysida immarginata (assembly GCA_023313115.1). Taxonomy (NCBI): domain Eukaryota; kingdom Metazoa; phylum Arthropoda; class Chilopoda; order Scolopendromorpha; family Scolopendridae; genus Rhysida; species Rhysida immarginata. Next base: position 88,910 of record JAHWFO010003124.1, read on the forward strand.
ATTTTTAGTTTTACAAAAAATTTTTTTTATTAAATTGCAATTCAAAACGTTGTCTGATTTATTGTGGGGTGACTAACGACCGGGAAAACCGGGAAAAGTCAGGGAATTTTACAAAATCAGCAAAAAAAATGCGAAATTGGAATAAAAAATTGGTCAGGGAAAATTACATGATCAACCGGGAAAAGTCAGGGAATTTTATTCAATCGTTTTGGGACACCCTATTAGACACCCTGTTATTGGGAATAGCCCTTAATGCCGGGTCTCGATTAAATGCTGGGGGGGTCTGGACCATTGAAACAAATATACGCCCGGGCGTGTATTCAAGATTTTACGGTATATTGAAAAATTCTTCAGATCTACTAAAAGTAATACTCATGGTATCCATGCTGTTCTATAGTGCTGAAAAAGATCAATAATAAAATAGAATAATTCAAGAATGTTCGATGAGAATTTTATCCTATACCACACCTCAGATGTTTAAGTAAAATCGACATCTATTATATTATTTTCATCAATAATAAAATAGAAACAACTTCTTGAAATATGCAGATGTCATTTAAAGCAGCCTGAAAAAAAGACTGAATAATCAAACCTCCTTTGACAAAGATCCAATTTCAGATTTTATAAATAACTTCCTCGATAACAGTAACAAGTATTTATGTCATCAATTTTCATTTCGCATTGTAAATCCACTTGTCAAGGCTTCCTGAATGGTGGATACTCACCTATGCTGTACTAAAAGTTATGTTGTCACCTGTCATTATCTTGTAGCTGCAAGCCCATGAAGACAGGGCTGGAACGTCGACATTGGGGGCCCTGGGCTAACTCTCTTTGGGCTCATGAAGCCTCTTACTGTAGAAACTAAGATGTCAAGCGAATGCTAAAAGAAAGGGCCATCACATAGAGCACAGTAGGTGGCGGAGAAATGAAAATTATAAGAAAAATAATTAAGGTGAGTAAGATACACCGTACGTGAAATAAGTACTCAGTAAGTAAGTTGCTGGTTCATCATAGGGAAAGAAGGGAAATTTTTAGGGTTTCTTTTACGAGAGTACTATTTGCCGGGAGATTTTTACGATCCGCCAAGTGACCAGGTGAGATTGTCAAAATCCGGGTGACACCCGGTGAATCCGGGTGAGTTGGCAGGTCTGCAACCCTGAACAGGACGGTTGAATGTATTGCTTTCTATTAATATCGGAGAGAAGCCGAAAACGAGGAAGAAAATTTATTGTAGAAAAAATAATTTAGCTTATTTTTTTTTTTTTTAATTAATAAGTAAGGTAAAAAGTTCTTTATTTAAGTGAGTATTATATAACGCTAAATTTATCAACGTAGTTCAAATTTAAAGGAAGACAGCTTGTTTTTAAAATTATTTCATTTTTTTGAATACCAAGTTGAAAATAACCTTAACATCACGTAATTTCGATTTTTTTTTCGTTACTTAGTATTTCTCAGTAATTTTATTTTTTTTTTCATTATTTTTGCAGAATTTAATGGACATTCAATTAAAAGATTTTGGGTTACGCTTGACACACGTTTTATCTTTTGTGCATGGCATTTTTGTTAAAAGCAAAATAAACATTGAAACCAGCGCCGCTGTGCGACAAAATTCTCAAGTATTCTTTTCCTCGTTTCAAGTTGTTATTATTTACGCGTATTATTTAATTACGGGGAGCGGCGAAATCGACCGAGTTTCGTACACATCGTTTCGCTCACTCGAAGATTCGTGTTAAAAATTATAGATACTTAAATAAAAATTAAAAAATTGAAAATTAACACTAATTGCAGAGAATAATAAGAGTGTGTCGATTTATATTATTGCGCGTCTCTTGATCGACCGGAGAAAATAGAACTCACCATGATTAACGAAACTCATTATAATGTCAGCGTCGTTGATTGTATGTAGGCTGTTGTCATCGTGCCAAAGTTGAACGTCGCTGTCGTCGTCGTTGTGATTATTCTTAAGACTGTCAGCGAAAGAAAAAGAGATGCTCTCGTTATCGTTGCTGGTTTCTCCATTGTCGTGGCTGATAATGTACTTGTAAAGATCCATCATGTATCGAGGCGCTGAGGTTTCCGTTTCGTGCGAATGAGGTTTGGGACGGTGGTCGAGGCCCAACAGCGACAGAATCTCTTGCTGCATTTCTCGCCGCTCCTTCTTAGAAAACCTCGGGTAAAACACTGTTTGGTCGATGCCATTGTCGGCATAAAATCCTCCCGAAACGGCCGACATGGAATGGAAGAGGGACGAGAAAGATAAGAGAACGAGCAGGACGTCCTGAGTGGACATGGCGGTCGCCATGTTGCGTAGGTTAATTGGAAACAAAAACAGAGCAAGCAACTCGCTCACGCTTGCACGTTTACTCGATTCCAATAGCCGCAAGCATTATGAGGGAAAAGTGCGTGTTGAGCCATTGCCTTTGCCATTACCCGCTTTTATTTGCTTTGGAAAATAAAAGGACGGAATTCCTTTCAGAATTGTTTTCAGCGGTTGGATTAATTAGTCTTGATTTGCTCTTGGTTCCATATCCGCTGCTGCAGAGTCGCAAATGGAGTTAGGGTTTTTCCAATGAGAAAAATGTCATAACTTGATCAGCAACTCGAGCAACACTTTCATCGAGTAAAGGAAAAAAAAAAAAAAAAGTTAAAATGAAATGAAATTTGTTCTGAGAATAGAAAAGTAATTTTTAACGCACGGAGTATTCAGAATATATTTAATGTTAACTAACATTAGCTTAAAATTTTAAGTACAACCCATTCTCAAAAAAAAAAAAAAAAAAAAAAAATAGAATTTTTTTAAACTTTTTTTTTTTTCCTTCGCTTATTACATCCTTAAAATTAAATTGATTTTTTTTAAGCTTATAAAATTTGCAATACATTTTTAATTGATGTATATCTGCTCTACTTTTTAATGATGCAAAACCATGATAATAAAATTTAAATACTTTTTGCTAATTATTTAAGTTGTGTAAGTACCCTCCAGGACAAAAGTTTGGAAATTTTTAATTATTGCAACTATTTGTATTTACAAAAGTAAAATAATAGGAAACTGGTTAAATAAAGGATAAAAAAAATTAGAAAATCGACTTAGTCATTCATTAATGTTTATTAACAAGCAAATTAGTAGTACTACTAATTTATTGAATAAATCAATTAAACAAATAAAAAAGTAAACAATGACAGAGACAAAAGTTTGGAAAATTTGAAATTAAAAACATTTAAATTATTTAAAATTATTAAGTTGCTATTCATTAAATGTGATTAGATCATTGTTGCGTCTATTAACCTTATTATCTCATTTTTATGAAAGGCCTAGGAGATAAAAATAAACGTTATAATAACAAAATGCCTCCAACCGCACAAATTGAAAAACATATTCGAGATTTGATTATTAAAAAGTGGAACGATATGAAAAGCAAGTGGAAATAGCTAGATGTTTGCATTTAACACCAAGTGCAGTCAACAAAATCATTAAAAAGTACAAAGAACATTGAACGACCAATGTTTTGCCTCGTTCTGGAAGAAAATGCGTTACAACTGCAAAGGAAGATGCGAGTAAATAAAAATTAATGACGAATCGAACTTTTCATTATTTAATGATGGCCAAGAAAGAGTCATTCGGAAGAAAGACCAAAAGTATGATACTAAGAAGTCATGATACTCTTTGCTTTCATGGACCTGGAAGTCTACTTCATCAAAGAAGTGTCAACAGTTGCTTACTACACCCAAGTAATGGCAGATCATCTGATTCCTACGACTCAATTTTTATGGCAATGGTGATTTCATTTATCAGCAAGATGGGGCCCCTTGCCATACATCTAAATATTCAATGTACTGGCTAGAAGACCAACAAGTTCAGGTGCTAAAGTAGCCTGGGAATAGCCCGGACATGAATCCGATTGAGGAGATATGGAACATCACGAAGAAGAAAATTTCAAGTTTGAAGCAACCAACACATCAAGTATGAGCTTCAAACTATGTCCAAGACGTTTGGTGTAAGATTACAAAAGAATGTATGCCAAGGGGAATAAAGGCAATGCCAGGGGAGGCTGGACAAAATACAATATTTGTAAATTTGTATAATTTTTTCATATATAAATTTCAAATTTCCAAACTTTTGTCCTTACGTAATTAAATTTCCAAACTTTTGTCGCTGTTGTTATTTACATTTTTATTTTTTTATATTGTTTATTGCTAACTTGCTTGTTAATAGACATTATTTTAGATGTAAAAATGAATGACAAAGTCGATTTTCTAATTATTTTTTCCTTTATTCAGCCAGTTTCCTACTATTTTACTTTTTTTAAATACAAATAGTAGCAATAATTAAAAATTTCCAAAATTTTTCCTGGAGGTAAAACGTCTCAAAAAATTAGAATACTTCAACTTCTGTCTCATAAAATTAGAATATTAGAATATTTTTTTTTGTTTATATTTAACGCCCCTACATTGATTATTGGGATGCTCCAACAGTATAAAAACAGGCATTTTTTTATAATTGTAGTAAGATGGGACGAAAAGTATCTTTAACACCAACAATGTGGAGAAAAACAAACTGAAATTGCCAAAAAAAAATTCATTGTTCGCAGTCATCAGTTTCCAAAACTTTGAAGGAGTATGTCAATACAGGGAAAGTAGCCGGACGGAAGCTAGGCAGTGGCCGAAAACGCATCACCACTAAAAGAGAGGATGCGGCTTTGAGGAAAATAGCCATCCAGCATTGTTTCAGCACGCTGAAAGATTTTCAACATCTGGAAGCAAGCAAGAGTTCAGCCAGCAAAGACACCGTTCATCGACGGCTTCGAGAAATGAAGTTTAAGCGATGTATACCTAAGAAAAAGCCTATGCTGACAATGACACAAAGACAACGCAGATTCAAATGGGCCCAGGATTTCATAAAAAAAAAAATCGAATACTAGAATTCTGTAATCTTCAGCGACGAGTCAATGATCTGTGTTCCTGTTGGAGAAAGTGGACATGTCTGGCGAAAAAAGGGTGAAAAATTTCATCCCACCTGCGCGAAGGGATCTGTCAAGCATCCAGCTAGTATATGGAGGTGTATGTCTTCTGGAGGAGTTGGAAAATTATTGTTTTTCATAGGAAAAGTGGATTCTAGCGCATACCAAGAGATTCTTGAATATGGACTCATTTCCTCTATTGAAGATCAATTTCTAGATGTTCCTTGTGTAATCCAACAAGATCTTGCTCCTCCCTACACCTCTAAATTAACAAAACAGTGGCTTCTTGAACATCAAATTGAAACTCTTTCATGGCCTGGTAATTCTCCAGATTTGAACGTAATTGAAAATGGTTGGGGTGACATGAAGGTATTCAACAATGCAACCCACCATCTCGAATAATTGAGGAATTGAAGATGATTATAAAGACTTTGTGGAATTAATTTTCAGTCAAACAATGTCAAAAGCTGGTTGAATCACACTGCCCAAAAGATGCAAAGTTGTAATTCAGAGCCTGATTCAGAGCATAGGATTTGCGACAAAATATTCTATACTAGATTTTGATATATGAGGGTGAATCAAAAAGTAAGTTACACCATGGAACAATAAAAAAATTTAATCAAACTTTTCTCTTTCGTGATGTAATTCATTATAGAAATGCGATTGTATTTCGTCAAAACTTCTGATCATTTATTGCGACATGAGATCTAGCACTATTTCTAATAACGTTTCACATGTCCTATGGATTTGCATGAGAAGCTTGGATACCGTAAAGTCTGTTTGCGTTGAATTCCAAGATGTCTGACACTTTAGAACAAACCGGCAAATGAATGGCATGCAGTCTGCAATATCTGCAGCGGTATAACTAGGAGGAAAATGACATACAAAAAAAAGCATTTTTCCGAATGGCATTGTCACAGGAGATGAGTGGTCTTGCACTATCACAGGAGATGAGCCTAAAACTGAAAGCATGGTGCGGAAACATCCACATTCTCCGGTTCGCAAAAAATTCAAAGTTTCTCCTTCAGCTCGGAAGATTATGCTTAAGCCTGGATTCCACATCACCAGAACGTACTTCAGAAACAGAAGCTTAAATGTGACGTCACTTCCTCTCTATAACGTACTGCTCGGCAAATTGTCAGCAGAAAAGTAGAACAGACAAAATTTCAATTTTTAAGTTTCTGCAGTTCTTGCTGTTGTACTTTCAGCCAATCATGTCTCGCTTTCTGTGATGTCATGAACTCAAGTGCAAAATCAAAATGTCGGAAACAATGGTGAAGCGAAACGAAGAATTAGAAATGTTTTATAAACAACCGTAAAAGATCGCTGCAATCTACAAAACTGTCCCGGACTTCTATAGTAGTGGGAACAAAATAGAGCAGACAACAGCAGATTGTTCTGGGATAAGCGACCAGAAAGAGGAAACTATGTTCGACTTCTTCATGAAAACGCACGCCCGCATATGGCTAACGTCGTCAAAGCAAAACTGGTCCGTTGGTCCGTTTCAAAGCCTACAGTACGGACTTAGCGCCCTTGGACTACCACCTCTTTGGTCCCATAAAGAGAGTTCTGAGTGGTCAGAAGTTTGAGACTGACGAGGAACTCGAAGTAAGCAAGTTCAAAAGCATAACAAGTGGAGAGCGACAAATGAAGGGGCGCAAAATCTCTTCGGCCTAGCAGCTGTACTGATTTTTATTTTAATGTTTAAACGTGTAAAAGGGGGTGAGAATTTTTTCTTTGTTATTGAGATTAAATGGTTAATGAATCACAAAACGAAAAATTAAAACGCTTCAGAAGTGGAGAGGGATGGCCAAAGTATCTTTGCCTCCGAGTGAAGAGAACTCTTGCTACGCCTCTGAATGCATGAATGCATGAGGCGCGATATTTTGTGTGTCCCATTTACCTCGTGCGTATGTTCAACCTGTCATATCTAGCTGCCAACGGTAATATATGGGAATAAAAACTTGTATGATGAACATAAGAAACATTTAATTGCATATTGATGGTATTTTTAAGAGGTGCAGCTTCGCCTAATTTGTTGGAATTATAATTATGTTCGGAATGGCAATGTTATATGGAGGAAAAGAGATGATGTCGAATGTAGTCTGTAAATCTGCTTGGAAATAGTTTGGACATATGGAATGAATGAACGATAAAAGGCAAGGCTGACTAAACGATTTCATGTTGGGTGTATGGATTGGATGGGAAATGTGGATTAAAGAAAGTGTACCGGAGTCAAGAGATGATACCGTTTTGAAAATTTGAATAAATGGCACGCCTGTATGAAGAAAAGAATGACAACCGATGAGGTAAGGATTATGTATAGAATCATTCCGTCTTAGGGAAGTTTGGTGTCATTTATCGTATATACGCGCGTGTTGGTCGGAAAATTTATCCCCGAAAATAGACCTTAAAAATAGAAATCGACTAATCTGCGGGGGAATAGATCTCAGATTATGCAGGACAGTAGATCATCCCTGATTAGTGGAATGGCGTCTGTTTCATAGATCTTCATTTACCAAGATGATGATGTGATGAGTCTGGTAAGGAAGAAACAGTTGAAGAAGATGAAGAGTTTAACGATTTAGTGTACGATTTTGAATCCTGAGGATTAGTTCGACTCTGAATATTATAACAAAAGTATACAATACATAAATTATTTTATCGAAATAATCCTTTAATTAGGCATTTTGTTTTCCAAAAGTTTCAATATATGAAAGTTTGAATGTAAATAATTTTTACAATTTCGATTAAATTATCTTACGATGGTGATTTGACAACTCATGAATTCCATGAGTCAGATGATAACACTGAATAATTTTGAAAATAAAAATACCCGTAAATATATACTGACCCATCGGCTTGAGCGGCTACTGGGTGCGTCGGCAGGTGGCGGATAGCCGAATATTCTAGGTTGAATACAACTTAGGACATCCCCTAATATCCATTAAGGGGATGCAGACCAACTCCCGAACCCAAGGTGTTATGCGACCCGTGCTGAAGGGTGGATGGCACTTCGGTTATAGTGTCTTTAACGGAGCCTCCTGTCTACTTGGCCACATTCAGGAGTATTTAGCCTTATCGCGGTATGCAGGCATCCCCGGGATGGACCGTCAATCCTGCATTTATTACAGCATTTTATGGATTGTAATAAACCCCCAATTCTATCTTGTAAGCCTGCGGGAAACCAGAAACTTGCAGCTGATATCGACATGGCAGGAATGCCCTCTGTTGAATCAACTGAACGTAATCAGCATGCTGCTTCTGAAGCTGAGGCGCCTCATGCTTTACAGCGTGCGGCCTCTGGCGAGGATAGTGGTATGACTGTTTCAAAATATATATATTACTAGATGCTGGGGTGCATTCAAGAAAACCTGCAGCATAAAAAACTGCGGCAGCCAACCTCAGCGGAACTTTTCTGGCTGAGGACATTCACATAGCTCTAATTCAAGAACCTTGGATTTCCAAAGGTGGAATTAGAGGTTTGAGCAACTGTGGAGGTAAGCTAATCTATGATTTTTCATGCTCATCTCCCCGAGCCTGTTTATTATTAAAAATAATATTAATGCTCTGCCTATGTGTCAACTGTGTTCCAGGACTTGGCTGTAGCCTTCCGACATTGCGGAAACTCGTACCCTCCCTGAGCTCTCGAGCGAGGTCATCATAGACATACTAGGTGTAGAGTAGAGAGGGGGGGTCGGCATTTTCCTAAGGGTGCCATTATTTGGTATACAGATGGCTCCCGACATTATGGATACTCTGGCCTGGGCGTTTATTGTGGCAACCAAAAACCCTTCGCTTTCGTCGACTCGGTCGTTGGGTCATGATTTTCCAGGCAGAGATGTTAGCTATTATTTACTGTCTACAGATATGTATAGATAAACTCTACGTTCGTAGAAAAATCTTCATACTCAGTGACAGTCAGGCGGCCCTAAAGGCTATTGAATCTTCCAAGACAACTTCTAAAATTACCTTGGAATGTCGTCAACTCCTGCAGATCTTGGCTCTCCAGGATAGCGTTACGCTACTATGGGTGCCTGGACATAAAGATATTGTTGGAAATGAGGTCGCAGATACCTTAGCCAAACAAGGTGCCAAGTCTTGACCCTGTGGTCCTGAACCTTTTTGCGGTATTTCCAAAACAAACCGCAATCTGTGAGATTAACAACATCTCTTATCAAGCGATGACGAAAAGGTGGGAACAGACCACCGATCAAAGACATGCTAGACTCATGATTAAGAAACCTACTCAGAGCTAACAACTAGTATTCTGCGGTTTAGTAGGAATAAACTACGGGTTATCATGGGCTTTCTTACAGGTCATGATTTACTACGAAAACATTTATATAAAATGGGGATCCTTCGGGAGAAACCACTATGTTCCAAGTGTAATTTGGTGGACGAAACAGCTCATCATATTCTTTTTGACTGTGTCACACTGGCACATATTCGTCGCCTCACGTTAAATTCTACTTTACTTGAGGACATTCACCAAGATCCAGTGGATAGTCTGACTCGTTTTCTTGGCGAGTCTGGCTTCCTATAGGTTCTTTAGTTTTTTGGGCGGTCTTGGCGCAAAATTCCCTCGTTGGAATAAGTGCCTAGGTAATCTCTGGTTTTTCACCATTGATTAACCTACCCGCTCTTATAAGATAAATATATATTGAAAAAATAGTTTGTTACTCCCATTTTTCAAGAATGGAAAGATTAAGTTGAAATTATGCATACATTTTTGGACACCGACTTATACGCAGGGCATTCATTTTTCCCGATTTTTGGGCCTAAAAACGGAGACCGACTTATACGTAATTAGTATTGTTTGGCACCAATCTCATTTCTTACTAAGTGCTGCTTATCTTCTTAGGAAGATTATGACGGGATATTGCTGTTATAAATTTTAATAGGTTTGCTGATATATTGTTTTAAGAAATGGATCGCGATACTCTCTTGGTGAAAAATAAGAAAATGAGAAAATTACTCTTGAAGTTCTATTTTGTAAATGCGAGTACTCCAGCATTCGCGTGAAGCTTTAAAGCACTTGGTGACGAAATAGCTTAATTTACTACTTTGGTTAAACTTTCTAGATGCCGGACACCGCTATAGTTGGCACTTTTGGTAAGCATGCGTGATAGAATAAAGCCGTGGGATATTTAAGGTACACTTAATGATGCATCAGATTATGTTTCAGGCATATTTATAAAGCTTTAAAGTTTCAGAGTGGAATTAATATTTAGATCTTGCACATGCCATCCTGGTAGTTGCCTTGTTAAGGTTTTCCAATGACGTAGTAGAAGTTTGTATCAGTTTCATTGGTACAACTCTGTATAGCCAATACCACGTAGAGAGAAGGGCTGCTCCAGGTGTCATCAAACATAAGCAGACAATCATTGTTTACAACAAATGAAAACACAAGTGTTTTTTCGTTTGTTGTAAACAATGAAAATTGGATTGTCTGCCTAAGTTTGATCATGGCCTACTTTATCTTCAGACTAGGTGGCCAATCTTTTCATAAATCTTTTCGCGTCCTGTAGGTGTAAACTTCGTCTCTCATAGACTAAACTTAACAGTATATCAGAAGATCTAAACGAGGAGATTCATTGGCCTAAACGAGATCAGATTCATTGGTTTCTGAGACTGTATATGATATTAACCCAAATACGAATATGACAAAATCATTATCGGCTCAAGCTCTGACGTTACAAGCGTTCTTTGCATTCGTCGCCGATAGTTGTCAGTCACAGATGCTCCTAAATTAAGTAAAAAAGACGGTGTCATTTTGTCACTGTAGTTGTAAGAATTTGCTAACTTCTTGTGTCTATACTCAGATTCCTCACTCATCTGTGCCCCGTTGAAGTAATTTTGTGTCAAGCATTCCTCACCAAAGATCCCTCATCATAAATAGAAGGATCGTCTTCAGTAAATTTATCAAATGATTGGCAGCCATTTTCTTTTTAACGAGTTAGCAATTTCAATTCATTAATTGGGAATTTTCTTCATTTACCTAAACAGCCGACAACAAAAACTTAGCTTCTGTGATTTTTAAGAAATTGATTAAAAATATTGATAAGATTTTCCCGTAAATAAGCTTCAAGCAATGTAACAATCTGATCTAAGTGAACTCATGGTCAGACTTGTTAACACATCGGGGTGACTCTCAAGCATACATGCAGGCAGAATGATATGTTCACGAAGATCACTCATATATGCCTCAAATGATGATTTTCAAGAGTGTCTTCGTATCTTGAAGCTAACAGTACAAAAAATTTAGTTTGGGGACACTTAAATCATCTCGTAGAACACTGAATTTCTACTTTGTCTTTCACTTACATATGAAAAGTTTCAAATTACTTTAATTCAATTCTTAAATAATTCAAAAGTATTGCCTTAAAAAAGGAACTTTCTGCAAGTTCGCGACATATATGATGCGAAATTCTCTTAAATGAAAAAGAACCTCTTTAAGTTTTCTGATAAGTTTTTATTTTACCCTACTCTTAGAGAAAATGCTACACCCTAAAACAAAAATGAAAAAAAATGAAAAAGAAAAATGCTTCGAATGCGTTCTGGAAAATCT
>JAHWFO010003124.1:100448-188968 GCA_023313115.1 Rhysida immarginata
TCTACAGTTTTATTCCGATCTTGATAAAATTTCGCATACATGACCTTCAAAGCATGAGGAAGGTCACTGTCTACTTCAGATTTCGAAAAAATAATAATTATTGATAAAAAATCGATATTCATGGTTATGGCAGGGCATATTAATGAGAAATATCGCATGACCAACAATGCAAGACAAAGTTTTTGCAACAATAGGTATCAACAATGGTATCAGCACGCAATTCACAAACACTCTGCACGGACCAACAATATACATCTCATGACCAACAATGCAAATAAAAGTTTGTGCAACAATAGGTATCAACAATGGTTTCAACACGCAATTCACCAATAACAATGAGCTCAAAATGATGATGCAATGATAAAGCAATCCTTTCCAAGAATTATAACAATGAACATAAAATGATGATGCAATATGGATAAGTTTCAATTTGTAACAATGCATAGAACTCCTGTTATTCAGGTTTTTCTTAGAAAAGAGAGTTCTTAGTACTTAACAATTTCTTGAAAATCTTTAAAAATGATCAGTAGCTGGAGATAATGAAGAGTTAGCAGACTATTGAGAAAGAGTGGAAAGACGACAGAGAAAGCAAACCTTTAGCTCCGTGCTGTATTGAGCAAATGGGAAGCAAGTAAATAGAAGAATTGGCGACCGCTAGACTACCCAAAGTGATGAATGGCCAGTTTTTGCTTCAAGACATCGTAATTATCCCGGGCAACGCCGGGTACCTCTTCTAGTTTATTATAATTTCTCAAACAATTACAAATCTCAGTGGCCGAATATATTAGGGATTTAGTAAGGAGTAGATCCATAAGTTGAATTACACTTTTGTTTACGCGGCGTAGCATTGAATCCGAAAATTTCCTGGGAGTATTTGATCCATATGGTATTCCCCTAAGTCTTTATTTCGAGATCATTGGAAAGTAAAAATTCGGCATTAAAATGAATCATTGGAGAGAGAGATCGCTGGCCAAGATTCATCTTGCAAAGCAGGCTGCTGATGTTCGATGAGTGTGGCCGTGCGTTGTCTTGCTGAAAAAATGGCATTTGGTACGCCACGAATGTAGATTAATGCAAAGGCTTGCAGCACCTCATCAACATATCGCTGTTTTGCTTTCAAAGAGCCTGTTTTGTATAGTAGAGATGACTAGCTGTTTTAACACCTCAGATCACAACTTGATGTGTGCCGCTGAAAATTGATAGAACATTCTACCTCGTTGCCTCCAGACTTGCACTCGGTAATCATCATTGCTGAGATAGAAGCAAAATCCATCGCTGGACACCACAGTATGCATTCGTCACGCCAGAAAACTCTTCAAGCGACACGATCATACGGTTCGGTGTCATAAACTCCTAATATAAGATTCGGTGCAATGTTTGCAAAATTCGTTTTGCCTGTTTCTGTAAATCTACGATGAACTGTGTCCGGCTGTAGATTGTCGTCGCAAGCATCGATATGTGCGCTGTGACGTTCGAAACTATCCTCGTTGGCATTGTGACGCTGTAGGCACTGACAGAGAATGCAACAACCATGTATGATGCCAGGTTCTATGACTGAATACAATGAACAGTCGGGTTTAATAATAAACAACAGCATTTATTTCTGACTGTTTATGCCAACTAAAAATACGACTCGTACAGCTCTCAATTTTTGGTACAATGGTAACATTTTCTAATACAAGTATTACTTGACTCAAGGCATTATTCATATTAAAATATTTCTTCACTGAAGGGTGCTTCTTAGACTAAAGGCCTTACAGTTCATTAAATCCCAACCTCTGTTGTGGACCTTAAGGAAAGAAATCTTAGAACAGACTAGATTATTAATCAACACAATATGTAATCCAAATATTGATTATGCTTCAATAATTAGCTGATTAATAAATTAATTAGATTCCAATATGCAATAAATAATTCATTACCAAGCCGCAGTAGCTTTCTTTATGCCTTGACAACTCTTCTTCACAGTCCACACAAAATATTGTCCTTCCTTTAAGATAAAGCCATAATTACTATTTATTCACCAAAGCAAAATTCCACTATTGATACTTATTCTTTGTTTCTGTGAACCAGAGCTCGAACTGCACTTCAGCTTGACTATCAGAACCATAGAACACCAAAATGGCGACTTCCTCAAATGCCTTCCCTGAAGTTTTATTCAACCTTCCTTCACCAAGGTTCCAAGCCAAAAAAAACAAAAAACAAAAACAAATAAAACTACAGAAACAAAAATAATAAACAAAGATAATAATTCCTTATTTAAATACACTTTCAATCCTATAACCAATCATAACAAAGCACTTTCAACAAGAAATTAATCCTCCCGAGGAAGGTATAGGAAAGTAGCGGAAGCTCTGAGGTCATCTATTTTTACCCTTTTGTTTGGACTTTTTAGTTTTTTTTAATCGAAAAATTGATTTTCTCGAATGTAGTATTTAGAAAATGAAAAAGAGCTCTATCTTCTTTCGTTTCTTATCTTTTCCGATCGAATGATATATTGCTCTAGTAATTCGTTCATCACATTTTTCTTCAGTTGTTTTTATTTTGTAATAAAATGATAAACCCTTTACCTCAATTTTTTTTTTGACATGTAGCCATGAAAGTTTTGTTATATTTTAATTTTGATGATATATAATTATTTAGGTTTTTTTTATTATCCTAGCCCGGGCAATATTGTTAATAAGTTGTTTTTTTTTGTAGAAAATTTCAATACTTCTTTCCTAGCTACTTGTCACTTAAAAATGTTGTTATATATTTATTTTTTTTGTAGATATATTCTGGGCGATTTTCGTAAGATTTTAATTAGCAATATTAATTAATAATGTGTACACATTTAGCTATAGCAATTTTCTCGTGAACAATTAAAATATATTCATTTAGCAATTTTTTTTGCCAATTTGCTTGATCAGGAATCTGGTTAATTTTCTTTTTGGCACTTCTGATGCCAATATTAGCATCTGTGATGTCTATATTAAGGATCCTTAGAGTTTTTGAGTTGGTATAAATAAGATAAAATTTTGTACAATTTTATTTTGATGTCTTAATTTAAGATCGCCAACAATGTTTTATAACATATCAATTGTTGTCATACATTTAAAAGATGTTCTCTGATTTACATAGTCAAGCTCTGAAGTGTGCCCTTCAATTGTTGCCGCGTGCTAGCCGTGCGCTTCTTGACTGTTGCCACAAGAGCATAAAAGCTTCAACATGCCAAAATTTCTTCACTACTTTTCCGGTTTTCCATTAGTAAAGATAATCCAATAAGGCTCCGTCATCATCCATAGCCACTACAGTTTCTGACTTCAACTTTTCTTGTGGTTTCCTGAGTTGATTTTCAAGGATTATGTCTTAGCTACCTCAAGTTCATTAATATCCGGATATGTAATCCCATTTTCATTTTCATTTGGTCCTCTTCTGTCGAGATGGACACTTACTTCAATAGATAGTGATGCAGATTTGTCTGGATTTTCCAGTCAATCTCTTCTCCGGAAGCCATCATCATATTCTGTTCAACATGTAATTTAAACAGTGCCTTTGCTGTAGTGAGCTAACCATGCCTGTTGGGACTTAAAATTAATCTTTTAATTAGGACTTTTAACCTTTCCAAAATAATTTTTCCTATTTGATGTAATTTTACTTTCTTATCTTCAGTCTTGGCCCATTATGTAATTCTAAATTTCTTTTTACACATTTTTAAGGTTTTTTTTTTATATTTAATTTTGGTCCCTAATATCTCTCTAATGGTTTAAACTGGAGTAGTCAAAATATTCTTTTTTTTTTTTTTTTTTTTTTACATTTGTCCTTACATATTTCTTATGTAAAGTGTAAGGCTTTATTTTTTTGTTTATGGATTTTTCTCATTACATATTTTAAATGACTGTAAGTGAATGAAGCAATTTTATCTTATTTGCTGTCTTGTATTTTGTACAAGCATTCAACAGTTTTGATTCAATTGAGTTAAAATCTTGTTTTCTTCCATTTGTGATGGCCCCACACAAGTGTTTTGAAGCCTGCTAATATTTATTTTGTGCATTATTACTGCACAATCTTTTGGCTTTTTATTTTCTCTAGCAACTTTCTTTTAGTTGCTACTTGGCTACTGATATTCTTGATTCACATACAACTACTGTTTTCCTTTTTGTCATGGTTGTTGGGGAATTTAAATATGTAATTGAAGAAATCTTTTAAGAATTCTTTTCTTAATGTTATTAAATATAAGTTAATTTTTCCATCTTTAAAAGTAAATTTTAATAACACAACGCAATGTCTAGTCTAAATGATATTTAGATTAAATTTTAATTCCACTATACAATTTTTTTTTTTTTTTTTAATTTAAACCTCACTAAGGTTGTGGGAGTAGTTTAACTGCGAGATAATAGTAATTTTGAGAAATTAATGCTTTCTTAGAGCTTTTTGTGGACATCTTAAGAATTTTAACCGATTTTCTCTTTTCCTAATGATTTAATCATCATTATTAAAGTTAATATAAAATCCAAAAGTAACCTTAAATCTTATTCAAACGTTACAATATCACATGCCATATGTTGCCATAGTTCTAATGACCAATTTACTGCTACCCCCACAACTCCGACCCTATTGGGCCAAACTTACAGTAATGTTGATCTTGCTTAGAGGAATTTGCATACTGAATTTCACTCCTTTATATGCATAAATACGCGTAGACCTTTTGGTCCCCTGATTTCCGCCTCCGAAACTCCGACTCCAGTGGGTCAATCAAAACCAAACTAAATAGTGAAGGTGCACATGCCCAAAGTAAGCTACATACCGAATTTCAACCTTCTACCTCAAAAACGGCGGAAATTATGAAGGGGATGGACAGACAGACGGACATTGTGAAAATAATAGGTAGCTCCATTCTTCCGCTACTTAATGTCTCCTAGGTAGGGCATTCTTCTATCTGCAACAATGAATACAATTGTAACTAAATAAATAAACCTGCTTAAGGCAGGAAATTACTAAAAGAAAAATATTAAAGAAATTGGGTACAAGTAATATCCACTGGAATAAACAAAAGGGAAGCAAAACATGTGGGGCAACTTAGCCATCACAGTATCTTACAGAGATTTTCACTTAAGCTTTACTGTTACACATCACCAACAGCATAACCTTTTTTCGTGGCTTTGAGAAGCTCTTAAAATTTACAGGCTACCTGCCCCCCCACCTTTTCATCACACTTTTCAATGAGGTCATCGACAGGAAACTGCAAAAATTTAAATAACTTGTTTCTCCAAACATACATTAAATTATGCATGTGACGTATCTTCTGTGTGGAGCACTTATAACTGTACCCAACTCTTATCTTAGAGAATGTAAAAATCTTCATTAATCATTTGAAATAAGTAAAACGGTTCTTTACTATGTCAATGGTTATTTAAAAGAAACTGGAAATTCACATAGAGTTGCAAAATATGCAACGAAATATGCAAAATACTGAAAATGCTATACCATCTGTTGGCATTCTAAGAAAAATATTAACTTTTGAAGTTCATTTTTCAACAAGGGAGCAATGATTCGAATTTTCCCTCCTGTAAATGAATTAAAAGTAGCTAACAGAATAGCATGCACGAATCGGTGGCGTTAATAATTGATTACATTAAGAAAAATAGTTAAGTTTTAAAATTTCTTTACTAAAAGTTCTTTTCATATTTTTTGTTTTCTTTGACATATTTTTTCTTAAACTGCTACGTTCATTCATTTCATACGTCAAAAATTATGGATTCGATTTTTTGACTTAATAAGTGCTATGTTTCATGCTATGCAAATTTACAATAGATAAACACCTAATGGAACAACATTAATCATCCTAATTTCAATATTTCATTTATTGTTGGAAAGGTCTTTACAATACAAACCACAACAAAATTGACAGATTTATTTGGCGTGTTCACGTGTTCTCTAAGGCAATATTAATGGGAGTTCAACGATTAAGGGTCTTTTGGAAAGTACATAATATATGAGGAAGGTTTCGATGAATTATCGTAATCGTGTTATGAAGGAAAATTGCTTGTTCAGGCAACCAACCTAAAACAGGATTCCTGGTGAAATGGAAAAATGTGTAAAAACTTCTTGCAGAAATTTAATTTATTCGTCTTGAGGCATACATTTCATATCATAAAGTTTAAAGTAAAACATGCCTGCGAATAATCTTAGCAGAAAGATAATCTTAGAATAATCTTGGGCATATTCCTTAATAATTTAAATGTGCGCAAATTTCATAACATACGCTTAAGAATTTTTATAAAATGTGTTTATTTTTCATAAAAGACTTCATGAATAGAATATCCGAGAACTTAATTGAAATTCAAATTTCAATTTCCCAGCTTCGAAATTTACGATGTTAAATTTTAAAGCTGTACTCTCGAGAGTTTTATAAAAAGAAAAAAAAAGGCAAACTTTATGATTGCTATCTTTTATTAACGTTATAAAGGAACAATAATCCAAACAATTGTCCTTGGGATGTTTTCTTCTTCGACCGAACTAATCTATTATTAACTCCAAAATGAAAACTCCATTTTTCTGTTAAAATATTTTTTTTTATTTCTGTTTCTGGCTTACATTTTAAACCAAGTTTAAATCCGAAATAAAATCTCTGGACAATCTACGTTCGGTGGAATGAGATCTGAAATATTATAATTTTCTTTTGGGAGGCTCGCAAAGGCTTAGTTGCCATTGAAATTCCAATTTTGATGGATTAATCTAACGAAAATGCATACAAAAATCTATGTTTATTTAGTTTTATTATTTCAACAAACATGGGAAAAGTTTGTTTTTTCCTTAGATAGAAACCTTATTAAAACATGAAAATTTTATAAAAATGCAAATTAAACATTGGACATAAAAATAATATTTGTAAGATAAGAAAAGAATGTAAATACGGGAGAGATATAAATAAAAATACTAAGATAGGAAGGTCCACAAAGAAATCAGTTCGAGCAGAAATACTAAATTCGATATTTCTATGAAATATTAAAATATATTTTTTTTATAATTTAGTAGAGTTCTGAACAAAAACTAAAACCGATAAAAATCGATTGGATGTGGAACGAAAGAAATATAAGAGCGCTTTATGAAAAATGCTAAACGGTATTGGTACCATATATTTTATTTTTTTTCCTATGGCAAATGCATTAGAATATCTTACTAGCGACACATGTTGACTATTTTGTGTTTTCCAGAATTATGCAAATATCTCTTCCTCTGAAAATATCATTTAGCAGTTTTTCTCCAGCAGTCCTCCTCTTATTCCTCCTTCTTGTGACTTATCCCCCAAAAAAGTGAAATTCTTAGCACGCACTACTAATTATGAGCATACAGACGCATTCCTTATTACATGTGTTCAAATGTAAAAAAAATTATTAATTTGATGTATTAACATAAAAATCACAATAAATTTATTAATGCTTAATAGTTCTACGTAAATTAAACAGCTTGAAATAAATTTAAATATTTTGCCGTGGTCTTTACAATATAAGAGTAAAATCTGTGGTATCTCAATACTCATAAAAAAATTGGAATGTTTTTAAATATTTTAATAATACTATTATTGTTTTCTATTCACTTTAAATGTTTGATATACCTATTTGGCACTAGATGGCAATCAAAGAATTGCATTGTCGGAACAGTTTCGTAAAATCTAGACCTCCAACTCACCGAATCCCAATTTAAGAAATGAAAATTGTTTAAAGAAATTAGCATTTGTATTTTTCCCTTTACTCTCAGCAAAAATTAGTCTTAAGAAAAATCGGCGATTTTATCCCCTTTACATATGTTAATTTTTAAGTATCATAAGCCTGATCAGAAGCATCTAGAAATTTTGATAGTATTTTTTTTTTTTTATAAAGGAAGCGGTTAATATGATAACTTATATTCATTGAGTCCATCCAATAAATAATAAATTTTGAACCATGAAAGAACCATCAACAAAATAAAATTGATATTACCCATTTAAAGGTTATTAATAAAGTTATATTATGAGCATTATCATTTCTTGTATGCTTTTGTGGGTTATATTAGAAAGTGACCTCACTTACAGCGAGCGTTTTGAACATCACCAACAACATAGAAACAACAACAAATTGTATTGTAACTCAATCTTTATAATTAGACATCATTTGAAATTGTCTATTAAATTCTAGAAAAGAATCCATCTTTCTCCAGTATTTCTTGCAAGTTTTCAAATTTTTTCGGATTTTGGAAGCTACTATCATGGCTTTTTTTTTTTTTTTTTTTTTTTTTTTTTAGGAATATCTATATAAAATTCATTAGATAATGGAAGATTTTAATAGACAGAAGAATCCTATTACCAATGAATTCATCGTGTTTGCAATACAAAGCGACTGACTGGCGACCTAAATTTTACAGAAAAAGCTAATGTGAAAAGTTTTATACAAAGCGACTGCTTAATCCTTCTGACCCACCGGGGATTTTTCCAAACTCCCGATCCTTCACCCCTTGACGACGAAGGTTCTTTATTCCTTCAAATATTCTTTGATTATGTGGATAGCACCAAATGTCCGCAGTAGCATCATTTTCGTCAAATACTCGTGGCATCTAGTTCGAAATTTTGCGTTCGTTTTTCATCTTAACATGTTTATCACAGAAGGTGTTGGAAGTGGCCGCCGTCTCCTGCGTGTTACAAGCCCATGTGAAATGGCCCTTTTTTCTCTGTATGTCTTAGTGTTGCACTATCAATCTTTTGGATAGCAGTAGTAATGCTTTAAGACTTCAGTCGCACAGGGTTTATACTGTACACTGGTGGTGTTAAACTCAGATACAAACGAGGGCCGCCTAACACCTCTGTATCTAAGAATTCCTAAGCCCGTGAATTAAAAACCATAATAATCCTATAAAAGATATGATAAGCTGCCATGCTCATTTTCAATCTGCTTCGGACCGTATGTAGCCGAGTTTGACATCTCTGCCGTATACAATTTATTTTGGCTAGAAAAATGCCACGGTCCTGAAAAAAAAACTGTCGCCACATTTTGCTGGAAGTAATCCAGTGTCAGTTTTACACCATCAAGTTGTTAACAAACTCGGTAAAAAACCTGATAGCCTGAAGGCAATTTCGTACGCTACAACCTTAAGGAAATTCCAGCACTTTCTGTGATGTTTGTACTCTACATCGTTCAATGAAACTTTTATTAAATTTCGTGTAATCGTTATGAGAGATTAACAAAGTTCAAGATTCGCATTTATAAGAATTACACTGTAAGATGGTGAATTTCGGTATGCCTGAAATGGGAAAGTGTCGGGAAGTGATATTACACACGAAGTACTTATTGTGTTAAAATTGTAGAAGGTATTTCATTGATCATTTTCTCAATTTTCTAAATTGGTGTATGGCTTTGGTGTATGTGGTAATTGTAGACCTGAGTGAAGACGTACACGTACGATCAATTCGCCATGTGTTTCCGTCACAAAACAATGGGAGAACGATCAAAGATTTTACAGAAAAGTTCTTACTAATGTTCAGTCTATATTATTTACCACATATAATACGTAATTGTAACTGTATTGAAAATATAAGCTCCGATTGGTTGTAGAAAACTTCAGGCAAAACTACGAAGTAAAAAACATTTGAAAATTGTGGAATAATTGTTAAGTTACTTAATAGGTCTCATTATTAAAATAAATCAGTTTTTTATTTAAAACTTTTTTAAAACATTACTCTTTTACCATTTAAAAAAAAAGTGCACCTAAAGCGGGCCCCCTAATTTCATGAAATGAAATGGGTATTAAAAGGTGAAATAAATACTGAATGAAAGAGAAGCATTTATTTCTTAAAAAACAATCATAAATAGCAAATTAAATTTTTTTAATGAAATATCAGGTATTTAATTACTTCAAAGGCTTCTTAGATAAAAAAAAAAATAATAAAGGCATATTTTTCCTTAGAAAGTCTTTGCATTGTAAATTCTAGTTTAAATGAAACATGTTAAGTAGGTGTTCAGGTAAAGTACCTCTTCTGCTTGTGCGATTCGGCTGAAATTTGCTATCTTTCGTCATTATAAAGGCCTATACTAAATTTTATTTGTATAACTTTATTTAAAGTCCTTTATTTAAATGAAGAAAATTGAATATGTGTTTAGCTAAAGAATCTCTTTCGGTAGACAAATTTGGTCCAAAAATTGATGCAGATCCAGGGCAAGATTTAGCACTGTTGGGCCCCTGGGCAGAAGGTACACCAGCTCCTATAATGTGAGGGTCCTGGGCGGTTGCCTTGTTTGCCCTCCCTTAAACCCAGCCCTGTACAGATCTACAATTTTGATGTTAGGACCAATTACCAAATTTCATTCATCTAACTCAGCTAATAAGTTATTGCGTTTTTGAGTTATCGTTTTGACACACTCACAGACGGACACACACTCTCTCTCTCACACACACACACATAACACACACACATTACACACACATTCATACAGAATAATACTAAACATACAGGGTGATTCAGTCAATTTCTGACCATTTCACTCGAATGCCGTGCATTAGGGATAAACAATTGAAAGAATATGACCGCCATATCGAATTTCTAAATAGTTGGAGTTTGTATTGTTGCAACGGCGCTGCATGAAAATCGTATTGTTGAAAAATGGCGCCCGCTTTATCAACAGAACAGAAATGCAAGGTTGTCGAATGGTATTTCGAGACAAAATCACCTGTAACCATGCAAAGAAAGTTCCGCAAGGAGTATAAGTATCGAGACGCACCAGGCAGGCAAGCAATCATGGATTTTGTCAAGCAATTTCGTGCCACTGGATGTGTTAAAGGCAAGAAAAAAGGCGGGAGCGAAGCTCGTGTTCGAACGGCCGAAGTTGTCGAAAATGTTCGCACAAGGTTGGTCGATTCCCCTACCAAAAAATCTGTTCGCCGCCTATCCATTGAAGAAGGGCTGTCGTATACCACGGCGTGGCGAATTTTGAGAAAGGATTTACACCTGTTCCCGTATAAGATCCATGTTTATCAGGAGTTAACAGACACTGGAAGACAGAAGCGACAACAATTTGCGATGGAGTTTGGAGCAGAAATGGAAGCCAATCAGGACATTGTGGACAACCTGTGGGTGTCAGATGAGGCCTTCTTCCATCTGTCAGGTGACGTTAATAAACACAACGTTCGTTTTTGGGGTTCCCAGCACCCTCATGAGATCCATAAGTCACCTCTTCATCCACGAAAGGTTATGGCTTGGTGCGCGATTTCCAAAAGAGGCATCATTGGTCCGTTCTTTATTGAGGGCACCGTAACGTCACAGGCTTACTTTAACATGTTGGAAATCTTCTTCATCCCCGAGCTGCGAAGGAGGCGTATACCGCTTCGACATCAATGGTTTCAACAGGATGGGGCTAGGCCTCACACCACTAATGAAGTGCTAGACTTTCTCAATCAGAAATTCGGAAATCGTGTAATTTCAAACAGGTTTCCAGATCGATTCGGGGGTGGCTTTCTTTGGCCCCCTACGAGTCCTAACCTAAACTCATGTGATTTTTATCTCTGGGGGTTCCTTAAAGACAGTGTGTTCACTACAGCACCAAGAACCCTAGACCAGCTGCGACAAAGCATTGTCGACTGCTGCACCCTTGTGGATGCAGAAATCCTGGATAGAGTTATGAACAACTTCACCATTCGGCTGCGAGCAGTTCAAAACGTTCGTGGTGGCCAGATTGAGGATATGATCAAGTCTTTTCCACGGGAATAAAAATCCGAACTGCCTAAAATATCATACTGAAATGCTAAGTTTGTAAACATTAATGGGTCAATAAATCATAGTACTGAAATGGTCAGAGATTGACTGAATCACCCTGTATTTTTTTTGGACTTACGAATACATCAAAATCTTGAGGTCGAATTTTTTTGACTATTACAATATCTTCATATACGAGGAAGTAAAAATATTGATAGTAACGATGCAATGAGGTGTTTGAATGAGAAATGGCTTGAATCAAGCATCAATAAAACATTTTTATACATTTATGGAAATTGACGTGTTGGAGAACATACATTGAAAGTTGGTCGTTTCCTGCAATAGATGGCGAGACCATATTCAGCCCAACAATCAGATGTCCCCCCCCCCACCGCTCAAATTACATCGATATTATCAACAATATGAATTAGAAGACAGTGGTGATCTCCTTAATTTGTGAAAACCAAAAGATCTTTTTATAGATCGATTATGTTAAAACTTTATCAATTTTTAATTTTGCATAAATTTTTATTAAAGCATGTAAGTTCTGTTTCGAAGTCAAATACTATAAGATTAAAATAGCCTAAGCTAAGAGAGGTGTACCCTGCCCTGATAATCTATACTGCTTGTACTGCATCTATTAAAGATAAGGGCCCAAAAGTGGAATTTGATTTTAAACACTGTGATTTTTTTTTTTTATCCGTTATTTTATTTTCTTGACTCTCATAACTGGGATATTTTGCATTCACTTTATAATGTTAACGAAATCTGGAAATATGTTACAACACTGATTAACTCTGCTGCCATTGAGATTTTTATCCCGAAAAATAGATATAATAAGTCGATAAATTATATCTTTTCGCTTTTTCCAATCTGGTTTCCACAGTCTGATACCATTAGACCGTGGAAATTAAAACGACTGTTACATAGGAATTTTAAAAAGAGTAAAGATGATATTGACTACGAGATGTTTAAACAGTGTCGTAGGCATTTCAAAAAATCTTGTAAAGATAGCTTTGATGAATACTTTAGATCTATCGAACATGCCGTTTTTTCTAATCCACCTTCTTTTTGGTCTATTTCTCGCAAACCGTTAGGGCGAGCTGTACATCCCATTATACCCGCTGATGTAAATTTTATGAACGACTTAGTCTATTTGAAGCAAATATGGGAAATACAGAAGTATTGAATCCTGATGTTAAATCTATTGACGCATTTTGGAATAAAATAGATACTAAATTTGCTCCTCCTCCAATTACAGAATCCGATATTATTCATTTATCGAGAAATACAAAGGGGCATAAATGATAAGGGCTTCCCTGATTATATATACAAGATATCCAAAAAGTCTGGTACATGGCAGATATCTCAAAGCTACCAGGTAGGCGAGATCTGATGAGTGTGGTTTATAGGTAATAGAGGGGGGGGGGGATTCATTGACGCACTCAAATTGACCTTGACCCCCAAATTTAAGGTCATCCATTTGCTATCTTTGCTAAAGATAGAGAAAAATTTCCAATTGCAACCTTGTAGAGCAATACCACATTAGTCTAAAAACAATTTTTAATCACACCCTGCCCCTTGAAAGATTTTGAGAAAATGGGCGAGAAAGAGCCACTCAAGAGTGTGTTTCCCATTCTCCTTCCCATTCCCCTTCACTGCAATTCAAATGTGTCAGAAACCTCAGCCAACCTGGCCAGCTCAACCTGACCTTGAGTGACTCTTTTTCGCTTCCCTCTCTATTTTATTTATCCGCTAATTTTAACAGTTTATCCTTCTGATTGGAAAATTGTTCGTATGCAACCAATACCAAAATGTCGTAATCCGAAGACTCCTGCAGATTTTAGGCCAATTACTATTATACCATTTCCGGCTAAACTTCTCGAATCTTTCGTTTCTTTTCACTTGTCTAATTTTGTTGATCCTTTTTTGCCTGAGGAGCAACATGGCTTTCGCACAAAGCGATCGACCCAAATTAATTTGGCCGAACTTACACATTTTTTTGGCTTCTCGAATGGATCGTAGAATACAGGTTGATGTGATATACGTCGATTACAGGAAGGCATTTGATAGCATTAATATCGCGCTTCTCATAGATAAGCTGGAAATTATAAGAATGCAGAACTAGATTCTTCGTTGGATGACTCGCTTTTAACAGATAGGTCATTTTATATTAATGTTTCGGCCGCTCGTTCGAAGATAGGAAGTATCAAGAGTGGTGTTCCGCAGGGTTCACCATTGGGACCAGTCCTTTTTGATATCTTCATTGCCGATCTACATCATCGGCTAATCGATGCAGATTATTGTTTTATGCTGATGATCTTAAGATATATTCCGAGATTACCAACCCGAATGACTGCATTAATTTACAAAACGAGCATATTCTTATCGATTCTTGGTCAAAGTGTAATGGTTTGTATATTAACACGACAAAATCGTTTTTTGTTAAATTTTCTCGAAAAACGTCAAATTTTATATTTCAATACTCTTTAGATGGCCTAAAACTGGATCGTCGGTCTACAGCCCTTGATTTAGGTATATATTTTCAGGAGTCCCTTTCTTTTAAATCTCATATTGAGCATCTTATTTCCGAAACGTGCCATTGAATTGGCATTCTTAAAAGATTGTCTACTTTTTTTTACGAAAAGTTCGACCTTTACTCTACTTCTTAAAACTATAGTCTTTCCCAAAATATTATACGCAGTTTGGATATGGTATCCCGGTATTACACAAAATGCCAAGTTCTTAGCTAAAAAGATCACCTCTTTTTTAAAATTTATTTCTAACAAACTTAACGACGTCAGTTTTTTGAACGATTTACTTAATACTTTTAATATTCATAATATTATTAACAAAATTTTTATTAATATTATTAAACGTATTTGTAGCGGACACCTCTGGGCCCCGAGCATCCTTCAACTTCTAGGGGTTCTTGCCCCCCCCAGACATCATAGAGATGTTAATATTCATCTTCAAACAATTCGTTATAACCAATGATAATACCCAAGCGACCCGAACCAAGTTGCTCTATGTTGTATGGCCATCTAGTTCTAGGCCGATTCCTTGGTCTCTTATGTGCTCACCGACTTGGAAAATAGCAACTGCCTAGGACGACAGTTTGTGGTATCCGTATATGTGGCCCTCTCAACACCTAAAGATTACTTTACTGTCATGCTGAACATTCTATCTAGTAGGGAACATCTGCCACACTTCTCAGGATCTCATTTCGGCACTATATCAGTCATTATCCAAGTTTTCTTTTCCATTGGTTTACTTTCCTAGCTCAAGTTTGTTACAACAGATCACCACAGTTCGCGTCAGACAACTTGCTGCACCGATCCGAGCAGCCAATAAATAATGTTAACTTGCTTTATTCGAAAGCCCGGCGTACGACGGTTACCGCAATAGTGGAAACTGTAAGTTCGGTTTTATTTTTATGAAACTTTAATCTATAACGGGACTGTGATAATTGACAAGCCTGTGAAATTGACAGTATTACCATTGGTACTAAAAATCGCTGTCAATATGATAGGAAAGAAAATTCCGCAGCCTGGATTCATACCAGATACCTTCAGTTCACTGTGCAGACGTGCTAACCAACTGCACTACCGCTTTTGTATTTACAATCTTTGCTATTTTCATCAATAATTTAAACATATGAGGTTTATTAAAGAATAAATCATAAGATGTCCAGTGAGGGTTTTATCGTGCGTCATATCTCAGCTGTTCAAATTAATGTTCAAATTAGCCAAAGGTTCCTAGTTCGAATCCAGGCTGCGGAATTTTCTTTCCTATTTGTCATCATTAATATGAAGTTTAGCTTGTCAAAATCCTCACAGACCATTATTTATTTACTCTTTAACAATTGACAGATATATCTTAACACAAAAACACATCTACAACTGTTTGATGCAAACTTTGCTCTTCAGTGAAACTGTCTCGTCGTGCTCTTTTTTTATTACCTCCCTGATTACTCAATTCCTTGGCAGACCGTTATATTTTGAAACTAAAAAAAATTAATTATACACACGTAATGAAGATCATAAAATGAGAAAAAAATAATATGATTTGCTTTTGATTTTATTTGATTTGATTTCTTTTTCTAATGTATGAATTTCCGTTTTATTAATTTATTCAACTGAAAAATTATTTACTATGCACATTTAACGAATATCATAAAATATAAAAACTAATGTTACCTACTTGGGACTTGAAATGATTTACTTTTGAAACATTTTGTTAATCAATTTCAAAATTTTTTGAATGTTTTCATATTTTATTAAAATTAAAAAATAAGAATCATATCATGCAATGAATTCATAATTTAGAATAGCTAAAATTACCTACTTAGGGTTTAATTTGATTTATTTAGTTTAGTGTGTATTTTTTAAATGTCAATAGACGTATATAGTTAAATCTATGATATCAATATACGTAATTTTTGATCCGTAGCCTACAAAAAAGATATGATGTTTTAAACCTAGTCTTTTTCATCGGCTACCATTTTTGAATTCTAACAATCAGTGTTTCTCATTTCTTGTAAACAATGAAGGTTGTATTGTTGCTCGGCACTATGGAAACTGGCATGGAGCAGGAAGAGTTAGCATTTTATATATAAGAATATTGACAGTGTTGCTGATCAAGTAATATTATCATTGATGTTTGTAGTATGGAGAAATTTTTAGTTTTTTGTAGTTACATGTATTTGTTGTAATGTATCTTATTGTCCCATACAAACCATACATGAGGCTTCGGGATACTTGGTTATAATGTAATTGTTTTTAGTTCTTTCATGTATGCAGATGATGTGAGACATTTTGCTAACATTAAAAATAGTCTTGATGCTCACCTGCTTCAGCAGGACATTTATAGTTTATGTCGTTGGTGTGAGCAGAATGATCTTGCAATTAATGCAACCAAATGCTCTGTTCTTACTGTGACAAAAAGGACCAATTTTATCGAGTTCTCCCATTCTGTTCGTGGAAACGTGCAAGTTGCCAAGCCCTGTGTCCGTGATCTTGGCATAATCATTGACAACACACTTTCCTATAATTACCATGTTGACTCGGTTCGTCTGAAGGCTTACAGAGCTCTTGGTACCATTCTGCGCAATGGAGCCGATTTTCGGTGCCCTTCTACATGTGTTCGGCTATATCGGAGTCTAGTTTTACCCATTTTGTCCTACTGTTCTGTTTTATGGAATGGGGGTTCAAATCGGCAATCTTGTAAACTGGACAGGGTGCAAAATGTCTTCCTCCGGTTCCTGAAGCAGAAATTCCCAAATTTTGATATACCTTCAGATCTGTGTGCACTCTCAGACATTAGAATGAAGACTGATTTTGCCTTTCTTAAGAATGTTTTAGTAGGGAAGGTGGGTGCTCCGAACCTTCTCGAGTCCATTTTCATCCGAGTACCGTCTCATACTACGAGGAAGCCCGTGATGAAGCTTTGGCCTCCTATTAAACTCAGAGAAAGAATTCGTCGGGATACAATGTTCAGAATTCAAAAACTAAACAATGAGAATTCTGATGTCATTGATTTATTTAATTAATTTTCCTCATCATGTTGCTATCCTGTGTTTGTGATTATGGTTGTATTTATTGTTTATCATTTATTGAATTCATGTTTGTCATTTTGTATTTTTGTATTTTTTTGTATTATTTTTTGTATTTTTATTATTTTGTTTTTTGTTGTTTTGTATTTACTCCGTAATATTAATTTTATTTATTTATTACTTCCTTTTTATTTGTATTTCTTTTCTTTTTTTTTTTTAATCTTGTAACTCTCATTCTATTTGCTCGATATTGTAGTTCCATGTTGGCTTGAATTAGCTGTGTGAACACAATAAATGAATTGAATTGAATTGAATTATTATTATTAATTTTACCATCAGATATGAACACAGAATTTTTGACTAGTGTTCTTACTGTTCATTTATCGACATTTAATGACATTATTAAATAATTTATTATGAAGCATCATTTTGTGCTTAACGTTTCAGTAGCTTAAAGATGATTTATTTATTAAGTTTAACATTAAAAAAGGAACATTTTTAAAATTTTCCTTATCACTCAAGCAACGAAGAATGAAGAAAAAGTAAATTGTTTTTAAAAAGTTGTATCAAAAGGAAGCATTAATCAATTTTTTGATTTTTGAAGGTCATATGAATAATAAAAACTAGTTGAAACATATGGCACCTGAAATGAAACCCAATTGTCAAGCAAATTCGAATTTTATTATCTAAAAAGTAAATTTGTGTTCGGTTTTCAGAGTTGAAAAAGAACCCGTGTAAAGAGCGTGGTAAATCATTTGTGCAATAGAATCTTTCCTACATATATTATAAATATTTAAACTCTGAAGCGAAATAAAAAAATTTAAATCGTACTCTCCATTATGCTAAACTTTTAATTAATTAATGAGTTTTTATTCCAAATGTATTAATATTGTAAATGGAGTTTGTTATATTTCAACAAACAAAAAT
Organism: Rhysida immarginata; assembly: GCA_023313115.1. Taxonomy (NCBI): domain Eukaryota; kingdom Metazoa; phylum Arthropoda; class Chilopoda; order Scolopendromorpha; family Scolopendridae; genus Rhysida; species Rhysida immarginata. The sequence continues at coordinate 118,631 of JAHWFO010003124.1, forward strand.
ACAGAAGCAAAATTGTATAACCAGACGGAAAATTAATACGTAATTGCAAATTTAATGCTCGAACGATGTTAAATATTTTGTTTGACCTTTTACTTTGACATGTTCGGTTTCTCTTCTATATCATACATTTTCATAATTTATTAATTAAAATCATGAAACTATACATGAAAATCCCTTAGAGCTCTTTAACGTTTCCGAATTATACAAACACAAACCGCGACTCAAATATTTAATTAATTCGAGATTTAAAATTCAGTTAACCACATAAAAATTTCAGTTATTTTAAAGTTTTAAAATTATTTTAAAGAAGTGAGTTAGTTCTCCTTTCAAAAATGGTTTGGCTCTTTTTTTCCCCCCCTTCCATTTTTAATCTCTGCGAACAAAAATTCATCTAATTGCCGAATCTACAATTAAATTAAAAGTACATTAAAATTTTTAATTGGAAAAAAATTTATATCTTAACTTGAAAGTCAGGAAGAGAAATTTTTTTCCGAGAAACAACGAATCTATTTCTAATTTCTGCATTCTATTATTTATTACATTTCATCGTCAGAAGGGAGAGCCGGAGCGTCGAAAGAAAGGTATCTTAATTGAAGAAGCAAAAGACGTTCATCTCGCCCAGATGTCGAGGACTCGTCATTACTTACCTGGTACGTCATTTAAAGGTCTCCATCAACCGAAATTACGAAGCTAATTATTCCCAACAGACGACATCAGAAGTGAAGATCGATTTTTGGAGATGTTAGCAATTTAGGTATAAAAAAATTTTCAAGTTTCTAATGACTGGAAACACTTTTCAACTCGCAGTTAATGTTGCAAATTGTTAGGAATTGATAAGAAATGATAATAATGAGTTTATAAAACTTGACTTTGTTTGACCGGTTTAATTTGATATACAGTAAAAGAATAATTTACCGTGTCCGAAAATCACCGACTTTGTTTCGAACCAAAACTCTTGCTGCTAATGTTTGAGGAAATAATTCAGGCAAGAGTGATCCATCATCTGAAAAGGAAGCTAACAGTACCGATCCAGTCCGAAGGGTAATTTTGAAGGGAATAGCGCAGCTGTCGTCGTCGACAACAAAGAAAACAATGATATTCCATTTGCTGAAGTGCTGGGGAGTTGACGGTGATGATGTCGAGCACAATTTGAGATGAAGGCGGAAAGCACTGAAGATGTAGTGAATTTTTCTTCTGCATGAAGAAGGTTATCGAAAACAACTTATTAAAAAAGAAGTTGTTATCGAAAAGAAGGTAAGGGAAGTTGGCTGCATGATAGACATGTAAAATCCATTAAAACCCCACATGAGAACAAAAATCTCAGCTCTTGGAACAACAAATTGAGGTTCAGTGTTCATCTGTGGGTTCAGTCTTCCATGACATTTAAAATTACAAAAATAGAAGTTATCGTCCGCACAAGAGTCATTTTGAATGCCTTTTAAAAAATTATATCATTTTAAAAATGAAAAAATGTGAAAATTTTGAAATGGTCAAATAGATAATCGTTTAAATGGCCAATTTTTCGTGAATGAGTTTTAACAATCGATTATCTATCGGATCTATTTCTCCTAAAAATATTGGGAGGCTTAAGGAAAAGAAAAGTTTTAATAGCTGATTATAAGAACATTGGATATCTTTCAGTTTATCGTTTTGAGACTATATATCGAATTTATCTAATATTTTACACAGCCTTGAATCAATTATTCAGTTTTTGCTACAGCGGATACCCTTCAAGCTTCTTTTTTGTACAAGAGTTAAGTGCCTTTTATGGAACTTTCGATATAGAGGATTATTCAAAAAGATGAAGCAGATTTCAAACATTTATTTCAAAAAAAACTGAAAAAAAAACCCCACAAGAAACTTCAGAGGAGAGAGGAATCAACGTTTTAAAAGCTCGCCTAGAAATTTCATTCAATGCCACGCAGGGATGCTGTCTGTTGTTTATAGGAAAATGACGCCAAAGAAGTTGTTAATAAAGAACAATAGAAAATCATGGCTCTCTATGCCTCTTTTGAAATCTCTATTATGAAATTTGAAATTATCTGAGGTCTTGCAATCAGACAACGCTCACTTGGATCCACTGTTCATTTCAAACGAATATCTGCATGATAATGAAAATGTAAATATCGTGTCACGATACTTAAAATTGATGGCGCGCATATATCAATTGTTCCAATATAAAGTTCTGCAGTGACCGTCGTACAAGATAAAACTACAGGGTGGTCCAAAAAATATACTCACTTTGAGAACTGATAACGGTTTTATTGACGAACAGATTATAATGAAATTTTAACACGTTCATATTGACATAATTAGGAAAATGTTTCCAATCATAAAATATGTAATTAAGGGATTTACATTTTTCATTGGATAACGCATTGGATATGGCTATCTTCCTCTTCTACCATCAAATTTAAGCGGTTAACGATACTGAAAACTGCAGATTCAATATTGGCTGTGAGATTTGAGCTATCTCTCTTCTCATGGAGGTTTCAGGTCACAGAAAGTTGTTGGTCTGGTAAGATAAGCCCTGCTTTTTAGAAATCCCTATAATCAATAATCACAGGTATTAAGGTCCGTGGATCGAGGTGGGCACGCTACTGGAACATTTCGTCCAATCAATCTGTCTTCAGTAAAACCACAAAGCAAGAAATGTTTTACAGGGATGGTTGTGTGGCGTCGCGCCATACTGTTGGAATCTTACGTTTCCCAATATGACTCGCTGCCTGATGTAAGGAATAACATGATCGTCTAAAATCCGTACGGTAGCGGGCACCTGTGGCTATCATTGTTGCCAAAACACTTTCGTTCTGTTCTTCGAAGAAAATCGGTCCAATGATGAAGTTTGCAGTGAAGCCAAACAAGACAGTTAAATTTCTGTGTTAGCTACATACTATTTAAACTAATTTCCATATTTTATGATTGGAAATATTTCCGCATTATGCCAATATGAACATGTTAAAATATCATTATAACATGAAACTGTTCGTTAATAAAACCCCGTTATCAGCTCTCAAAGTTAGTATGTTTTTTGTTTTTTTTTTGGCCACCCTATATTTCACGAGTTTTAGTACAAAGTAGCTTTTACTACAGAACAACGTGTAAGAATCGATGAATAGGAACAGGTTACCTATATCACAAAGAATCACAAGCAATTTGCCGGATATGAAACGGCAAATGTTTAATCCTTGTCATACATATGCCAGCATGTCCTCATCGATGGTGTCAGTGACAGCAATAATTCGACGCAATAACTCGGGTAGATTTTGTTTAAGCGGAGCATAAACATTGTCCTTCACTTAGCCACGCAGAAAATAATCACATGAAGTAAAGTCAGATAACTTGCGTGGCTAATTGTGAAATGCCAGATGGTGTTGGCAATTGCAATAACATCGTTCCGACCCACCATAATGCATACGCATCAAGCACAGATGAACTTTGAGAATTTTGCTATAAAATGGTTCTTTTTTCTGCAAAAAATAATTAACATACTTTTCGTACTAAACAGTTGAAAAGTAACAATCGCAGGAAATTATGACATACGAAAGGTTCTTTGATTCTTGTTTCAGTTCTAGGCATCTCCGGTTCTCCGGTTTCGGACGCTATCAGATATTTTTTCTATCAAAAACGCTTCTAAAAGTTTTGATACAATTAAGTAGTTTAGTAAGTAGCTTCTAATCATTTTCTGCAATTGTTTATTTAAAACTAACGACAGATTTTTGCCAGATATTAAACTGAAATGTTATTTGGCGTCTAAGAAAATTATAGTTGAAATTGAAAGAATGTTTGCTATACGATTAAGTAATAATCATGTTATTTGAGACGAAACAGTGAACAGTGAAGTTATGATTGCAAAACTGTGGGTCAAAATTTTTCAAAATTATTTCAGACATACCTTTTTTAAATTGGCGGATTCGACTCTTCATGATGGATATTTAATGTATTTTTAAATCATTAATAGAGATTGCTGTTTCTTATAAAAATTCTTCAAAGAAATATAAATAACTCTCTCTCGCCTATCCATTTCTTGGATTAATTCTTTTAGTCCAAGAAAGAAATTTTATGTTGTTTTTTTTTCAAGTTTTCGATGCAGTATTGCAGGTTGAGAATTTTGTATTTCTCCAAACTTCTTTGGAAATAAAGTTCAGTTCGATAATAAGGATCATAAACATCTAACATAAAAGAAAAGCCTTATGAACAGATTGTCCTCATAAATATAAACTCGACTTAAATCTTTAAAGGAGAAGTGAAAAGGCTCTCAACGATGTTAAAAATATCACACGAAAATTGCTGGTATTTTTTCTACGAAAAGGATGTTCACCAAATAGGTTTGAAAATCGATTTGTAAAGTAAAGGACTACTGAGATAGAGGAAACGCATCAACATACATTTACTTATTTGTCTGTTATTCTACTTCGAAGTTGGAAACTTCCTCCTTCTATCGTTCGAGAAACGTCTTTTCTAAAAGAGGGGAAAAAATCACGCCGAAAGAAACATTTTGATGAAAAATGCAGTGGATTTGTTTAAAAGATGGTGAGGGAATAATTTACTCCTTCAATGGAGTAAAAGAAAGAGGCAGTGTAATAGTGATAGATGAGGCTTCAGTTTCCCTGCTCTTCAAACTCTCTCTGTGGAAAACAATGGGCGGTTTCCATTAGGGAGAATAATCAATCGGAGTTATAAAGCGCCATCGGAGAAGAAATGCGGCGTCAATAAACCTGGCAAGAACATCGTAAAGAGAAGAATTTTCTCAAAGTATTGATTTAAGTAAAAGCCAGTGTTCTTCAACCAATGTATCTAGTTTAGACTGAGCTGCTTTGAGAGAAGGGGGGTAAAATAACGCAAACTAAGTCTCTCTTTTATTCTGGTTCATGTTTCCCGCGAGCCATTTGTGAATTTGCTTCACTCTTAAGAAAATTTGGCAACGAACAATAGTTATTAACATCGTCCAAAACAAAAAGCCCTATTGATTTAATAATAAGTTGTTCAACGAAAGCATCAAAAGAGAAAAATCTAATAATTACTGCAAACGGCTCTGTACTTATGTGAAGAAAGACAAAAAAAAACAGAAATAAATGGAAGGCGGAGTTTGCGCAATGAATTTTGCTCAGTTCTTGCAAACTAATGTTTTATCTTCTTTTCTCACGCCTTTCAGAAAAGCTTATTGAACGATTTGAAAACGTTGTGGCGAAATGAAGTTTTTTTTTTCACCTCCCTCCCTCTCGCTATTCGCTCTTATCGGCGAAGGTCCAAAATACGTCGTAAATTTCTCAAGGATTTGCCAAACAATTGCCACGGTTTTGTTGAGCAGCAAGTTTCGCTCTGCAAACTGAATATGACAGCCCAAAGACCTCGACATGGCATCCATTGAACAACCAGCTCCTGCGTAAATGATTCATTTCTCGTTTACCTTTCCCAATTATGGAGGACTTTCCATTTGCCAGTTGCGCCTTTTAGGGCGTCAGCCTAAAGAGCTCTTGTTGAACAAGCGAAATATTCATATTAAAAAAATGTTGACAGAATGCCAGTTTCTTAAGCAAGAACGGAACAAATAGGGAAAAAAAATACACCCAATAAAAAAAGTGCGAAGAAAAAAAAAGAAACGATAAGAGAGGGGAAATCGCGAACTTTTTAATTTTAAAATGTCTTAATATTTATTTTTTAGTAGCAAGTTTTCGCCGCAATAAGCGTCTCAGATTAGTAAGAACACGTTCAAATGAAAAGCTTTAACTCGTAGAAGTAAACTAAAGAAGAAACCATTGAAGATAGAAAACTCGCTGTATAAACTTTTATTTTATTTTTTCTATATAGCATATCTTTTTTTTTTCTATACTCAAAAACTAAATTTGTTTCAACGAACCCTTGTAAAACCTAATTAGAATAGGAAAAAGAAATAACAGTGTTCTACAAGTTTTAAAATCATCTTTAACATCATTAGAATCATCATTTGCTTGTTCATTGTTTTTTCATTCCTTAAATTACTTCGTAAAGTAAAAATTAATTATAAATTAATTATTAAATATCAATCTATGTGCGTAATATGTGTCATTCATTAAAAATTCTAAAGTATAATTAACTTTAAGCTCTCATTTCAGTGGCAAATATATTGAGCGGTGTCGTTAGCTTTCTAGCACGATATATAAAAGAGATTTGATCAATATTTTATATTAATATTCAATAAGATTAAAACATTTTAATTATCTGAAACGCTGCAGATTACAGCAAATTTACATTTTTATCGCTTTTGATTAAAGTTCAAAGCTGTATCGCCATCGATTTGTTTGATCGACAAAGTTATAGATCCTATGTTTGTTTGTTTACTCCCATATCACTTTCATCGGCCTGAACTATATTTTGGACAAATTTTATATTTTCAAAGTATAGGTCATCATGAAACATATTCGTTGATAAATAAAGCTTTGCAACATTTATCAGGGAAATTTTGTCCATACGAGTGCGCTTCCTAGAAAAATTACACAAAAGCAGCATAAAAATTACACCCTGCTCGTCTTTTGAAACTGTGGAAATCCAATGATAGTTTCTCCTACACATCATCAACAGAAAACAGAAGCATGAAGTAAACTGCTTTGTAAGATAAATAGCTCTTGCGAACAAGCGAACAATTGACTTTTATTTTCATATTTTGACTCCCCTCCGCCTATATTATAAATAGTATAAAATTTATTAAGATTTTGCCGAAGAATCTTTTTCTTCTTACACTCCACTGTTTTCTTTCTTTTTTTTTAATCCACATTCTAGATTGAAATATTTTTGAAGAAATTTGTAGCATTCTAAGAAATGGAAAAATTGAATTAGATTTGAGGTTCTTAAATTCTTATATTTCACGTTGCTATAAAACAGAATATTTTTTATCTTGAAGTACTTTTAACTATCGTTAATGGCTGTAAGCAAATAGCAATATCGCTTGTATCTATTGTACAATGCGAAACTTCAAGGCATAATTTCCCTATTTGTCTTTTCTTCAGGAGAAATCTCTTGCCAGATTGCGGGATTCTACAGCAAAACCTTGTTGAATCTAGAGTTTTAAATGTGCATTCATTCACTCGTTGCAACACTATTTCGGGGATTTAGAAATGTGGTTCTCGCCAATTTTCCGAAGGTGTACCTGCAAACGTTTTCTAATAGATACATGACAGGTTCTGCCTCGTTATAATCCTTAAGTACTTGTATTACACATTAACGGAGATGCCATACGGATGAGTTGGCTCGGTGATATGGATGAGAAACCTGGATCATCCCGTTATATTCACACTCTCACACACATACGCACACGCACTCTCTCACACACATATGCATTCGGACGTCCACATGTTTCGATAAGATATGTTTAACTCTCATGGAAGTTTCAGCAGATGAATGCCCCAAAAAGAAAACCGCCCCATCAAGGCTATACTCGATATATCGCCATAATAAATAACAGAATGATAAGTTATCACTCCAAATTTTTATCCTGCAAATTAAAAAAGTTCGTCCTATTCGAAATGCTCAGATGGTGGCAATATTGTGTGATGGAACTTTAAAAAAATATCCATAAGCAATTCCAGCCAGCGACGGATTAGACCCGACCGAACTCGAGACAAAAATTTGCTTGTGGTGTATTTAGATATAAATAGAGACAAAAATCTTAAAAAAATTCATCGCCGGGTCCTCTGGGACAATTGGGTCCCGTTTTCACTATGGGCGGGCCCAAGACAATTCTTTTTTATTTTGTCTACAATATAACCGTCATTGCTTCCAGCGATATTTCAAGACTAGCAAGTAAATCTGAAATTTTAACATCTACGTCCGCAGCTAACAAGGGAACCGCACGGACATGTAATCACGGATTTGGTTGAAATTTTAGGAGGTCAATCTACAACATTAATATACCTTCTGCGTAAATGGCCTTTCGTTTCGGAGAAAAAAAATAAAATATTTTGTTTATATAGTAGTCCCAGATAAGCCAAATGGGAAGAAAGAGATTTACAACTTAACAGCGGTAGCGCAGGTCCGGGTTCGATTTCTGTAATATTGAAAATTTTTTCATTTTTTTTCCTTTTTTCTCATTAATTTTCCATTTTTTTGTGTTTTTCGCCATTATTATCTGTTTGTACGGTCGGTCATTGACGTGGCGTCTGAAATAAAAAAGAAAGTATAAAGATCTATTCGCACTATCGACGGTCTATGCGCAATAGTCACCGCCAAATCACGGATCGCCAATGACCATCCGTGAAAATAATGTACAAAATTTTTCAATATTGACAATATTGTACAATATTGAAAAAAATGTGCTTATGTATGCGAATGTTATTATGCAAAGCGCAAACAAATAATAATGGCGAAAAACACACACACAAAAAATGAAAAAGAATGGAAAAATAATGGGAAAAAATGAAAAAAAATTTCAATACTACAAGAATCGAACCCGGACCAGTAAATACGCAGAACCTGACGTTAACAACTGCACCACCGCTGTTAAGTTGTATACTTTTCTTCCCATTTGGCTTATCTGGTACTACAATAATAAACGTAAAATATTTTATTGAGGCCATTGAGTGAAATCCTTTTATACAGAAGGTATATTAATGCTGTAGATTGACTTCCTAAAATTTCAACCAAATCCGTGATTATATGTTCGTGCGGTCCCCTTTTAAGTCAAGAAAAACCTGCCAGACCGTACTGGGATTAATAATGTACGACGGTCACGAGATTTTACAGAATTTGACTTGTCTTTTTGTAGGGCAGTTTTTTTTTGGTACCAATCAATTGGAATTATCTGTAGTATGCGCCCTTTTAAGCAAAATTATTCGTTCATCAGGGAAATCAAAGACTGCGATAAAGGTTGATAAGTGAATGAATGTATCTCCATTTTTCTGCTTAGATGCACCAGCAACCACCTTTGGGGGACTTTTTTTTTTTTTGTATCGTTCATTTTGACTCACCCAATTTTTATGAAATCACATTAAATAGCAGGTAGCTTTATTTTTTTTCAATTAACATATTTTGTATATTTTAAATAACAAAAACTGTCTTCTTTCCCTCCGGTTGAATTTCCAACGGATGGCCGATAGCTTCTCCAAAATTGCTTTTCGCGATGTTCCTGTGTTTAGTCAATATAAGTGAGCCATAAAAAACTTTCAGATTCTGACAACGATAATGCCACACGGATATAGTGAATCATCTTTTTTTAATAATTCAGTGTTAAAATTTATGTTGTAGCAAATATTTTTTTAAACTGCTGTTGCTCCTCAGCCCAAACTTGGCCGGTATCGTATCCATAACAGCTAGTTAGAGGGTTAAGATATACAAATAAATAAAGGCAAATCAATAAATAAATGCCTGAAAGAAACATTATTTTCGACTTTCGTGCAATCGATGCCGTTCTTTATGTTATTTTTTTCCCGTGAAAGTGTCAGGGGAGAGATTAGTCATTCCGGAAAACAGGAACCCTTCGATCCAATTCAATCCTATGTGGAACCACTCCTCTCTATCCCCTTCCCTCCTTTTTTCCCTCCTTTCATCCGTTGTAATGATATTTTGAAAGTTTTACTATCAGCTTGAAATGTAGCCCTGGCATTAAAAGAAGTAAAAATAAGTAAAAAAAAACAACAAAAAAAACCCAAAAAAAAACGTATTACAAGAAGAATAGTCTTCCACTCCTGAAACTCACCAGATAAAGGTTAAAAGGCCGCACGCAACGCGAAATATTTCGTCCTTTTTTTTTTCGTGCAATTCTGTCACTCGTATATGAGTGTTTTGTATGTGTGTGTGGAGTTTTTATTCTTCATCCATTGAGCCTTTGAAGTTAGTTTATTTCTTTTTTTCTTTTTAGTCTTTTGTCTCTTTTTCTTAAATTAAAAACGTTTGTACTACAGAATTTAAAAGTTAAAGAAAAAAGAATATTATTTATTTTTATGTGATTAATATTTTCTATGAGTGACTTAACTTGCCTTCTTATGTTATATACTTATTTACATTTTGCCCATCACTACCCCCGAAATTGTAAGATATGTTCGAGAGGCACTGTGAAAGTTTTTAGCCGCATCCCACCAAAATTCTTTTACTTTTTCCAAGTTCTTCACTCTGTCATATGGTCGTGTGCAAGATTTGAGCGTGACACAATTCTAAAGCTCGCGCACTAACAGACATACGGAAAACACAATAGAGCTGAATCAACAGGCAGGGCGTGCAATGATTTTCTATGATTATTCCAAAGACATAGATATGTCGGATTGTTTTGAAAATTTACAACAGACATTTCCTGGCACAGCTCTGAGTAATGCCACAGTTTCGTCTTGGATCGCGAGTTTAAGAGGAGAAGACGGTCACTTAAAGACGAACCTCGCAGTGGACGGCCAGCCGATGCAGTTACGCCGGAAAACATCCGTGATGTGTCAGATATGATCGCGACTGACAGTCGGATAACCTATTCCCAGATTGAGGCAAGCGTCGGACATCAGCGGTTAAAACAATTTTGCATGAACACTGGCAACTCAAAAAAATTTTAGCACCAAGAGCAGAAAGCAGCCTGAGTGCAGTGGTGTCAAGAAATGGTCGAAAGGTTGAACAATGGGGCATCAAAACGTGTCGACGACATCTGCACAGATGACGAAACACGGCTCTGTGATTATGACCCCGAAACTAAAGGAACAATCCAAAGAGTGGCTCCTGAAAGAGCAAGGACCACCACACAAATGCAAACGTTCTACCGAAAACAGATCACTTACTTTCCGGTGAATTACTTGCTCATATTACAATAGATTTCTCCATATTACTCCGTCCCGAGGCCAACGAGAAAGACAAGCCCCAGAGCTGAAAGTTAACGTATTCTTTTCTAGAATTCCGGTCACCGTGGGTTAAAAGCTAAGAGAAAAAATAAATCCTTTTTGATTCTGCACCATTGTTTTCCTAGACTGAATCCAAAGGTTCCGAGCCTAACGATATTAATATTCCGTTTGTAAGAGGTTTGGCCTCAGGGCCATGTCTTGTGATGACCGACCCTTACTTAGCTCGTTGAATGTGCCTTTGGCGGATTCACCCCTCTGAGTCGTTAAAAACGGTTTTCTTCTTCCAACAACAGAAGGAAAAAAAACTAGCTTAGTTCAGAAGGCACAAGGTTCGTGAAAGTGGTTGCCCTGCCTTCAGGGGGGTGGGAGGCTGAGAAAAATTAACAGAAATCTCATGAGCTCCCTTTTGGGGTTTTACCTTCTTTAAATATACAAATTTTCGATGCCTGAGATGAGGGTTTCGCAAACATCGATTCGTTCGTCCCTGATGTTTTGTTAGATTTATCGGAAAATATCGTTAAATATAAAACAGATTTTTTATTCTTAATTTTTTATAAGAAGATTATACTTGTTTACAAAATTGAGTTTTCTAGAATCTCGGCTGGGATTTACTCGAACGTTTTTCTTATGGTTTTCTCGCTCTGATCGCTCGATAGCTGCCGTTTTCCCATTCTTGGAATTCTTGTGGAAAAGAGCGCAAAAAGTTTTTTGTCGGTGATGCAGTCGACAGTTTTGCTTGCGAGTGATGAGGACATCCACTTGGCCAGACAAGTACTCGTCGCCAAAGACTGACTAGAACGTCTAAGTTGAAACATCATGGTCGATCGCTTACGGATGTAAGTTTACTGTCGACGCAAAATAAGTTGGCATCTCGGCTATTTCATTCTGAGAATTATTCTACGCTAATGGGGGTGATAGCATTATTAAGTAAGAGTGCCACCGCATGCTTTTGCTACTCTGACTGGATCAGTCCATTGCCAGGAGTAGGAAAGGAAATATGAAAGTCGTATTAGCCGAGAGAAAAAATACAAAAAATAAGCTGACAAGTAGCTATTACGCACTTTGTGTACCGATTTTAATAAAAAACCGCTAAGGACTCAGCCAGTGGTGCAAATAAGCACACGTTCTCGGGAAAAGGACTTAACACCCAGTACTTTTGCTCCAATTTTTCCGAGATTAGTTCGGTATTTTGCGGTGATTTTTTTTTGTTTTATTTGCCTTCCGTTTTAGAAAGTCGTCCTCGAACAGTACTCCATCTTTTTCTATCGATCCTGCGAATTGTTGATGACGTGCTATAGACTGAATTGCGATCCTACGATTTCATCACCCCAAATCTGTCGAAGATGACTACCATCGGTCCCGTTTTGCGATAAGATTTACGCCGGGTATCCCTTAGTCAGCCAGAACCAAGGGAATGACTATATTCGTCGTCATGTTACGTCCATTGCATCGTGAGAAGAGATGAAATTGTCGTCGTGGACTCAACTCGTTGGACTCCTCGTATTTTACAAATTTTCTTGAAATTTTGAAAAATGTTTGGAACTCTGAGCTGTTCCATCTGTCCAACGGATTCGCGAGCCTTCATTACATCTCTCTCTCGAGACCATCTTCCTCGTGCTGTTGTATTCTTCTGTCACTCTTTCTAATCTTTGTCTCACTCCAGAACGAACTCGTTCATCCTCTGACGTCATAAGATGAAATTTCGTCGCGTCACAAACTGACGGGAGCGCATTTCTTCCATAGAATGTTCTTGTGTTAAATCTATACTCCGGAAATACTCCCGACAGTTGTCTTCCTATTTAAGGGAAAAGTTTTCCTGAGTAAACGGATGACAGAGTGGGTTTTGTACCTATCTGGATTTGTTTTCGGGAGAAGAGTTTCTTCCGGACTTCCCGCGTACGTTACAAAAGTTACATGACCAACTTGGGGGGAATCAACAATGTAATATTTATTGTTTTCAACAAACGAGAAAACTTTGTTGAAATCTAAATGGAAACAATGAAGGTTACATTGCTGATTGCCCCGAGTTGGTCAGGTGACATTTCAGTTCTGCGGCCTGTCCTTATCGTTGACCTTTCCGTAAACGCCTCTTCTTCCAATTCAGTGACCATCCATATGGAAAGCAACGCCACTCATTAATTCAGAGAATACATAAAAAAATATAATCAATGCAATTTTGTCTGATGAACACTTCAGTTTCGCAAAGGATTTTTTCAAAGGGGCAAAAATCAACAAGCCACAGGTTTTGTTCAGATCTACGAGTCGATTACTCGGGAACTATTAAAGTTAGGAACTTATAATATTGAAGGATTAGTTTTTGAGATGTGTGCTGAAAGGTATGTCACTACGCTGTAGGTGTTTGCATTTTAAAATATGTGGTACAGCATGAGGATGGCGTTATTTGCATTCAAATTATTGATTAGCATTTATGACCAAAATTATTGTTGATGAAGTGAGGGATAGTGACGAGAATTGAATTAATCATGCTGATCAGTGCTGTCAATGGCTATCAATATTTCTTCAACAGACCATTTTAACAATTGTATTTACGTAACAGTATGGACAGTTTATGCCACAGCCTCAGTAAACGTTTGTTCGGTTTAACAACGCCACGGATCAATAAAGACGTGATCCGTGAAAAACGCTGTTCTTTATTCGCTTGAAGCAGACTGAAATTAACTTTGGTGTTCCTAAACTTTGTCATATATCGAAAACAACTAAAACAGGGGACAACTCTACCGATAACGTCAACAAACTTGACGACTGTAGGCTGGTCGCTCAATTGCCGTCAACGGTTGCATAGTTATAGCACTTTGAAATATCGGCATAAATATAGAAATTGAGAAAACACTGTTTAAGAATACTGTTGGGATCTATATTAATGAGACTCCATTCTGATTATTTATATCGCTTTTTCCAATCACAAGATAAATCCAGAGATTTTCGGATTATTGATATTGAATTACTTTAAGAAATAGCGTAGATTAATTATGAAGTTAGATATTGTAAGGTATCATGCAGCATCATTAGACTATCATTTTCCTGTATTTAATCATCTGCCCACTTATCAGTCAGTCCAAATAAAAATGATGAATTATAACGTTATAAGATGATTTTTTTTTATTTCTGGGAAAACATTATATCTGAATATAAAAGCATAGAAGCATAAAAATAGTTGTATTCTTGGCATGCCTAAAAATGCAAGATTAAAATGATCATTTGAATTTCTCAAATTTATTTAGGCTGACCAAGTACTGCAAATAAAGGGAATTTCTCTATATAAGTAAGGTAGCCTTACTAATACCCCTTTTCCATATTAATTCCTTATCACCGTTCGGATCATTCGTCGACCTCTTTGATATTAGAAAAGAGCTGTAACAAAACTGGATATTTTACATATCTTATTGATATTTCAAAGCAGCTTTAAAGGCTTTTACAGGGATGACAGCCATTATTGATTACATGAGAAAGATTGACAGAAAATTTAATTTTAGAATCTGCAGATAGTATGGACTTGGTATTTATGGCCCGACAAATGCGGTGCTTCAAAGAACATCTCAATATTAATGTAAAAGGTAAAATTATAAAAGGTAACATTATAACGCTCCAGGAAAAGGTAAAAGCGGCACATTTGAGAAGTTGAACTTATAGCAGCCGCCACGTAAGTTGAACGATCTTTTTGACATGCGCAGCAAGTCTTCTCTTCAATTTGCTTTGTCTAGGTTTTACCCATGATGCACTTGTTCTACTGTAGTAAAGGCGGAGGTATCGTTGAAACGTGGAAAGCCTATATTTACTTACTTACTTACTTACTTTTCAAACCCGCTTATCCGTTAGGGTCGCGGGGCAGCAGCCCTATGGAGGATCTCCAGCGATCGCGATCTTCCGCCATCAGGCGCATGTCCTCCCTGGTAATATCCAAGCGACTCGAACCCAGATTCTCCATGTAGTCTAGCCACCTGGTTCTAGGCCGACCCCTTGGTCTCTTACCTACTGGCTTGGAAAATAACAACTGCCTAGGAAGACTAGCTTGCGGCATCCGTATCACGTGGCCATACAAGCGCAACTGAGATCTCTCCATGCGGAGAAGTAGCGGCTCAACACCTAAAGCATAGCGTAAGGAAGAGATGCTATGCCTTAAGATTCTATACGTTATGCCTAAAGATTCCCTTATTATGCTGCTGTACACTCTATCTGTTAAAAGTCATAATATAAAACAAATTGCCTTCGAATCGATATTCTGCGTCTTTTTTTAATTTATTAATTTATTAATTTCATTTATCTATTTAAAAAAAAAAAACGAAAATGGAAATAAATATAAATACGAAAACAATGTTTCGAAAACGGAAGTGGATGCTTTCATGGAATAACTAAGTGATAGACTTCCCGTTAACGTCTATTGGCTGGCGTTAGAAATGACGTCATCATGTCGTTCAACTTACGTGGCGGCTGCTATAGGCATTTCTGGATCTAAGCCCTTCAATTTTAAATTCAAAAAAGGTATGTTCCAAAATGAAATTAATAAATGCTTGGTATTTTTACTTCAAACAATATATTCAAGGAATTGTTCGAACTATACATGATAAATCATAATAAATGAAATGTGAATCGGTTTTATATAGACGGACATCCTTCCATGTGTACAGTAGCGCTCTACAATAGACGACCAAAATCAGTTAGGATTATAACTTTGAAAACAATAGTCATAACGACAAGAGGTTTCCAATTGTGGACAAGAGGTGTTCTCCCTGGTCATTATGTCGTTATCCACAGTCATTTCTGAACTCAACAATTAGAAATTTAAATTAAATGCAATTCACAATAATCAGAACAAGAAAACGAATTTCGGAAATAACAGTTTTGTTTATTATGAGAAGAGAGTAGGAAAATCTTGAAATCACAAATCCATAAATAAACGACCAATGGTCCAAATTTAGTTTATATATGAAACTTCCAAAATAATTTAATATTAACTTAATATTTATTTAGTTGCATAACCTTTAGCAGTAGCAACTGCATGATATCGACGAAGCATGGAGCACAAAACACTCGGATGAATCTTCTGCCATTATGCACTTGAGAGATCAAACCTTTTCTTTCTTTGTTGTGCATTTTTTTTTCCCCTTGCATCCACGATCGAGTTCCTCTCACAAGTGTTCCTTTAGATTCAAGCCCACAAGTGTTCGATTGGGAGGGTCACTCCAGAAGGCGAACTTTCTTGGATGAAACCAGTCCTTCACAAGGCCAGACTTATATTTTGAGTCATTGTCCTATTGGAATACTCAGCCAGGTTGCATTTTTTTCTTGGAAAATAGTAGCATTTGATTTGCCAAAACATCCATATAAACAGTTTGGTCTATGAGATGGAGTTGTTGAAACAACCCCAAACCTCTTCCATGCTTGACTGTTGGGAGTTGGTAACGAGGATCATTTTTGTTGCCCTCTGGGCGTCTTACATACTTGATGCTGTCGCTGCCAAACAATAGAACTTAGATTCATCGCTCCACAGAAACTTAGCCCAATCTGTAGATGTGCAATACAAATTTCAATCGGGCCATAGTGTTCTTGTGAGAAATCAAAGGTTTTTTGGATGGTCGTCGTCTTGGATGAGAAATCAGTTTGGTCTTGTTTGGTGGTACCGCCACTAACATGCTCATTGTGGAATTCACGCATCTCTTGATTAAAACACAGCAGTCTTCCTAGGATTTGCAATGGATAATCGTTTAAAGAGTTTTGTCCTCACTTACTGTTGGTCATGGTCTCCCTGGTTTTGAAGCCCCGCTTACAGTGACTTTAGCCTCAAAACGCTGGCAAAGTTCTGCTACTGCAGTTTTGTTCACAATGAACTGACTACACGTTGAGTATTTTATAAGATCAAATCCACACGATAACACAATTTTATTCTAATGTTACCAGAAAGTTCCTAGGGCTTGAGGAAACGTCCAATACCAGCACGGGTTTTCTGAGTCCAGAGGATCTACACGTCGTTGTTTTCACTTCTCCGTTGTTAGGCCGACAAACTTCTTCGGACACGTCAACAACAATTTTTGTAATCATCCAGCACATCTCAGAAGGGGATTCTACCATCTTAACAGCATTACTCAATATTGCGAGATAAGGTTTTCGATAACATTAGCAGTACGGAATCAATCCAAATCATTTAATTTCAATAAGCAATTAATTCACAGTAATTACCTTCGAACGATGGAGCTCAGTGGATCATCCAGTTTTCCATTCTGCTCAATGATGGCTGGAAGATCTTAATGTCCGTAACGTCCACTACAACAATAAATTATCAGTTCATCGACGAATATTTTCTGCTATTTCAAGACCCATATTCTTTTAGATTTTTACCTTCTTACACATCCATATCTCCCCTTCCATATTTTTAAGTATAAAAAAAACAAAAACAAACACAAAAAAAACAACTCTGACTAAAACTACATATGCCCGAATCTTTTCTCGAGCTTCCCCTTAATAATCGCCTCGAATTCAACACTTCTCTTTTTTATAACAAAATGCATAATAATAATCTCTTACAAATTATATTCAACAATTAATATCATCGTTTACAATAATAATGCGGTTCTGGTTCCCCAACAGAAAATTAAGTATTGCGGCTAAACTATAAGAGCATACCACGCCATATCGCATTTTCTGCAGTAAAATTTCTTTAGGATTAAGGTTTAGATTACATATTCAATATTACAGAATAAATTTAATTTTTTACTCAAACATAAAAACTCAGGTCTGAACCCAATTGAAAATTTATGTGATTTATGGATCTTCGCCAAGAACCTAACCAACTCTAGGATGCATTGCAGTCTGTCTGGCCGCAATTGTACTTAGAAACTCCCACTACCTTAATGATTCCTTCTCATGAGCATATTCTGTATACTTAAAGGGATGATCACTGTATAGTTAATTATTTTTTTAAAATTTACCTTTGAAGTTCTATTCCTCCAATCATATTCAAACCTTTATTATTCCACGTTAAGAAATTACATTGAATTTTAATAAAACGGTTGCTTGAATTCGAAGAAAACTAATTTTACTCATTTGTAATACATTTAATTTGTAATATATGCATTAATTAATGTCATAATGATATCACTATATTTTAATATGATTATCAGAACAAGCTTTTCAAGGTTAACGGCGATAATGACTTTACAGTGAATGGAAATTGATTAATAATAATTTATACTCCAATTAAATTGTTTAAGCTAAGAAAATTTGGAATTTGGGTTATTAGGAAACCATCATAAAAAGATAAAGAAAAGGATGCATTATCGATTATAATAGTAACAATAATAAGCAATCTAAAAGAATCAAATGTTTAATTAAAGCTAGAATTCCATTTCACTATCGATTTTCTTTTTTTTTTTTTAAAATAACTTTTAAAGGAAATCGTATTAAGAAGGAAGCTTTTAGGCTATAAAGTTTTTTTTTTGCATTCTTCGGGAGAAATTTCATTTTAATATGTAACTTAAGGAAATCGAAATGTCTGCATTTTCTCAAATTTATCAGTATATTGATTTTGTTTCACGTACAGGTTATCTGTTATGAAAACGAGGTCTCGCGTGCTTCCTTTTTGTTTTCGTAGTCGTGCCTGTTTTCTTCGCCAGAAAATGACAAAATCAAAACAATAGCAGCAGCTGTTGTAATCATTATCATGTTGTTCGAGTTAATTCTTGTAAAACGATAACAAGAATTGAATGAACCCAGTAACTCCTCACTTCAGGCTACGAGACATTCAGGCATTGTTGTGGGAAGGAATAACGCGGGTTATTCGATCAAAACATAGCAAATGGATCCTCCTCCTCTTCCTTCTCCTCCTCCAGAAATTTGTGGGTTTTTTTCTGTTTCCTTTTCCACTCACTACCGATCGAACAGCCTTATCTCTTTTACCAGCAAAAAATCTTTTAGGGACCACTAAATTAAGTAAAACAATACAAAGAGCCATTTGTGTTAAACATTGAACGACTTTCCTCTCATCTTTTTCGCAAATGAACCAGTCCGATTCCTTTCTGCATACAAAGCGACATTCAAATGCGTTATCAGCGTCTAAACATTTGATGTTTCAGACAAACGGACCAAATTGTGAATTCTGTAAAGGCTATGTAAAAGGTCTTTCAGATGCGGAATTTAATGCCTCTGTCATAGTACAACGCTGCAAAACTCCAGGAATTTTTTTTAATCTAAAATCAAAACGAACAGCATAATTGCAGATTTAAAGATATATGGAACTCAGGAAAAATTACTTTGGAAAAGAAATTCCTTCCAGCCAGCCATCTGCTTCAGTCCGACAGATTCATCAAATGGCTGCTTAAGAATATTTACCTGCCCAGCTGCTAGGGTTATCTACTGTCAATCGACTTAAAGCTCCGGAAGTTCCATGAAGCATTGGCCTGAAAGTACCTACATTTGATGAGGTCTGTGTTTATCTGACCAGTTGTAGTAAAATTGGTGCTATTTTCTACCGCCTTGCCGATGCAAAGGGCCGAGCTGAATGTCCGAATTTGTCCTGAAAGCTTCCCTAAAGTTTCATGGTGGCAGAATTTTTATTCAAAAGAACGCCAGAAAATTTGTAGAATAGCAACAAGTGCCAAGATTTAATGAATTATTATTACAGTATCAGGAGAATATTTTGGAAACTGTATCGAGAGGAAATTCCAGCTGTGTTTGGAATGGATAGCAAGGACGTCTTCATTCAACAAGATAAAACATCGACTCATACTGGATTCCATTCTCAAATTCTCAGTTACTTTTGACGAATGCAAAACCATGATTTTTCGTTCTCAAATATTACCGTGAAAGCACCTGATGTTTTGCCGATAGATTTTTATAGTTTCGGCCTTTTTAAAAAGGGCTTTTAAAACCGCAGGAACCTTGATAGATTCTGAAAGTATTTGATTGATTGATTGATTGATTTGATGTATTATCAAAGAAAAGGACAAACGTAGCTCGTTGCCACATAGGAATCCTCAGTAAGGCACCGAGAACAAAGACAAAAAGACAAGTCACAAAACGAGAACACATAAGAAAACGGAACCCAATTAAAAAGGACCAAAATTGGATAATATTATAAAAACAGTCAAAATTACTCTTAGCTTTTTACAATTTATTAAAAAGATAAAATTTTAATAGAAAACAATTCTCGATTTCTAAACCGCGTATTACAATTAAAGCTCAACTTCCATAACAAAAAAGAAAGAAAGCAATTCGAGTCTTTTCTTATTTGGAAATTCAATTCCCTAACCCCTAATGGCATTAACCTTAGCAAAGGCACCATTCCTTCATTACCTTTTCCATATTTCCCTCCCATTCCAGCTATTCCCTAATTTGTCGCAGGTTTTTCTAGGCTCTTGTGTATTCCTTTCTATAATTTTCCCTCATCTCGCCTATCTTGCTTTTCAGTTTTTTCCACTTTCTTTTTGTTCATCTTTCTTAATTACTTCCTCTGTTTTAATGTTTTTTCTATATTCTTTCACATTTTTCCTCTTCTATGTTCATTTTTTTTTCAGCCCTGTACTCCTTGGATGCAGTCGGACTTGTTTGTGGGAGCGCCGTTAGGTAGCTGCTTTCTGTGCTCTTATAAACGGGCTTCGACTGTTTCATTCCTAGTCTCTTCTTAGTGTTTCTGTCATTTTGATTATGTTTGTATTATCCTATCATATTTTTTCTGCTTTCCCTTACCACTACTCCTTCTTTTTGTCCTCTCCCACTTAGTCTTCCCCCCCCCCCCCTACTCTGTCGCTATATATAAGCACTCCTTTCATTCCTTCAGGGTATTCTAAGGAGGTTTAACGGTTTCTGTGAGGCCAACAATCTTATTCGTTAGGAGCAATTCGGTTTTCGCCCAGGTCACTCCTGCCAACTCCAACTCTGGAGGCTTGTTGCAGATCTAAACACTCCTCTAAATTGCGCTAAGTACGGTGGTCTTATCTTTTTAGATGTCCGGAAAGCTTTTGAGATACAAAATGATTACTTGTGGTTTTCCTGACGATCTGATTGCTTTGATTAGTTCCTTTCTGTCGGAAAGGACTGTTCGTGTCAAGGTTGGCTGCTCCATGTCTAACCCTTGTGACATCAATGCTGGCGTCCCCCAAGGCTCTGTCCTGGGCCCTGCGTTGTTCAACTTTTTCGTTCAGGATTTCCCAACTTTTACAAAGTGCAATTTATATCTGTTTGCTGACGATGCGTCCATCATGACTGGTGCCCGCAATCCTGCTCATGTTTTATCTCGGTTACAAAATGCTTTACATCTGTGTGAGAAATGGTTTGCTGAATGGAGGTTAAACCTAAACGTTGATAAATGCAAAGCCATGTTCATTACGAAAAAGCTTAGAAAACTCCCGAAGCCAATCTTCCTATCTGGAAAGGAGCTCGAGTGGGTAAAAAACTATAAATACCTCGAAGTAGTGATTGACGCCAAGCTAAATTGGGGCGACCATCTCTCTTATGCTATCAACAGGGCCAAGAAGGCAAAGTTTAGTCTGGTTGCTTTTCTGGGGCGTAACGGTGCTCTAAAATGGTAATCCGAACCATTATGGTAAATATTTATCAATGGAAATTTTTGGTGCATTTAGATAGGTACTAATTTAGTTAAATGTTGTCTGAAGAAATGAAATTACTTACTGGAATGTTTTTGTTGAGTTCCATCAAGTCAAAATCGACTTCTGGTGACTGTGTGGACATATGCTGTCCATTCATAGTTTTCTAGGGAAGAGTGATAATGCGGTGGATGATGAAAGGATGATGATGAAAAGGATGATGAAAAGGATTCATATCATCCCGTTGCCTTCCGCATGATGAAAGGATGATAATGAAAAGGGACAAACACAAACATCCATGCCCCCGGCGGGATTCGAACTCGCGACTCGCTGGTTTCGAGAACGGCAAGATCTGCGCCTTAACGCACTCGGCCACCGAGCCGGCACTTACTGGAATAGATGGTTAATATTTATTAGCAGTACAGTTAATATTTATTCCGCAAAGATTCAAAAGATAAAGGACAGATAGCGAATAAGATGCCAAAGAAGTCGTGGATGAAGACTAAATAAAAACGTATTTATTTCAGATGAGCTGGTATCGATAGAAGCACAGTTAAATAATGAAGTTTTTTTAAGCAGAGCCTATAGAAAATTCACGGAGCCAGTGTAGGAGCTTGGTTTGTTTTTTCTTTACATGCGATTAAGAGCAAGCATCCAACACGTTGATAGCCGAGAATCCTTGTGTTGGATTTGTAGCACATAAGGATTTAGCCTATAGGATCTGGTTCATAGGTTTGTCTCTTCTACAGCAACGGAAAAACGGCGAGGAGTAGAGAACGCCTGGCCAGATCCATTTCCTACGTGAAAGAAAGAGACTGGGAGCGAGGAACACATCGCTAGAGACGTCCGAGGAAGATTGCGAATTCTCTCTAAATGTCCCAGATTTGGGGATGAATGGGCGCCTTTTTGATTCGTGTTATCCTTGCATATTCGCGCGCTCATGAGATCTTGTTTCAATAAATGTCCTATAATAAAATTTTTTCTCATTTTATAGCAATTGCTCCTTGACGGATGCAGGAAGGGGAGGTCGGTTCCTAGCTGCTCGATGATCTAGAACCGACAAAGAAAAACTTTAACCTCGTCTTCATGCTCCTCAAACAAAGAATAGTCATTAGAAGCTTGCGTTTAGATAGGCCTCCATGGGCTACATCTTCTTTCACAGTTTATCCTCATTAAAAAGCAGCGAAGATACTCCAAGACTATCTCAAAAACTTCATCGTTCTTCCTGGAAAATACCATTTCCCACAGGAAATCAATGTCTGTGCCATGAAGTGAACCTGAACACGAAAACCGTTAAACTGAATAGAACGAACCACAGCGGAAACAAATATCTCTTTTCTCACGGGAAATCAATGGTCACTTTCCAATGGTCACTTTAATCTTATCACTACAGATCTTTCTAATTACTCGTCAGTCATTGATCAATTACATTTAGACTCCTCGATAAATTTGGACAGTATTAATACCCAGATTAATTTCATTGCTAAATGACTGACTGCATCATATCCGAAATACGCAGCCAAGGTTTTCATCTCGTTGTGGAAAAAGAAGCATTTGTTACTTCCTGTGGTATGGGCCCGGTTTCTCAGAAATGTATTCATATTCCTTCCTTTCTTCCTTATGAATCATAATGGCCTCTAAATGTGTCCATTCTCTTATCTATTGTCGCCATTTATCGTAGGCATGCGCTATTGCGTCCTACATTTGCCATGTGTCGTTTGCCGGATCAATGTGAATAGGCCTTTCTCTGCCTTTCAAAGGCTTGTATAAAACTTGACATATCTGAACTATGCTTCACCTTGGAATAAGGCAGTCGGAATGGTAAGCCTCGAGTTCTTAGTACTTAACAATTTCTTGAAAATCTTTAAAAATGATCAGTAAATGGAGATAATGGAGAGTTAGCAGACTATTGAGAAAGAGTGGAAAGACGACAGAGGAAGCACTCCTTTAGCTCCGTGATGTACGTTAGGCGTTCTCCGACCAAACAATCCAGAATTTGTGCTAATTGCGCCACTGTTTTATTCGTTTTCTTCACTGTTTTCTTTGCCACAGTTCAGCCATGAATATTCTATTGATGAATATAGACAGAGCTTCCTCCCTACTAGGGTTTGTCAATGCATTACTGAATTGGATTTTGTATTACCAGTAATACCAAAACGGAAAATAAAAAAATTCAAGAAATACATATTTAAGTTTATTGCAACTGTTCATAAGTAAGTTGTATCTTTTGAACTTTAAAATACGCAAGCTTTTAACAGTGGAGAAAAAACTAACAGAAAAAAGGGAAAGAGTTCAGGAAGTATTCTATTACTGAAAAAAAATACAGAAAAACAAAAAAAAAAATAAAAGATTCTCATTTATTATTTTATTATTTATTGACTTTTTGCGTGCCTTATTACAGCATAGATGCCAGATCAATATGAGCGCGGCTACATCAAAAGAAAATTACACAAAACATTGCCAATCGCATATTTTATAAGACATTTACAATCATTATAAGAAGAATGAAAAACTTCAAAATCATTATTTAACTTAGAAAAATATTAAAAAAATTGAATCAAACGCAGAAACGAAGAATGATAATAAAATTCTACACATTAGAGAAAAATCCACACATTAGAGAAAAATTTCGAAAATGAAAAGAAGGCACCTTATAATTACTATAAGATCGAAGTATACAATGAGTAAAATCTCTTACCACTTTAAAAACAAATAGGCTATCTTGATCTACTAAGACCTTCTGAACTCGACATATGATAACTCTTTTTGACACTTGAGAAAAAGAGTAAAGTTGTTCCGAATCAGCTTAAAATATCGATTAAAGCCTCACGAACAAGACTTCTTTCGACACGTAAAAACATTTGTAAATGAGTCGGCGCTCAACTCGTTCAAATCGGTGAAGCATAACTCAAGACGGAAGAACAACTACATCATACAGCTTTGAAAATATTTCTGTGTTACTAATATTACGAGTAACCGACACAAGACCACCTGCTGTAGAAGGGCCTAGCCTTTCCCTTTCGAGTTCAAAAGGTCTTAGTATATCAAGATATTCTATTTGTTTTTAAACTTGTAAGAGATTTTACTCATTCTATACTTTGATCTTATAGTAATTATAAGGTGCCTTCTTTTTGTCTTCGAAATGACCAGAATATGCTAGAATCAAACAGCATACCCAAATCACAGATAGTAGAAACCCTCATGCCTGTAAAAGAGAATTTATAGATTCGGATACTTCACACGCTCATGTGATTCTGAAAGCACTTATACTGTAGATTCAAACCGCTTAGGTCAATGTATTTACTGAGAACCATTACAACTAACAGATAATTGACACTTCCATTTTGATCACAAGATGTAGTTTCGGATAAAGAGTATTTATAAGTGTGTTTTAATGAATTTTATTAGAAAATCGGTATTACCGGTAACGGTAATAACATCCTACTCCGTACTGTTTTGATTACGAAGTTGCAGATTCACCTCTGCAGTCATCTTCGTAGTAGTTATCTTATTCTTAGTTATCAAAAGCCTCTTCAATGTCCGTCCATCTCTTGTCTCAGCTTATACAGGATGATCCAAAAGTCAGGAAAAGTTTTTAAACTCAGTAATTCGTACACGAATGCAGATAAAAAGATTCTGTTTGCACAAAATGATTGAAATGAAGTCGCACTTTTTTCCAGGAAAAAAAATAATGCTAGAATTGTTCGGATTTTGACCAACAGATGGCGTTATCAGGTTACAAACATCAGTTTAGGCCATATAAAAAGGCTGTGTTGCTGAATGACTGACGGCACATTGAACATTTGTAAGCCAATAGTTAATCCGGCATCTTACCATCTGAATGCAATTCTTGCATTATTTTTTTTCCTGGAAAAAATCCGACTTCATTTCAATAGTTTCTGTGCAAACAATCTTTTTATCTGCATTCGTATGCGAATTATTGAGTTTTAAAGCTTTTCCTGACTTTTGGATCACCCTGTACTTTCGCCCACGACGGATTTCAATATATGAAACTATAGCTGAAAAAGTTTTATTGTTTCACAAAGTTAAGGACATTACAGATTTGAAACGTCGAATCACGGTTGCTATTAACAAGGTGGATGTCGATATGCTCAAGAGAACATGCCAAGAAATTATCGGCAAGGTGTTTAGAAGATATTTTATCTTTGACTTTCCCTATAGCTAACAAACCTGAAGGGACCCCAACAATCTATCTGGTAGTCAGTAAAGTCCTATACTTCACACAACAAAAAAATGGTTTGGAGGACAGTAACAATACACCTTCTTAACTTAGGCAGATTTTGTACCCAAGATGAAATACAGAAAAAAATCACAAGGAAAAAGACCAGGATGCTAACTGCGAAATGTGAGCTCTTTGACAGCATCACGGCCATTCCAGCGGTGAAACAAATGTTCATTCATAACTACATTGACTAGATTGTGGTGCCCATCTTGTTGAAACGTAGATTTCGAGTCTTCATCTAATTGTTGGACTAGGAACTGCTGCAGCATATCACAATAGACCATAATTTCTGCCTGGTTGCTGTTTTGCACTAACAGCTGACCCAGACGGAGCATAACAATGCATGAATTAATTCACAAACATAAACTTTTAGAATATTCTTATTCATTGATGCTTTACATGTTGTTCTGCATTAAATAGAATGGTTGCAAGAAATTCACGAAACCGATGCTATCATTTGAAAATGCACTGTATACAAGGTGATTCAGAACGTATGTTACCGAAGAATATGGTAGATAGAGAGCACTAAAATAAACATTTTTAATAAGCAATATGTGTCCTACTTGCACTTGTATGACGCTAAACTTGTTTCAGTTGCAGCAACCTATCATGCAAGGGCCAATGTCCTGACTCTCTGATGACTGAGCTTTCACTGAAAAACAACAACGACGTTTGACAACGTGTGCATTACAGAAGTGCTTTGAACTGACGCCCCCTTTATTGTACACAACACTAGCATCGCCGAAGCATTGACTATAGCATCCGTTCAAATATGCCAGTGTAGTGCGTCTGGTTTTACAGGCGTCGACCATGATCTACTGTATTAAGATCTGACGATCTTGCTGGCCATGAGACGAGACCTTGATGACCTATCCATTATTGCCGTCAAATGTTGACTCATCACAAGACTGAAGTGCGCAGAAGCTTCATCATGCTGGAACCATATCCTGGCGCTTTGGAACATGGTGTCAGTGTTGAGCAAACCGCTCTGTGTACATTCTTGCAGATATTTTTCCCTGCTGATTCGCAACACCATACACCAAATGCCTGTCGTTTAGCTCACTCAGGCTGTAATGCTTCATTTTTCAATGTTGACTCTTCGATGACCCACCTTTCAATGAACCTAAAAAACAACAGACAGTGGCAAGCAGTCAAAACACTGAAACAAGTGTACCGCCGTACCGTGAGAGATACGGCACACATTGCTTTAAAAATGTTTGTTTTAGTACCCTCTATCTACCATATTCTTCTGAATCACCTGTATATGGAATTTGTCTATGAAACTTTTGATCCATCCTATATCATAATAAAACTTCAGGTTCTGAAAGGTGGAAAAAAAAAGATAACAAACTGAAAATATTGAAGTACAAGATGTTTTTTCATGGAGGATTTGTCTTTCTCAAGATACAGACTTATTTTCTTGGGAGGCGTTTGAGTAAATTCAA
The DNA here is from genome assembly GCA_023313115.1 of Rhysida immarginata. Classification (NCBI taxonomy): domain Eukaryota; kingdom Metazoa; phylum Arthropoda; class Chilopoda; order Scolopendromorpha; family Scolopendridae; genus Rhysida; species Rhysida immarginata. The sequence continues at coordinate 145,662 of JAHWFO010003124.1, forward strand.
ATTAAAGAACTCATCTCCTTAATTAAAATGAATGGATTGGAAAACGAACGGAATTGAAATTAATGCAAAATAAACAAGATAGAAAATTAAATACATTAATTTAACAAAAATTTGTTGATTTAATATAATGGAGCGCGTTTCAAGGACTATTTCGTTTGTGACAAATATAATTCATTAAGATGTTTTAGTTGAAAAAATTAGTTTTATTTGTTATTAAGTTTTACCATTTTAGTTTCATAGGGATGTAGGAGACAGAGAAAAAGAGTCCTTACAGAGCAAAAGCATTTCTTCTCTCTCGACCTTCAAACTACGACGAAAGATTGAATATGGTGGAGAGCAAACATTTCTGAAAGTCATCGATCGATCGATGCGCTTGCCTGAGAGCAACGTCACTGTTTTCACCTCTTTGAACCCTTTTATTCCAGAATCTACATTGCAGATCCGGAAAAAGCCCCGTTTCAGAAAAGTTTAGCATCCCTTGAAATGTCGGGTGTTTACCTGAACAGGTGAGGTCTTCACGATCAGCTCCATGAATGAATCAGATCCATTTGCCGAAACCCTTAAAACGGATGCACGAAAATGATCAAGATGAACAGGAAAAAGTTCAATGGGCACGGGAAGCGAGGCGAAGAGAGTCGAGTGGACAGCCACTGGCCATCGGGAGCTTTCACGGTAATGAACTCGAATAAGATACGCCGATATGCTTTCAGACTTAAATAAATAAACAAGCAATAAATAAAATAGATACAATGAAACGAGGTACATTCTGCTTTGTTTCGAATGTAATTGGATTGTTTTTAATCCCAATAGTAAACTGCATTTAAAGATAAAACGATCTGAAAGTAATGGTCTTGGCCGAATGTTTATTCTTTTAAGACAAACAATACTGTTAAAGTTAATTTAGTATAAATTCATTTACTTATTTCAAACTTTTAAATCTGAAATATCTGCAAAACATTAAGTTTCAAATATTGTAGTTTTATTTTATTAATTTTTTAACAGGAACATTTATAAAAATATTTTATTTTATAATAATTTTTATGATTTTGGATGGAGTGAAATGAAAATCGTGCAGATAAATGAAAGGTTTTGTTTGAAGTTAGGATAAGCGCAGTAGAGTATAGAAACAAAAATGATTTCACTGAAATTAATCATAGTATACATTGTTACGTTATAAAATGCTTAAAATTTGGTTTAACTTGAAAACTTAAATAGCGTGTGGAGCATAAATGGATGTTTCTCTTTTGTGTGGCTTAATGTGAAGTTATAGATGTTTGATATCATACTTGTATTCAGTAACAGACATCTTAAAATTCAGTACACGGCGTTTTCAAAGTGCCTTCCCTGTGTTACGATCAGATATGTAGTGCCTTAAACTGAATTCCACAATGAAGAACAGCACTTTCGATAGCACGAATCTCTCCGGAAATCGCAATACGGAGATCCTGGAGTGTTGCAGGTGCATCTTTAAAGACTGTTTTTCAGATAACCTCGTAAAAAGTAATCACAGGGATTAAAATGAAGACTATGAGGGGATCATTCCATACCATGTCCAGTGAATTCTATAGTATCCAGGTCAATGATCCGATCTCGAAACGTTGCTTGAAGGGAATCAAAGATTTTCGCAGCCCCGTAGGGCCGTGCTCCATTCTAAAACGGAACAGGACAACCAGGCGACGGACAACTGGGCACCGGTTAACTGAGCGACATAAACTTGGTGGCTCTCCATGAACAAACAATGAATTTTTAACGTCTCAAACATTGAAGCTCGTACAAAGTGGAGATTTTTTAATATTTAAATCGGAACAGTATACTAATGAATACATGTCCACATTTATTATATGTAATAAAATCTCCTCAATTTAATAAAATTTCATATATTTCATATATTTTTAACATATAATTTACTATTACAATATAATTTTATAAATTCATATTTTTAACCCTCTATGGACAGAATGATGATCTTCTTCAGGAAAAAAAAATTAATGAAATATTTATTTTTGAAACATCTATGGTTTTCTTTGTTCGATCCTATTTGTAAAGAGTGAAAAAATGTTGATTAAAGAAGAAATGGTTAAATGTTGCGTTACTTGGAGATAACTTGTGTAATATACATACTTTAGTGACCATATATGACGAATAAGAAGTTAATAAAATATAAAGCTGGGATATAAATATATAAAGGGCGTCCCAAAATGAACGGACATTTTGAATTTGCCGCCATTTTTTTCGTGGTACAACGACAATTTTTTCAAATACTTTGAAAGCGTCTAATCACTTTTTTAAATAAGAAATTTTCTCATCAAGGTAATTGCGTAAACCGCAAGGAAAAAATGTTTGGAAACTTTATTAAAGGATTTAAATAATAGACTTTATAAGTTTTAAATTTAAAACGGGAAGATATCTCTTAGAATTTGCTTAATTTCTTGGATATTTACCTTTCCTTGGGAAATGGCGAAATATTAAAAGGAGGATCTCTAATCTTCCCAGTAGTAGGAAAACGATGATTTTGTTACACATGAGGGGAGCTGTAATTTTTATTAAAAATGAACCGAAATGAATTTTAAAACGTCTTTAGATTGAAAAGAAAAGTTCTTTTTCCTCTTTCAAAAGCAAAACAGTTTAACAATCCTTTCCTGAACGGACGGATTCTGCGAACTAAAGTAATTTTAGAAGTGAAGCATGTAAAAACGGCTGTAAAAGCGAGCAGTTATAGCTGAAAATTTAATTTTTCGACGAAGATGATTCACTCTTCTGCTACGAAACCCGAGGATCTTGAACCCAATATAAACCGTAGTTTAATATAGACATTGTCCTAAATCCTCGTGCGGGCCCGGGTTTCATTTCACGCGCAGGAGGGCGTTCCAGTCGAACCGGAAGAAGAACTCCAATATCAGACGAGAATTTTGCCTTGACACGGGAATTCTGAAAACAGTTCTAGGCCATTATATCGTAGCTTATTTAAACATGAACATTGGTGTGTGCGTGTCTGTATGCGTGTGTGTGTGAAAATGAGCCCGTGAAGTTGAATATGAATTTACACTCCCTTGAGACTCATCTTTTGTTCACCTGCAATTCCTTGAGTTTTGGACAGTATATTAAGAAGGCGTATTTATTTATTTATTTTTTCCCGATTTTCTGTACATGATTTTGAATAAATTGTGTAATTTGTCATCGTTATCTATAAGTATAATATTCACGAGTTCTATCCAGCATGGATTTGATACCGAAATAGAAGTAATTTATACCGAAAGTCTTCAATTATTATTTTCTAGGTGTTATTTCTAATGTTTTATTATTATCAAATTTTCACAAATAGTTCCTTAATTTCCTTACTTTCCAATTTTTGTTACAATGGAATAAAAGAAAAGAAAAGAAAAATGCAGTATGAAACCGTGAGAAAGTTTCCTGGTTAAACAGAATAAGTTCTTTTGAAGCTATAAAGATCGTACGGATGGTATAATAATACCTCGTAAAGTTTCCCCCCCTTCTCCAACCATAAAATGAGGATTTGAGTAAGGCTGCAGGTGAACCGGCATTGGCTGTGGATTTTGACCAATGAAAACTTAACTTCAATTCACCACACTTTTCTCATTTTGGAAGAAAATCCTTTTTACTTTGTTTTCTTTCACTGGAATCTACATATCAAATCTACTGCGGCATTCTTTTGCGTTTAATTCTTCTCATGCGTCAAATAAATAACAAAAGGAACGTAATCATAAAATTTGGCGTATGTTAAGTAATCGTTTTTATAATAAGATAATTACAAGCAGCCCATTTAAAAAATTAAATTATTTTTAAAGAGGACGACCATGTTATCGTGAGAAACACCAATTTCATTTAGTATAACAAAGAATTTACACTCAAGATCTAAGAATTTTTGTTCGCAAAATCAGAGATTTGGTATTTTTTAATTTCATTTAAATTATCCAGTAATATCAATCTCATCCACTAAGTTTTAGAAGAATTTGCGTTTGTATCTGAAATTATACCAAACTACCTTTTCTTTTCGTTAATAAATGGAATTATTAAACCAGTTACATAATGATATAACTAAAGTTGCTACTGGCATAACACAAATGCGTTGTTAATATATTTTGAACTCAGTTCTTAAGTTTTCTTGAGCCCATAAAAATTTTATCTTGAAAAGAATTGCACAGATCGATATTTTCATTCCCTAGTTGTAGAAAATTCAACGCCATCTACGTAAAGACGCACCCACCAAAATGTTTGATCCTCGCTTCGCTTATTTCATAATGTCTATTATTCAGAATTATTTTTGGGTAGATGTTCAGAGATCGGAAACAATTAAAATTATGAGATGCAAACGACTTTTTTTTACACAATTAACCCAGAAATAAATTATAAATTAGAAACTTTTTTCAGATTTACACACACGGAATATTGAAAGGAGTGCCTGTATTACTGGACAAATTGTCAAACTGTTATTATATAGAATGTATAGAGTTAACGAGAAATAAGTTTCCCACTTCAGAGATCTCTGGAGTGCGTTCTACAGTTGCAAATGAGACAAAATTTGTACTACAGATAAATCAAATGACGCGCTTGACATTTATTAAATAAAAAATTTAAGTGCTCAAATTCATCAATAGATGGCGCTGTAACACGAATGGTATTTATTTCTATATATTGAACAAGTGAAACAAAACCCCATTTGGTTATGAGGTTTCCTGAAGGACTTCTTCTATCGTAGAAGATCTGAACGACAGCATTCGGATCCATGTTCTGATGTTCTGGCAGACGCACTACGTTCAGCTGTAGAAAATATGGTTTTGCGATTAGAGCAGATTGTTCAAACAGAAGGGGGACATATTGAGCAGTTTTAGTGCTACATGATAAAAAAACATTTATATGTGTAAGCATATTCAATTTTTACATGTGTGCTCCAGCGCTATCTATCGACGGATTTTTGTATTATTTTTTTTATTTTGTCACAGTTTTGTGTTAAGAAAAATGTTCTACAGGTGGACTCTCGTTTAGCACCAGGACCCCCCCAAAAAAAATAAAATTGTTCGTGGATTGTTGTTTATATTCAGGATCAAAAAAATTATTTATTTTCAAAATATGACAATACAACTGTATGCTTTTTTGCATTAAACTTTTGCAAGCGTTTGTTGCAATATGTGCTCCAATGTCATCAATTTTATCTAAAATGGAATCGGGAAAATTATCTGTCGATTGATTATTGTTTTTAAAGTTGAAATTGTTGACAAAGCTTGTGTATTAGAAACAACAGCAAATGTCATTTCATTTTCATCATCACACGAAGAATCATCAAGATTTAAGTCTTGAGGCTGCATCACATTTTCCTAAATATCTTCATCAGTTAATTGATGAGCCACCATAAGATTATCATCTGCTGTAAGATAGGAATAAAAATCACTTTATTTTTTCTATATCTTTGATGAAAGCTGATAAAGTTATCAAAATAGTTCATGTTTTTCGGCACTTGTGCTTTCACCATTCTAAAACTTTGAGTTTAAGATTAGTAGTAAATTGCTTTCTTTTACTAGCTACTATACCGTGTTCAAAAGTTCCCGAACTGCCCTTTTTGTATGTAGGGAAAGCCTAACCTATGACAGCAGGAGTAATGTTCGGCCAACCACTAAAATAAACCATGTGCTGAAATAAATTGTATAAAATCAGTTTTACATAGTGGCAAAGTTTCTCAAATGTGTTTATTTTATTTTTACATTCCCAAAGGAAACGGTACATATAGGTTACACCATTTGCTCAAAGTGTTCACCGTTCACCTCTTGGCAATACGCTAGTCGGTGCTCAAACGCACTGCAGGCATTGCATACTGTATTTCATTTGTTTGTTTTCACACAATAAACGCTTTTTAAACTGTTACTGTACCGGTATAAGCTTAATACCGTATACCGTAGTTCTATTTTTTACTTTAACCTTTTATTAAACTCTCATAATCGCGTATTTGCATTTATGTAAAATAAATAGCGAGATTAGTAACGATTGGGAGCATCCATTAATTGAAAAAAAGAGGTTAAGAGACAGTGGCGCCTGTCTACCAGCCCTTCAGCATACCTGCACAACAGTACGTTATGCAGGGAAAGTCATCTCCTACGTTCGGGAACTTTTGAAACACACGGTATTTGGAATGTCCAGACAAGTAGGAATGTGAGGTTCAGATAGAATGAAAGCTCGTTTCTTGTGGGGTTTTTTTTCTTTCTGAAAGCACGCGACTACTGGCAGCACAAAAAATGATTTCTCTCTTTCCGAGTTTGTGAAAATTCGTTATAACGAAGTTATGATTAATATAGGGGCCAAATAATTTTGTTCGTTATAATGAGGAGCTCGTTACATTGAATTTCGTTATAAAGATTTATTATTATTTTTTTTTTTACATTAAATCAGTTACAATTTGCCGGGACTTCAAAAATAATTCGTTACATTGACGAGTTCGTTATAACGGCGTTCGTTATAATGAGGGTGCATCTGTACGCACTTATTCACGTTTTGACTGTAACAATAAATAGAACCCAAAAATGATGCAATGGTCATCCAAATATTTTTAATTAGTATAGATTTCAGATATCACTTATTAAGTTTTCTCATCTTTGTGTTCCTTACATAGACATACGGAACAGTACATACAGTATTCTTAGTTAGTTTGTATATTTCAATTTCACAGGTTTCAATTCGTTAAAAAGTCCCCCCCCCCCAATCCGTTGTTTATTATAACTGAGCGACCGCTTTACCCTTTCCGTAGACGCTATCATACGTTATAATACCGAATTATTATAATGTATTGAATTCCATCAATTTCGGAACTGTTGTACAGAGTATCTTCCCATGTCTCAAAGACAAGATTCTTTCAATTGTGTAACTTGCTGTCTTAACCGAACAGCCGTCAATTTCATCCCACATGCCAGATAAAATTAAAATCTGGACACTGCGTGTGCCTTTTTCTACAAGAATCTTCGGAAACCAAGCCATCCCTATGGTATTGCGGCATTGTCGTCCTGAAAGAGACCTGAATTCTATTAAATCCCTTGGTAAAGTATGGAAGATCAAAGTGAAGTAAAGTTATTTCATACTTTGTCAAAAAAATGCTGAAATTCCATGCAATACCTTAAATTCGCATAATACCTGTAACATCTATAAAGAATCTTATAATCAAATGGAAAATAGCAAACCTATTTTTCTTCCTTCTGCGATAAAATGAGGTTAACCTTCGTGTGCTGTTCGGGTCTTATTTGATCCAAATCGTTTTTCAACTGCCTATAACTTTTGTCTATTTGTATAAATAGCCATCATCTTTTTTGACTTTTAATGAATTTTATTTTATTTGACTTTTTTTAATACTAATTAAAATTTATAAATATTTTTTGTATCATATAAGGATTTTTTTTTTACACTTATGATGTTTGGGTCATTTTTTATCCATTGTTTATTTTGTTCAAAAACATTTCAGTAAATGCGTTTTTCTTTGAAATTTTGATTTTTACAACGCTTATATAATGTTTGCCATTTGGTGGATGATGAATCATGTTTTCAACCTCTTCCATTAGTTCGACCTTGCTGAAATTTTGTACACATACGTAAATTCGGTGACAGTGCATGAATCTAAAAATAATTTTCAAAAAATCCAAAGGGGGGGGGGGGTAATATGAAATAGAATTGGCTTATGTTTGTCTGTTTGCTCAAGAGATGGCGCTATGTGTACCTAATTTTGATATAAGCGTTGTGTTTTGAAAAAAAAAATTTTCTTCACTTGTTGTATACTAGCAGAGACTGTTAAAGTAAGGAGACTTGGCATTTCCTCATTTTCCCATTCAAACGTATGTAATGAAAAATTCATGTAGAATTCAGTTTACAATTCAAACCTTCAGTTTCCCATTCAAACTTCGATCGTCACGCCATCTGGTTCAATGTTTATACATCTACAAAGACAATTCGTACGTGACATCAATGTGCATTAACGGATTGTTATTATATGATGTCATACTACTAAACCCAAACGTCCCCCCTTCACTTCTTTCCTTTCCTTCCTTATCCCTGATACACATTAATATTAAAAAAAAGACATTTTTTTTCTCCCCGGCAATTTCGGCATAATTTAGCGTCACATATCGAACGCGGGATGACATTCAATACACGAAAGGAATTGCTCTGCTCGAAAATGGAATTGACAGAAACAACTATCGGCGATACGAAAGTGCAAAGTTTACCTCGATGCTTATATCTGTCATATCCATTTACTAGCATTCCTTTTCGTGGATTGAATGTCGTCCCGCGTTCGATACTGTGACGATGAATTATGCCGAAGTCGTCGGGGAGATTTGCATGGCAAAGCAAAGTACACTTAAATCCAGAGACAGTTAAGATTCTTAACTTAAGAAATACAGTTAAGTCTGATTTCATCGACGCCGTCGATTCGACGGTTGCAACACACGTGACTTGAAAAAGCGAAACCAAAACATTCAAACTGAAACTAACGCAGCGCCCTCTGAGTCAATGTTAGTACAACTTCGAATCCGAAAGCACGGATAAAGTAATAGAGCCTATTACACGTTTTTGAGCTATTGCCAGGTCTCCTTTTACAAACGTCTCTGTATACTAGATTCTATACTAGATTTTATTCACATGATTCTATTCTATTTTTTATATTAGATTCTATTCACATGACTCATAACTTTTACCCTTGTGCTGTTCGGATCTTTTTTGATCCAAATCGTTTTTCAACTGCCTATAACCTTTGTCTATTTGTATAATTTATTTATATATACAAATTATATATATTATTAAAATTGTTTTGTATGATCTACAAAATGTAAATTTAAAGGATTTATGATATATTGTAATTGTTTTAATAATAAATAAGATAATCTGTGAAAAATCTTGCAAATAGGTAACTACTGGTCATTTTTGACCCGAACACCATAAGTGTAAGGTTAAAACGAATATTAAAGGTATACACATCATGGTATATTAAATAGTAAAAAGGCACTACTCGTTATTAAAATAACATGAATTGGTTTTAACGGTTTTAGGACTACCGTTGGAGTATTTACCGTATAATGTATTTACAATCAAGTTTAACTGAATAGGGATCCTGCACAGCAAAAAAAAAAAAAAAAAAAAAAAAATTCAGATATACATTGTAATTCTCGAGAGCAATTCAAGAACTAGTCTATCATCTGGCCTTTTAGTGTTCTTTTCATCAAGTATCTAGAGTAATTACCATTACTCCTTCAAAATCCAAGTTTGCTTACAGCCTGTTAAAAAGGAATTATTTCAATCCAATGAAATAATAAGAAGGAACTGTGGTGTAGAATTGCCTGTATATGAAAGAAAAAAACCATCTTGCAACAAAAGAACACCCAAGATATGAAATGTCGGATGCTCTTTTGGGATACGAGGTTCTTTCCTTCACATGCAGCGTTCAATCCAAGTTTTCCAATGTTGGCACACTTCGAAAGCAGAGTCAACTCGTAGAAAATATATGTGGAAAATATACGTAGTGAATGATTCAAGAAAAAGATGGAATATAGATTTCAAATATGTATTTCAAACGAACTGAAAAAAAAGAGCCGCATTTCTGCATATAGGTTTCACGATTTAAAGATTTAAAAGAACTTTCATTCAATGCCACATAGCAGCGATGTTTTTTGTTTATAGGAAATGGGATAACCAGAAAAGTCGTTTTGTGTGCTACAATTTGCTGAGTGTGAATCCAATCTTCTACAAATTGTTTTGCCCAACATAAGTTTGTTTATGACGAGACAGCTTTGATGAACTGGCGTTGGAATTCACGTTGCATTTGAACAGTGAAATCACGTTTTCCTTATGCAAAATAATAAGCAAATACTGTGGAATGGAACTAACTATAAATTGAAAGCTTCTATTCCACAAAAAGGAAAAAAATGGGAAATACGTATCCAGTATTTCCTTTTTTGACTCCTTGCAGTTCTCCCTTCATAGTTATTTTCCTATGAGCAAAAAAAAACCCAGCGCCGCGGGGGCATTAAATGGAAATTCTAGGCGAGCTTTTAAAACTTTGGACCTTCTTCCATCTAGTGAGGTGGGAAATGTGCTTCTGTCTTTTACAGTTTGTTTGAAGTAAATATTTGGAAATCTGTTCCATCTTTTAAAAAAAACCTATATATTTTTTTTTCAATAATGAGGATGAACGGATTTATGTCTTTTGCCCAGTGGTCCTTTTTTCCTCTTTCAACGTTTTATGCTGAAGCTCATCTTCCCATCCCCACTCTGTATTTCGATGGGATCGTGATCTTCACCAGTTTGATATTACTGACCTGTTTATCAGGGTGTTTATATCTCCCTAGCGCACTGTTTACGAACTCTTAATATCTTTTCTGTTTCCAGTCGTGTAAATTCTGTCTACTTAATGTTGTTTTCTGTGGGCCCATCTCACTTCTCCCAAGAACATTAAACATTTTACGCCGTCCTTCCATCTTCCCACGATCTCTCTCCCCCAAGTGGATTGCCTCCCTCCTACTCTGCCAATCCAACAAAAGGATATTTAGTTGGGAGCTAAAGCAATTTTTAATGAGAGATTTTAATTATTTTTTTCTCGAATTGTCTTAAAACATACCTCGAGGCAGAGATTTGGCATCTTTAATTTATTTTTTGTACCACTGGAGACAAGATATGAACCATTTAGAAGGCCTTTGGAGACATTTATTAACGATCTGATTTTATACGAGATCTTAATGAATATGAAGTGATGAACATAATTTTTGTCCTTAAACGTGAAAATTGTAAATAGCATAGCAACAACACCGTAAGGTGATGCTGTTAATAATTTATGTGTTAATGTTGGCATTTTGAGGCGTGATTGTATTCCTTTTATATGCGCAGAAGTCGACAAAGCTCATTTTAAAAAGTAGGCTACTCTTCTGGAAGACACCACGTGACAAAGATCGTCTCATGAATGAATATAATGCACCAAAATATGTTCACACCTATAAGAAGAAGTCCTTTAAATCAATTACCAACCAACAAATCAATCAAGGACAGACGCTACTGTATCCTACAGAATCATTGTTCTTGTGTGCAGGGCGAGATCATTTTCGCAGAATAATTCCCGTGAAGGAAAATCCTTTGTTTCAGATCAACTATTAAAATAATTTATTAATTTTATTTAAATAATAAACAACTTATTTAATTAATTTATATTTATTGTTAAAATTTAAAATGTAAAATAAGGATCTATGGTGAAATAATAATGTTAAATACATTGTTTAATAAAACAACAATGCAAAAAGAACAAAAAATGACAAAAATAAACAAAAAAATAGGCCTAAGTAAAGGTCCGAAAACGTTTAGAATAGCTTCAGGATAAGAAAATCTTCCAGAAAATAAATTATTTCTGTTACGTCAAAACTGTGTATGCACAAATGAATAACAACAATATTCAGTACAAGACTTGAAAACATCTATAAACGATTCTCTTTCATCAAAACTATGTGCCAAATATTCTGGACGGAATACTTTATTCTTTGAATCGTATTTAATCCATTTATTTGGAGATGAAAAATTGAATTAATTTTATACAATGTACCCATGCTTAGCACATCTTAAAAAAAACACTGTATGCGCAAACCTGCAGCTTGTTGAGTTCCACATCACTTGATCCAAATACAAAAATGGGAGAGGAGGCAGTTCCATAAATTTGGAAACAAGTGCAAATCACAGCGGAAAATTACAAAAAAAGGGTATGTAATTGATTTTGTATATATGTTACCAGTGCAATATTTTATTTATAATCTTTATAATTTTGGTGGACTAATAAGATGTTCACATTTTTTTCTTATCTAAATTACGGATGTAGAAGAAAAGAAGGACGAGACACAGAACCTTGGAACAAAATAAAACATGAATATTGAACCATAAAAAAAGCTGACGTTTCGGATAGAGGTTACCCTTTGTTAAAGAAAAGAGTGAAAAAAATGCTAAGTAAATTTTTTCTTATTAAGTTTTATTAAATAAAGCATAATCATATTAACTCGAATAATCAAGGAACGTAGCACCATATATTTCAAGCTAACTAACAAGAAACACATAAATGACCTGTAATATTTTTCTTAAACGCTATTCAATAACCTTTTAAAAGTCTAATAAAGTTTTAAACCATTGCATGTTTTCCTCTAAAAATTATCCAAATATACGTTATATAATCTTATTCTTCCAAAAAATTATATAATTTTCTCTGTGATATATAATATATTTTCCCCTGTACATAGAGCCAGAAATTTCAATAACATTTTCTGACAGTATGTGTAATGTCATCTTTAATTGTCAACTGAATTGTTGAGGTAAGCGGCTTACGTAGAAAACTGTCGGAAAATTATTTTCTATCATTGCTTAGTTGTTGTTTCCAATCAAAATTGTGACATATGTCAGATTTGCTAAAACTTTTATTTTTATTTAGCGAAATGAATATTATTAGGTTGAGCAAGTGATAGATGTCAGGAACAGAAGTCATGGTAATAACAAAATTTTGGTCAGTTACTTTGATCTCTGAAAAGAAAACTAGTACAATAGCCGTCCTGTCATTTCATATCAAAACAAAAATTATTTAGACGAATTTGATGACGATCATAACGAATTCTGAAGAAACAAAAGAAATGTTGCTGTAAGAAATTGTGACTTAATTATACAAGAGGCGTAATTATGAAATAAAAGAAAGTCTTTTTATACAAATTTCATTAAAGAATTGAAGTTAATAGGTTTTGATAACCAGAAGATTAACATAATGAACGAAAAATATTAAAAGACTAGCAGAGGACCCGGCGTTGCCCGGGATAATTACGCTTGTAGGTAAACAGAACAACCTCCAAAAGCTAAATTAAACCTCCAAATTGGTTAAATAATAACTCAATCACTACAATATAGAGCGAAGGGACTATCCATTCTAAGAAAAATCCGAAAGACAGGAATTTACCTCTTCACTGAAAAAATCCATTCTAGGTGATATACCGGGACTTGATTTACCGAAAAAAAAATTTTGAAGGCTCACAATGGATGGACCTCTCCAAGGATGCCTTCTAGTCTAAATAATTTTTTACTCACGTAATCTTACTTTAGATGTACACTTGATGTTGTTGCAATTTCCTTTCTTCTTTCGATGTCTTGAAGCAAAAATTGGCCATTCATCACTTTGTGTAGTCTAGCGGTCGCCGATTCTTCTATTTACTTGCTTACCATTTGCTCAAGACAGCACGGAGCTAAAGGAATGCTTCCTCTATCGTCTTTCACTCTTTCTCAATAGTCTGCTAACTCATTATCTCCAGTTACTGTTCATTTTTAAAGATTTTCAAGAAATTGTTAAGTACTAAGAATTCTCTTTTCTAAGAAAAGCCTGAATAACAGGAATTCTATGCATTGAATTCTACAACCTCTGATAATTAAGTTCGGTGAATGAGCTCACACAACAAAATGCAAAACAAATAGAGCCACATTTACTTTGTCCTTCGAAATAATCACTCTGGAAGGCCACTTTTGGGATCGGGTGTATAAGTCCTGGAAGCTCCTTAGGAATGGCTTTAAGTTCACGCGTCACATTTGCTTGAATGTCTGGAATGTTCGCAAATCTGTGTCCCTTTAAAGCCCGTTTCAGGCGTGGGAACAAGAAAAAGTCTGCCGGTGCCAAGTCTGGTGAATAAGGTGGATGAGCTATGGATACGACCCCTTTGTTGGTCAGAAACTGTTGCACGATTACGGCAGTGTTCCTCTTTGATCCATTATCCACAGTTACCTGTCTGAACTTGCATAAACAATGACATGCATTGTTACTCGCGTAAAGCTCGCACAGATTAGGGAGTGACGTCATTCACCGAACTTAATTGTCAGAGGTTGTATATTGCACAAACTTTGCCTTGCATTGTTGGTCATGAGACATATATTGTTGATCCTTGCATAGTGTTGGTGCATTGCGTGTTGACACCATTGTTGATACCTACTGTTGCACAAACTTTTATTTGCATTGTTGGTCATGAGATATATATTGTTGGTCCGTGCAGAGTGTTTGTGAATTGCGTGTTGATACCAATGTTGATAGTTAAGGTTGCAAAAACTTTGTCTTGCATTGTTGGTCATGAGATATTTCTCATTAATATGTCCTGCCATAACCATGAATATCGATTTTTTATCAATAATTATCATTTTTTCGAAATCTGAGGTAGACAGCGACCTTCCTCATGCTTTGAAGGTCATGTATTGGAAATTTTATCAAAATCGGAATAAAACTGTAGATTTGTATAAAAAACAAACAAGCAAACACCCTTCTTTATATATATAGAAAGATTTAGCCATATCATTCAACAAAACAACAATCGAAAACCTAAGTCTGTGATGATTAAACTAATATGTGATATACACCGAATTCATAAAAATGAGCTCATTGAAAGAGAAACTGTAAAAATAATTCATAAAATAAAGTAATAATAATGATAGCTCCTAAAATAATAGGATTTATAAAATACAAAGAAAGATGAGCCCGTGATTGAAAAATCCATTCTTCGGTTCTCTTGCGCACATTTCAACTTTAATTAGGTTTGTCAGTATTTAAAATTCTGTCTTTTTTGTTAATCCTTTTGAAAATCCCTTTTCTGTGTTAATCCTTTTATCTAACTATTCTCCGTCTTACAGTGCTCTTTTCCCTTTAACATCCTTAGCTCCCTTATTTGTTCACACTGCGCTTCGCAAATATACCTGGCACAGAAAATCTTCAAACATTGCGCATTTTAACAGCGTTTTCGGTTTCCCACTTCGGATATGGAACTGAAAAAAAAATCCCCACAAACATTGGAATGATCTTTTGATCTCACCACTTCAGCGGTGGTTTCTTCCATGGAGGAAACATTTCTAGTTTACAAATTATCATATCATAAAGAGTTCAGTGTTAAACAGTAGTTAGAATTTTTTGATTATATTCTCTCTTTTACTTATCAGTTCGCATTTTAAAAAATAAGAATATTTATAGATGGTAAAATATTACTATATTTGAAAAACATAGCGTTTGACGTTAAAATGATCTTTTATCTGGAACACAGCAACTGCTTCAAGCGTGTTTTCATTAAAGAAAATTCTTGGGCCTATCGATTGCCTTTTTAAAAAGAGAAATCTGAAGGAATTTCTTAAAAGTTTGTCGTCTTTTATTACTTCAGATTCCAAAGCGAGATAAAATGGCATCATTGTCAAAATGGAAAGAAATAGGAACTTTTCATAAAGTGAATAAAATTCAGCAAATGAGGTGTATTCTAAAACAAGGCTCGCAATAACTTAAGCCCATTGTATCTCGCTCCCAACAAAAGGCTAAGGAGAAATAGAATAATGTGTGCGTCGTGTTGACTTCAATTTAGACGTTGTCTTTTCCTCGTAATTTAAAACTGTTTGTGGTTCCATTCGCTTTCAGCACTGGACTTAAACGTCGTCTTGAATCACTCGGCTGAGAATTAATGGTAACGGCCTTCTGAGATTTCTTTTTTCCACCCTCCACACAACATTAAAGGAGAAAACTGTGAGAAACAATAGTTGCAACCCAAAATTCGAAAAGAAAAGAGAAAACACATTGCCACCGGCATTTCATTTTAACCTAAGCCCCTTGTCAGTTTTAGTCTCGCCATCTCTAAACCCCATTCCTAATTCTTTTTAAATTTACTATTTTTTATAATATAATAACAAAATATTTATATACTAAATCAGTATGTGTAATTTGGCAAAAGAATGTAAGATATCGACACCAAATATTCAATTAAAATTTTATAGAAATATAATGTTCATAGTGCCTAATTAAGTTAGAGATGTTATCAAAATATTTTGATCTAACATATTAAAAAAGTGCCGAAATATTATATAACAACTGCCTGCGGTAATTCTTTCCCACATTGTACACGCAGTTATTGTCATTTTGACCAACTGTTACTTTAAATTTTGAAGAAGATCGCTGTCATATATCATGCAGTACTATCATGTTCTGCCACAAAATGTCATATATCATTTCCTATCGATTTTCATGAGATAGTGATTCAGGTTTAGCTATTGATTACATGCATGGAACTTTGAGAAAACATATATTGCACCGTGTATCATTCACCAAAAGATGGTTTTAAATAGTATTTTGGAAATATAACGTTAATTTTTATATTATCATTCACTAATGAATTCTTTAAGATAGAAAAAGAATCCCCGCCTTATTTCTTTCTAAAAGATTGTAAGGAATCCTCGCCAATTCTGGCCCAAAAAAGGTACTATAATATTTCCAACTACTAATTAAATTGTAATTTTTAAAATGAAGGATGCACGAATAAGCTGATTTAAGCTAAAAAAGAAGAATTTAGAAAAGAGGAATTTTTTTCAACATTAACAATCGAAAAGTTGGAAATTCGTCTACTATATAATCCAAACTGTTCCCAATCATCGATTTATTAATTACCACGATTGGTAGATGCTAACAACTGAATCAACAACACCCTATTGAAATCTGGAAATTTTGACAGATAATATTTAATTATGCTTCTTATATCCTGCCCGCAATAACTTCTGCGTGAGCGTTCTTCACGTATGCGCTCACAAACTTCTGTTCTCTTGTCAATAATATGAAGAATCTCTATGGATTCAGAAAATATTTATTCTCTGGTAATGGAATACTGAGTGGCCAATTTATTATGACTACCTGACAGTTTTAAGCAAATTAGCTATGGCATTACGCTGTTGTTTCTAGAGGGCGAGACTGGCATAAAAAAAAAAGAAAACTTATTTGCTTATGACAGTAGTTGAAGTGATTTGTTTGTGAAAATATACGTAAACAATGCGATTTGACAGGCAGACTTTAGAAGCTCAGAGCCATGGAGCGAGAATCAAAGAAACCTCCGCATTCGTCAATTTCAGATGAGTAAAAGTTCAATTTAGACGGACCCGATGGCTGGAAGTATTTCTGGTGTGATTTGAGAAAGGATCAGCAACCATTCTCAAAACACCAATAAGGAGGCGGATCTGTGATGGTGTGGAGTGCCTTCACTTCAATGGACGAGCGAAGATGGCGTTTGTCAGCGGCCGGATGAATGCTGTTGCCTACCAGAAGTTACTGGAAGAATATCTTTTCCAGTTTATTGATGAATTGGAAGGTGATGTGGCTTTTTTCCAGCAGGATAACGCACCTATCCATACAGCACGTTCTACTTACGAATGGTTTCTATCCAATGGAGTGCCTGTTATGGATTGGCCTGCACTTTCCCCCGATTTGAATCCGATGGAAAACCTTTGGGGGTTGTTAGCCAGGAAGGTTTACGCCAATGGTCAACAATATTCATGTGTTAATGAATTAAAAGATGCTATTGTTGCTAAATGGGCGGAAATCGACAATGTGAAAACTTAAGCACATCAATGCCAGAGCGTGTATTCAAAGTCATTAGCAAAAATGGGTACTTTATTGTTTATTAAAATATGTACAATCATCAAAGGGAAATAATCCACACTTGAATTTTACTCTAAGTTTTACCGTTTCAATATTAATTTATTTTTAATAATTTAAATTACATTTAGAGTTAACATTATTAAGATTATTAAATTTAAATAATTATAATTTAAAAAGCTATTAAAACAACACATTAGCATGAAATGTAATATTAAGTATTGAACTCGTGTGGATTATTTCCTTTGGTTGACTGTACCGGGTACCGGGTGTTTCTTAGGCTATGACCAACTTGTTAGTTGAATAACTCGTCAACAGTTGGAGCCAGTGCCGTGAAAGTTTGTACACGGATTAGGGAGTCAAAGGAAATGGACTAGGCTTATTTTCGACGACTACAATACTGCAGTTGTTTACGCCGAAATGTCTCGATATTCAGTCGAAGAGCGTGTTTCTTTGGTCAAAACTTTTATCATTGTGACCAGAGCCCTGCCGAAACACTCAGGAAGTGGTCTAGTGCCTTTAATTTTCTTTAGACTCAAGTGTTGATCCTGAAAGTTCGAAATAAAGATATTTTTCCGTTCAAATGTTATTCGCCTTTTTCTTTGGTCTATACCCTGTGAAACAACTGCAGTACTATATTCGTCGAAACTAAGCCTAATCCATTTCCTTTGACTCCCTAAAACTTTCACGGCAGTAACTCCACCTGTTGACGAGTTATTCAGCTAACAAGTTGGTCATAGCCTATGAAACACCCGGTACATGTTCGGGTTATTTAAGATTTATATTTCATGCCTTTAAATTTATGGGACAGCGAAAATTGCTCACGTTTATGTTGTTGGCCTAATTGTATGTTAAAATTATTTAAGTAGCGATTGTGCAACAAATATTCTTTGTATTTTGGTTAAAAGAATGTTATAATAAAAGCACATTATCAACAAATAATTGCAACAACTTAATGCCTTTATATTTTTGGGACACATCTTATACTGCTCTTATTGTACAAGATTGGTTTCAGAAACATGAAGGAGAATTTACTTTAAGTGGCCCCGTAGACTCCCATTGCGCATTTGTGGGATGAAGTCGATAAAGTCAGCAGACAACTGGACCCACAACCATCAAATCTCACACAACGAAAAAGTGCTATTCTTCAAGCATGGCCACAGTTTTCACAAACCACCTATAAACATCTCGTGAAGTTCACGCCAAGAACAATCGACGCAGTATTAAAGGTAAAGATGGCCCAACAAAGTACTAAGGAGGTAATCATAATAAATTGGCCACTGCGTATATAAAAAACACTATTAGAAGAAGAGAACTTTAAAAAGTAATTACGAATTTATAACATTAGGTTAAGTTTAGTTAGTATGCTAAGTAATTTTTGCGAAGCTTGTAGTATCTCGCAGCGAGGATGCCCTCCTGTATTTACAAGCTAGCATCAGGTATCATCATCTGACGGAAGGAGGGGAAAGCACTTCGAAGAGTTCAAAGTCGTATTCGTTTGATTGGCAGATCCTGCTACACCGTTCTAACCATGTCATTTCGTGTATACCTGTTACGATGTGGTATATTTTCATTTAAGTGAGCCTCCTCCCCCCAAACAGGACGAAGATGATACGCAATAAGAGTGAAATAATAGTACTGAATAGCACTCCTCCGCCTCCTTCTGCTTTTTATTTTAATAACGCGGACCTTTACAAAGTTGCATAAAGAATGAAAAACGCTGAGAAAGTTTCAAACGACTCTTAAAATTACACGCGTGAAAGGTTAAAAAAATCATACAAAATGAAAATTACAAGCTATCATCTGTGACATTGATATGACTAAGAGAAGCTTGATTTTATCCGCATAATAACCATCAAGTTTCTTTAATAAGAAATTTCTTTGCTTGAAATTTCATTTTAACTCACTTAATTGATCCTTAAGTAGAAGACCGTAAACATAATAAAGGCAATAAAGAGTATGCAGCTCTAGAACCGACTCCGAGATAAACCCTCAAGCATTCAAGTCCTGAAATTTTTCTCATTACTTTTAATGTTTTCATTGGAGGATAAATAAAATTTAATTTATTAAATGTTAATTTTACTCAGGGTTAAATTTGATGGAAAGTTTTAGCAGACGACGTTCAACTTTCCTTCCAAAGGCGTGAAATAATTAAAGAGAAAGGTTTCCACCGCTTCTATAGTTATGAGCGGATGACAGTTCGCTAGTTAAGTATACAGAATACAAGTTAAGTATTATGATATAGCGCACGTCCTTTTTTTGTCTGCTTTTCAAATCTTGATATTCTTAGAAACCTTTGGGAAGATTAGATTTTTCGAAGAGCAGACTCTTATTTTCTTTAGCTCTTAATATAACTTATATCCCAATAATATAATGACACTTTTTATATTTAGTATGAAAAGTATCGCGACAAAATAAAAGATTGAATTTTGAAAGTTCTCGCAGTCAGTGGAGAACGTGTTCATTACGCGGAGGTAAGAGATCAGACGTTTGCAGAATAGAAACCAGAAATAACCCAAAAGTAAAGTATTATTACATATACCAGTTGATATTAAAGACACAGATGTGGCTAAACTGGAATAGTACGGTTGGACCGCGCAACGACGAAGGTATCGCCTAGACAACGGAAAGCTAATGGAAATTTTTACGAGAATGAAAGCTGTATACGGCGACAATAGTTATTCTCATACGGCATTGAAAATGGTGCAAGAAATTTCGACAAGGAAGGGAATCCACAAAAGATTTGGCCTATCCAGAACATGCTCGTGTTCCAGCATCAGATGAAAATGTGAGACAGTTGGAAATTGCTTAGAACAACCACCTTAGAGTCTCGATTTGTTCCCGTGCGATTTCCATATCTTTGGCCCTCTAAAACAATCTCTGAAAGGATGACGGTTCAATTCCGACACTGACGTAGAGTTTGCTGTTAGGCGGTGGTTCCGCCAACAACCGCAGGAATTTTACCAGATGGGAAACTATAAACTATTGCACCAATGGGATCTTAGTATCCATTGGAGATTTATTTTAAAATCTTCGAATAAAAATTGCTTCTCAGCCTGTAAACCTGTTTCCATTGAACAATCGTCGTATAATGGAAATAAGTGCTATGTTTATTTAATTTTTGTATCTGATACTTACATTTGTCCTCTATGTAATGCACTATCCACTTTCGACATAGTCTACATCCCTTGATTGCGTCAACACGTGACTAGCCGGGTGAACCCGTCGCAGAGGTATTCCGGGATTGTTGTCGGGGCCCTCTTCTGCAGCACGATAACGCCCGAACGCACACGAACGCCACACAAGAGACCTTGCGGGGCCTACAGTTCAAAGATGAAAGACTTTGCATCTTGCAGCATTCACCACTTTCCAAAGAAGAAAGAGCACCTTAAGCGACATGAGTTGCGTTCTGACGACGAGGTGAAAGATGCTATTCAATCATCGTGTCGAAAATAACCCCGGAATTCCTCTTCGACGGGTTTACCCGACTAGTCACGCGTTGGCACAATGCGTACAAAGGGATGGAGACTATGTCGAAAAGTGAATAGTGCATTATATAGAGGACAAATGTAAGTATCAGATACAAAAAGAATTTTGAAAATCGGTTAACAAATAAAAAAGTTACGGACCAGGAGGCAAAAACTGTCGAACAACCATCATACTTGGTACAGAAACACTTAGCTATGTTGTGAAAAAGCACATTAAATAAAAAGCGGCAGTTTATTCATGATAGTGCATTATACTTATGAATTTACTAGGTTACCTTCTGAAATATCTGAATCAGTGTGGCTCGGCATTGAAAAGCAGAAAGGTTCCCACTAATCTTGAGCCAAAAGCCTAATGTAATTTGCACCATTTTAAGCATCCACTCTGAGAAGCAGAGAATGGGATATAGAACATTGGCTTTCTGTATATTGTTTTTCTCGATATTAAATCCAGAAACAGAAGAACGAATTTCCTGGCTGTCGACTCCTTATTGCGGAGAGCAGTCAGAATCAAAGGAACGAATGGTCTTCTTGACTTGTAATAGTTCTCTGCTGCTATGGTTATCGTTCGAATATTCTGAAACCGTTTCCGGAGAATGGAGATCATTTGGCTGGAAACATTCAGCCACCTCACAACTGTTCTCGTCAGTAATTCTTCCAAAGGTTTGTTGAATCTTCAAAACGATTGTTCGGAGATCAAAATCCAGCTAAAGATTTAGAGATAGCATGCTTACCTTAAAGATGTATGACATAATGTCTTGATTTGTATGGTTTATAAGAGATAGAAAAATTTGATTGAATTTACACTTTTCTCCATTATGGTCTCCATTCTTTAGATTCAATTTTATACTTTGAAAAATTTTCGGAATTTTGTTCGTCAATTTAAATTTGGATACCACGCTAATAACAAATTAAAGAGACACGTTATTTCTATTAAAACGGAACGGCTAATTACAGTAAACTTAAGAAAAATGAATTATCATGTGGGCACAATAATTCAGCACAACGATGACTTTGAAATGACCATAATATGGGCCAATTATGACAGCAGCGAAGCTGAAAGTACGTACGATAATCTCAGTGTTAAAAGTTATGAGGTTCACAGCCCTGACGATCGGAGGTCGCGAAAGTTCGTGATGAAATGGATTTGGTGGGTATATCGCGAGAAGGTCCGAAGGGAGATCGCGATGCTTTTGGATTTCGGGAAATGCATGAGTGCGAAGAGCGTAACCCAGCTGCATTCGAAAGTAATGTATAATTATTAAATTTTAGTCAGGATCTTTAAAATATGAATAGGGGGGAAAGTGTCTGATGACGGAGGATGAATATTCTTCGTGCTCGGAAGCCATTTCCTTTACTTTTAAGAGGACCTACCTTTCTTCTTCTTACTGAAGTACATCAAAATTTGCAATAAATAATAACTAAATAATCTGCTAAATAGATCATCAAGGTTTCTTGTAAAAAACAAAAACAAACCTCTTCAGAAAATGACTTTGGAAGGGAAGGATATTTAGATCCTTTTTAAAATCTACGGTTAATTTAATAACGTCTTGCAGTATTTTCGTAAGGTAATAGTGTTTCTCTTATATTTTCGATTACACCTCTTTCAAGTTTTCTTCAATTTTACTACTTGTCAGTTTATTATTTTCAGTGCTCATTCCAACGTTCAATCAGTGCAGGAAATGTTAATTACGGCTGCGTATAGTAATAATAAAAAAGGAGCATCAATGTTAGTTTTGATTATGTTAACGAAGCACAGATTGAGTTAATAAAGCGCACTTTTCGTTGAAATTAAGATAAGAGGAGATTTGTATAAGTAAAAGTTTTTTAAAGCGTTTTTAATGGCGAATGGTCATCGTTCAATTTATAACGATTCTTTTTATGAGTTTACCGATGCTTTTATTAAGTAAACAAGAGAATTTTGATGTCGTAATTTTTAAGCTTTCCAGATTTGCATGGCGATTGTGCTTGTTAACCCCTTAATAAATTTTCAAGGTTGTTTCAGTGCCAATAAAATTTTCGCGTCAGATAAAGGGGTCAACGTTGACCGCCGATCCGCAAATCTCGTGTCAGTAAGTGGCCGTGAGAACAGATAAGACTTTGCTTTATGGCCTAAGAAAATCCTATTGATTTACCATTACATATTTTTCTAAAAAGCGAATATCCTTATTAAAGGGAAGACTAGGAGGACAGGAGTTTTCGAGAAACAGTAAAAAGGCAATCTCTCGATGATGAAAAAAAAAAAAAAAATACAACTTTGCAGCCTGTAAACTTTTGCAATGAACCAAACATTGTTTCTGCTTTATCGGAAC
Organism: Rhysida immarginata; assembly: GCA_023313115.1. Lineage (NCBI taxonomy): Eukaryota > Metazoa > Arthropoda > Chilopoda > Scolopendromorpha > Scolopendridae > Rhysida > Rhysida immarginata. Next base: position 168,884 of record JAHWFO010003124.1, read on the forward strand.
TATTAGAAAGGGTAAAAATGTTAAATAGAAAGAGGAGAAAGAGAGAGACAGAGAGAAAGAAGAATTTTTTCCTTTTTAAAAAATCTATTTTAACTGATAAAATTTTCCCTTGAAAAATAAAGTGCTTTCCTCGTTTTTATTGACGACCGTCCAATGCCGCAAGGTTCTGAAAGGGCTTTACAGCAATTGCCGCAATGTTTGCGAACAACGCGTGTGTGCAAAATTTATAAGACAACTCAAAGGTGCTTTTGAAATAACCAGCAGCCATTGAACAAACAACTCCAGCGTAAAAGATGCCTTTTTTCTTCTCTCTCTCTCTCTCTCTTTCCTTGTGTTATGTAGGGGCTCTTTTATGCCCACTTTTATACAACGGCGAACGTTATCATCGGTGCGCTGAGGGCGTTATCATAAATAGCTGTTGTTGAACGAGGAATATTCATAAAAACGTTGACAGAATGCCAGAATAAATATATATATGGAAATGGTCGAGAAAAGAGTAAAATTTAAAAAAAAAAGAAAGAAAGTAAAACTAAGAGTTTCAGGCCAAGTATTAAAAGAAAAGAAAAAAAAAGAAAGAAAGAAAGAAGAAAACATCTAAAAAAAAAATTAAAAAAAAAAAAGCGAAAACGAGCACAACAAGCAGAATAAATAATAAAAAAGAACTAAATTATTTTCCTGAATAAATACATTGGTAAATTTTATAGCTGAATCCAATTTCTCGTAAACGCTTGTTAATGTGCGTTAAGTTGACAGAAATTAACCAGAAAATTTATAGAGGTCATTAGGAAAGGTTAACCATTGCTTTTCATTAATCGCTAATTATAGAATTAAACAATGAAACAAGAGGGGAGAGTACCGAAAATTATAGGAACAAAATTCTTTATCGTTGTCTAAAGAACAGAAATGAATCGGCAACATGATTAATTATAGAGTGAAAAATGAAACGATCGCTTGTTAGATTAATGATGGAGCAGCGTTTGCCTCATTTTTTCTTCTTCTTCCCTTTAGATGCGAAATAAAACTAGAAACATTTTCGTTATAAATTTCAAGATTTATACTGTTATTAAATTCTAATGGATAGATGGTTTAATGAAAAACACATTATTAAATAATTTGTTTTCTTCTGGTTGCGAAGTCTCATTAATTAAGATAAGCTGGAGTATTAGCTGAAATTTAATGCTTTCTCATTTTTAAAAGGGTTAAATTTATTATTTAGGTTGCTCAAAATTGACGTGAACTTTTCTTTAACAATTTTTTGTGGTTACAAAATAGGCAAAATTTCATCAGATATTTTTCGAAATACTGTCCTTGATTGTCAACAAATTTTTTCCGCGTTCTGGAAGAATGCTCATCCCAGTTTCGTAGAAGATTTTATTCTGATGTTAGAACCAAATAAGGATTTTTATTTTTGATAAAAACCACAAGTCAGTGATAGCAGTCTGTGCATTATTTTGTTAGTGCCACGTACATTTCTGTTTGTGCAGTGGAAATCTTTTGGGACAGAAGGTGTGGATCTAATTGAAATAAATATTGCAATTTATTTACAATTTTCTTTTATTATATTCGATAAATTGAAAATAAAATAAAGTTCCATTAAATAGTCCAATGTTTTCTATACATACATCCTTCTCACGTGTCTAATGACCTTTCCGGTGGGCATTATTCTGGTCAATAAATAGAACATAATTATTTTTGCACATATATGTTATGTCTATCCTAAATTACAGATAAGTCATTGTTAATGAAGGATGGCAAACGGAACTTGTTACCCATACACTGAGTGGCCAGATTATTATGACCACCCCATCAATACTTGGGCCACCTTTTGCCTTCAATACTGCGGCTGTTCTTTTTGGTATTGACTCCGCGAGATGTTGAAAGGTGATGCGAGGAATCTGACACCATGCCTGATGAACAGCACTGTCCAGTTGTGTGAGATTTGATGATTGTAGGACCACCTGCCTGATGGCTCTTTCAACTTGTTCCCCCAAATGCTTAATTGGGTTGAGATCTGGCGATTGTGGGGGCCAACTAAGTAAGGTAAAGTCTCCCTCGTGTTCTTGAAACCACTCCTGCACGATACGAGCACCGTGGCATGGCGCATTGTCATGTTGGAAGAAGCCATCTCTATTGGGATGCACCATCAACATGATAGGATGAACTTGATCAGCAACGATACTTATGTATGTTGTGCTATGCAGACGTTGTTCCACATGTATTAAATGACCCAAATCATGCCAGAAAAGCGTGCCCCAAAGCATAACGCTACTCCCATCAGCTTGAAGGGTTGTATTCATACATATGGGATCCGTGGTTTCATGCTGTTTCCGCCAAATTCTCACTTTGCTATTTGCATGATGCAACTGGAAAAGTGATTCATCTGACCACTTGACTTTTTTCCAATGTTCGACTGTCTAATTCTTGTGTTCCTGTGCGAACAGGCCTTCTTGTTAACTGCAGACAGCAAAGGTGTTCGAACAGGCCTTCGGCTTCCATATTTGCCCTACGATGCAGTGTGGGATGCATTCACAGATGCGTTCACAGATCATGTGTGAATGTATTCACGGATGCGTTTACAGATCATCTGAGAGGATCCCTGCAGTAATTTGATGCACTGTTGCCTTTCTGTTGTCTTGTACCAGTTTTGCCGCTCTCCGTTCTGCCCGAACACTGACTAGTCGCTGACGGTCACAAATCGCACGTTCAGACCCAGTTTTCGGCTAAGAGTCCGGTCTTTAAATACTTTAACAACAGCTGCTCTTGAACATTTAACGAATGCAGCTGTTTTGCTGATACTCGCTCCATTGCTCCGAGCGTCTACAAGCATCCAACTTTAAAAGCCTGTTAAATCGCGTCGTTTACGCATATCTTCAGAAACAAATCACTTCTATTGTCGTGGTAAAAAAAAAATCTGCTTCCCTATTTATAATGGTCTGGCTCTCTAGCAACTTCAGCCCAAAACCTCAGTTGTTCATAATAATCTGGCCGCTCAGTGTATTCTCCTCCCCTGAGATATTGTTACAGCAAAATGTTCGAAATTTGCAACCTAGGGGTTATCTCATCATCAGGTGTTTAAGTACCCGTTCGGCACAAACCTTGGTGAATTGCAGCTTATCATGAATGACTGTGTTTACACCGGCAACGCTAATGTGAAGTGGTGAAATCAGTTAACGTACAAGAATTTCCTATTGAGTATAAACTCATTTGGACTCCTAATAAACAGATGGACTGACTGCTTGAAGTTTACGGTGAATCTCCTTCCATTCACATCTTTAAATTTAATAAATATTTGTTGTCCCATTGACACATGGACAGATCCTATCGCTATCTTGTTTCTGTAATGCGCTGGTGTTCTTGGCAATGAAAAGACTCACGAATAGTGAGCACGAGATGTCAGTGTTGCCAAACACCTAATGATATTAAGAATTTATTTAAGAAAAAAAAGCTCCTAGGTAAAATAAAAGTCAAGGTGAAACTTGAACCTCCTTCTATTTAAGGAATAGACTGTCTGCTTATTAAGAAGAGTTAGGATTTCATTTTCTTTAAGAGAAACCAAAGCAACTAAATTGCTTTTTTTTGATTAAATAAAAATTGCAGACATAAATTCTCTGGAAACACAAAGTGACTAGAAAACAGCGCTTATCTTTCGGACACAATTTGTCGTATCAAAGCAGAAAAATTGGCAAGAAATGAACATCATGGAAGTGCTTTTTGAAAAATGGAGTTGAGATTTTTTTTGTTTTACTGATAGCTTCATTATTTGGTTATTCTACTCAATCAACCCTTATGCTACATATAGGTAAATTTAAAGATTTTTTCCTATGTATATTACATCATAAGACGAATGCAATGAGAAAATTTTGAGAATTGCTTTTGCTTAAGTTAGTAAATCTAAAATTTCAGTCAGCTGTATTTTAAGACCTAAAAAATCGATTTTTCTATGTTGTTCAAAAGTTCATCCGTTTCGTCTTTCTTCTATTCATTCATGCAAGTGTTTTTAGAAGACTATGACGAGTCGAATGGAAAATTTCATTTTTTTTTCTTATCTATTTTAAACTTTATTACTGAAAAATAAGATTTTTTTTCCAAGGGAAAAATTGCTAAGATTTTCCTTCAGAAGGTAAATAAAACGAATTCATCTTTCGTTCCAGTTTTTTCTTATAAAAACAATTTAAAATTAAATAAAGAAATATTTCAAAAAGTTCAAAGGATGAAATGTACGTGAAAAATTTTCTGCATAAATCCGAAAACTCAACCAACTTATTCATTATGCAACGTAATGATGAAGAATATTTTTTTTTTATAGAATGAAAATGAACAGAATTCTGCGCCCTATGGTTAAATTTCAAGAAAATGGCACTAAGGATATTTTATTAGATTTTAAAAAATATAATTGCATTCGTATATGAAAATACAGAATCTGATTAAAAAATATATACAGAGTGAGGCATTTATCTTGAGACAACTGAATATCTCGGAAAATAAGCATTGTACGAAAAAAATGTCCAAAATCAAAAGTGAATTATTTCGCGGGGGAAATTCATTAGTTAAAAAATTACCCCCCCCCCCATGTGAGGGGGGCTGGAGGGAGGGGTAACTTTGAAATCTTAAATAGGAACCCCTATTTTTAATGGTATATTCAGATTGTACACAATATTCGAGAATGTTTTATTCTTGGTGATTTTCAATTGATCCAATCGTTTAGGAGATAGAGGCCCTGAAAGTGTGGAACTTTTAAAGTTTTGAACCCAATTTTATCGATGAAGACAGAGATAGAGAGTGGGTCTTACAGACATTCCTATTCTACTTTTTAATGGTCTTTAAGAATCCGAAGTCAGAATTTCAAAAATCCAATATTTTTCAATACACACGCATAGACTCTGTCTTCATAGGACTGCTGCCCCCAAAAGTTTACTTGTGCACTAAAAAATTTTGACAGAAACTAACCATTATACGAAAAAGTGTCCAAAATCAAAAGTGAATTATTTCGCGGGGGAAATTCACTTTTGATTTTGGACATATTTTCTTATTGTAACGGGCCAAAACGGCACGTACAATCTTCAATCATCCCAACTGACGCAATGGAGAAATCTTAAAGGGGAGCGTTAAACCAAAGGAAAATAGAGGGATAATTTAACGAATCATCCTTCCCAGGCGACTAACCAGCAAATAGTTTAATCTTAAATCCCACAAAAGTTTAATTAAACCCTACCGATCTTAGGTGACGATAACCGCATTAATGGACAAAAAACTTATTTTTGAAAGTTAAAGGAAATTGCCTTTACCTCAAAAAAAAAACAAAAAACAAACCCAACGAGAAAGAAAATAATAGTCAAAACATAAAAAAAAGGTTTGAAATCAAAAATTAATTTTCTAAGTAAGCGACGGACAGTAGCACGCCGGCTCAAAAAAGAAACAACAAAAGTAAAGCAAATAACAGTAAAACTCTTACCCGCGGGTGGAACGGAGAGTGACGTAAGACAGAAAAATCACAAACGGCAGAACAATTCAAACATCAAAGACTAGATTACCTACAAATACACAAACTACAGAGGATGGGTAAACGCACTCGTCCAAAGCATCATCCACACCGGGGAGGGGGTGCACAAAGAAGGGCTAGAGAAATACTAAAAAAAATAAAAAATAAAAAATTCAATCATAAAAGAAAAATGGATTAGAAAGGGAAAACTTAAAGTCTAACACAAATTGACGCAACGCAGTAATTGATCGGCCAAGGAGACTCTGGAACAATTGCTTGCGAGGTAAATCGGTCCTCTTCCAGGGAGAAAAGTAAAACGTTCATGCTGAACTTCTCAAATTAGGAGAAAACTTGGCGGAAACCTAAGATGCGGTAGGTATTAAAGCTACAAACATTTTCCAAAAGTTACTTGAACGATTTCTTTGTAGAGTAAGCGACATTCTAGGATATACAATCAACTTCCCAATCAAAAGAGTCCTTGGGTTTCCTTTATCTTTCCTTCTCTGCAACAGCATCGAATCCGGTGCAAGTCCTCAACGGCGATGGCGAGAGGAATGGTCGAATGTATATACGCAAAGTTTTTGAAACTGAACAACTAAACTGTTCGAATCGGTCCAGTGCCGCAAACGGCGTAATTTCTTATCCAAGCATTATCCAAGGGAATCACGGTCGCAATAGACCTGGTGATTTTAACCAAATTATTTCTGCTCACTGAAGGATCCATGCTTTGCAATTTGGAAATATAAAGTGAGAAAAAATCATCTTAGTTGGGTGTCCGGGTGACGTTCCAAATCTCCGAAAAAGATTACACGGAGTCAGTCATCCCATGTTAGCTCGTCGGGAGCCTATAGACCAACACCTCTTAGAAAGAAAGCCAAACAACTGAAACGTCATACATTGTCCGAATTTAAGCAACACCACCTAAAGAGAAAGCCTGAGCGCGGAAACGTCATACATTTTTACATCATAATACGAAGTCATAATTTAGAGCTTATTATTGGTAGAAATGCGATTAAAGATGACTTTTTATAGTGATGTAACAATGTATGAAATTTTCGCGCTCAGGCTTTGAGTAGAGGTGGTGTTGATTTAAGGCTTCTTATTGGTAGAAATACAGTTAACAATGGTCGAAACATGATGATGTAACAATATATGACGTTTCAGTTGTTTGGCTTTCTTTCTAGGAGGTGTTGCCTAGACGCAACTGCAACTAGAAAACCAAGCTCGAGAGAGCAAAAACTAAAACCTCACGCGCGAGTGACGTAAAACATCGTCCTTCTAAAAAAAGAAGAGAAACCTCGCGAAAAAATAATTATAAGTCGCTACCGAGACGTAACAAAGGGAAAGATTTCGCTAATACAACAATGAAAAGCTATCTTAAAGCGAGCTTAATTTCTAAATTAATGAAACAGCAAATGAATCAAAAATATACAATCGCATTAAATTCTCCCAGTCCTACAAAATAGATAAAGGGAACTGCTTTTTATATTATTTTTTTACTTAACCAGCTCAAAGAAAGAACCACCCCCAGTCCATGGTATCTCAAAGACTACTACTACGCGAAATGGCGAGGAGGTAAATGACTTAAACGATCGCGACAATTGCTTTATTTCTCCAATGGTTAATGATAGCTTATAAACTAGTTTTGAACGATCAAGTCTGGCCAGACTAAAAATTTAAGAATAAGAGTCCTTTGTAAAAGGTTATCTATTAACCGAGACAATTGTCTTCCGACCGAACACAACGCTCAAGAACGCGTCGCGTGCGCCCTTTATTTAATTGGTTCACCGGGAGGGGGCCACAGTAACCTCCCTAAAAAGAAAAACTATAAGTGGTCAGTCACCACCAACAACAAAGGTTTGGGGACTCCTTGTCTGAACCCTGCGATGTTAATGCTGGTGTACCCCAAGGCTCTGTCTTGGGGCCAACCTTATTCAACTTCTTTATCCATGATTTCCCCAAGTTTGCAAAGTGTAATCTTTACATGTTTGCTGACGACGGGTCCATCATGACCTGGGCACGAAACCCAGCACATGTCATCACTCCACTCCAAAAAGCTTTACATCAGTGCGAGAGCTGGTTCACTAAGTGGCGATTAAAGCTGAATGTCAAAAAGTGCAAGGTCATGTTTATCACTCGCAAATGCAAAAAACCTCCAAAGCCCCTATTCTTATTTGGCAAGAAACTTGAGTGGGTAAAAAGCTATAAATATCTTGGTGTCATGATCGACTCCAAACTAAACTGGAACGACCAAGTCCAATACGCGCTCAACAAAGCAAAGAAAGCGAGGTTCAGTCTGATTGCACTTCCGGGGCGAAACAGCGCTCTTGGTGTGAATAACAAACTCTTGATATACAAGGTTGTGATTCGTACTATTTTACTCCACGGAATGCCTGCTTGGGCTTCTATTTGCAAATCTAGGTGGAAGGAACTCCAGACCTTCCAAAATGTTGCTCTCCGATCCATTGCCCAACTTGACAGAAGAGTTGCCAACAACCACTCTATCTATGACGATTTGGGGATGACCCACATAGGCACCTTTGTCCAGACACTTATGAAGAACATGCTACCCAAGATGGAGAATCACGAAAATACTCTGGTTTCTGGTATTCTGGACCATCCACTCGTTGTTAAGGGTCCCCTCAGGTTTCGAAGACCCCGCCATATCCTGGATGTCTGCTTTGATGACGTTAACAAGGCCGTCTTCCCCAACTACTGGATCTTTTAGACCCTGCTGATTTTTGGGGACTCTATTCGTCAATCTACAATCTGACTCTCGTCCCATCTTGGGACTTATTCTCTGGAGGACTAAAGAGGTTCATCAGGCTTCTCTCCCAGTTCAGCGTACCTCCTCTGGTTTACTCTTTGGGCGAGCGTGCAAAGTGAGCTTGGCTCCTGGACCACTCGCGTCTTTCTTTTCACTACACTGTTCGATTGTCGATTGTCAACACCAAGGGCCAGAAAAGGGATGGGGCAGGCCGGGATACCAACGGGTGTGCGTCCGACAACGGAAAAACTGGGTGTAGTTCAGTATCCGACAAAATAGTAGGCGAAACGCACCCGGGCCAAGGGGTAGGGACTACCGTATTCTGACAGAAAACAGAATCAAAGCAACGGGGTCAACGAAAAGACACGAAAGTGGGACACAGCCCGTGTCCAAAGAGTACCAAAATCCAAAAAAATATAACGGTGTTAAAAGAGATATAATGCTTAGTTTCCGAGATATTCAGTTGATCTCAAGATAAATGCCTCACCCTGTATACACACTTGAACAAAAAAATCTCTATATAAGTTGTGATTCTAAATTCTTACAGACATCAAGAGATATGTGTAGGTCACCTTTCAGTTTTACAATTACAAGAGGTGCTCAAAATGCTTCCAGATACTTCTGATTAGTACTCCTATCTCCTATCAGGGCAAACTCTCATAGGGTCGTCTTTATTCAACGTACATACGAATAATCTTGGGATACAGACTTTCCATTTTACTGGTAGGGAAAATCCTTAGGAAAAAATCTGTCAATGTGTGTATACATTTTTTGGTGGAATTTATAGATCATCCGCTGCTGTAACGGTGTCATTTAGTTTTAGGAGACTACAGATCACGGTATGTCATTCATCTTGCCAGTTATTTGACAGAGTGTTGAACGTCATTTGACTTGTATATATTTGGCATCAATAAGCCGTTGATGATCGCAAGGCATGCTTTATATCCGGGCTATTTGTACTCTGAACTTATGCTTACCTAACTTATGCTTATGGGACGTTGCGATACTCTTTTTGATACGATATTCAGCATCGATATAAAACTTAGAATCAAGTATCGAAACCCGATACTATCGAAAAGAAAGTATCGATACATATAGTATCGTTTCATTCGATACTCTTATAAAGCAGGCACAATTGCATATGTTTAAGTTTGAAGTAGTATTGAACTGTATTACAGGGTGTTTCTGAATGGCTTGTACAAACTTTCAGGATATGTTCTCGGGACCAAAACAAGCGCAAAATGTCATATGAGCATTTAGTCGAAAACGTGTCGTTCTTGAGTTAAATTGGTTTGAAGGTGTCCTGCAGTAGACGAAATTAACTCTAAAGCCTATAGGTGTTGCAAATTGTGTGATTTATTAAGTTGTGGAATGATTTATTAGTTTAACAATGTCCGTTTGTCTGTCCGTCCGTCTGTCCCCTTCATATTTTCTACAATTTTTAACGTAGAAAGTTAAATTTCAAACATAGCTTACCATAGCGTCCGTCTGTCCTCCTTCACTATTTAATTTGGTTTTGATTAGCCCACCGGGGTCAGAATTACGGAGGTGGGAGTTAGAGGTAACCAAAAGGTCTACATGGTACCGGAGTGAAATTCGGTAAGCAGATTACTGTGAAGTTTGGGATAAATTGTCCCAGTAGGGTCGGAGTAGTGGGGGTGGCAGTCACTCGTTCTTTAGAAATATGGCAACATAAGTCATATATGTCCTTCGATCGGCAATGGTGATAAACGAAAGAAGATAGAGCTCTTTTACATATTTTGATTTGAATACTATGTTCGAGAAAATCAATTTTCTGATTAAAAAATTTGGGAGATTTAAAAATAAAGATAAAGGGATAAAATACATCCCCTCAGGGCTTCCGATACTTTTCTATACCCTCCTGGGGGGGGGGGGGGTAATTTCTTTTTCTAACATATAACAAGACAATACATTTGCTATAGTAAATGATCAAAATGATAGGCCTCCGTTAGATTACAAGGAGAACACAATTTTCTGCAGACGTTTCTTTGAATTGTCGTAACTCTTCTTCTACTATAAGACACCTTCAAACCATTAAAGAAGTATCTTTGACCCCATGTTCATATGACATTTTCTGCTTGTTTTCGTCCTTGGAACAAATCCTGAAAGTTTGTACACACCATTCAGAAGCTGTATATTCTACAAGCGACAGCTTACAACAAATAAAAGTTGTTGTTTAATTATTATTGTTGCAAAGAATATAATGTTTAATTTCTAAATTGGTGGCAAAGCCTACATGATTAAACCTCTTAATCCATTAGACTTTGGAGATGGTAAATAAACTAAGCAAAAGTATAATGTACAACGATATTAGAGGCGCGTTGTGGTGGGATAAGGAGTGGGACCGTCACTGAGCTCGGCAGATAGAAAAGGTGGTACGAAACATTAATAGGCATACGCATAAAAATATATTTCTAAAATTTAAAAAAAAATAGTACCGATACTATTTACCAATACTCATATTTTTTGCTCTCGAGTAACCGATATCGATACCGACACTGCCAATTTCGAAAAAAAAGTATCGATACTTACTCATATCAGTAGTATCGCAACGTCCCTACTTGTACCATTCTAGTATCGTTTAAAGTCTGCGAGATCAAGCTGTTTACCCATTCTACCTGCAGCAATCTACTTACGCCTTCATATTCGCTTTCTCGTGTAGCTACCATGCATGCTCCACAATTATTTATAAAGAACCTCACCACAGATCATAATTAAGGGACCACTCAGTGTAAGTTCGTTGACACTAAAAGATGCGTCGATGAAACTAAATTATCATATCTGATTTAAATTATTATAGATAGTGATGGGTATTTTTGCTGAAGGCAGTGTGATAATAGTAGCTTGTCATCTATCTGTAACTTGGTATTCATTCTGCGTAAACTGGTTTTGAACAAGGAATCCCAAAAAAGAACTATACAAACGTTTGAACTGAATCACTAAAGAATGAATGTTGGAATTTTATTACAGCAGATATAAACTCGTCGTCCTCTAGAAAATCCGGCTCATAAAATCCTAATATCTGTACATAAATTATGCTATAATCGCGATTAAGGTATAAATTGAGCTAAGTGAAAACCCATTAGATTTTTTTTTTTTACGTAGGCTTAATGCTGAGGAATTTTCTTTTTGTACAAAAAGAAGTAGGACCTTTTCTTGGTGTTCTTTTGTTGATCAATTTCGTATAGAACTAATGGTTCTTCGAACACCAGTGAACCCCCTCCCCTCCACCAATTCCCTCTTTCTTTCGTTCCTTCTTTCTTTGTACGTAAGCCAAAGGGGATCTTACTCGGGCGACTTCTCCTCTAATCGGATTAGATGAAACCATACTCTATCTTGGTCTCTTTCTCTCTCTTTCCCTCCTTCTTTCTCTTTCTTTTCTTTTTTTTTTTTTTTTTTTTTTTTATCTTTACAGAGCACTCGTGGCAGTCAATGCGCTTCAAATCCTCCATTATTCTTATCAATTGCTTTCGCGTTTCTTTTTTGTCCTATTTTATTTTTTATTCCTTCCAGCAGTTGAAAAAAACATTTTTTGTCTCCCTTCTCTGCTTAGGACTTGTCTGGAATTAATTTAAATATTTTGCCAAGCAAATGACTAAATATATTAAATTTATATCTTCTCTCATTCTTTGCTAATTTCTTTTTAGATTTTTTAAAAATTTATGACTGTCATTAATGAATGACAGAGTTACATTTTCTCGATATGAATTTATCTTTTAAAAATGGCCATTTATCTTATAGTTATAGAATGTTTTATTTTGCTTTTAGATTTATCTCGTTTACTTTTATAATGAAATTAGAAAGTGTGTGGGTAAATACTTTCACCGGGAAATACTTGTAGCTTATACAAGGTGTCCAAAAAGTCTGGTAACATGGCAGATATCTCAAAGCTGCGAGGATGGCGAGATCTGATGAGTGTGGTTTATAGGTAATAGGGGGATGGGGAATTCATTGCCGCACACAAATTTGACCTTGACCCGCAAATTTAAGGTCATCCATTTTCTAACTCGAAAAGTATTAAAGATAGAGAAAAATTTCCGATTGAAACCCTGTAGAGCAACACCACATTAGTCTAAAAACAATTTTAATCACACCCTTCCCCTTGAAAGAGTTTGAGAAAATGGGCGACAAAGAGCCACTCAAGAGTGTGCTTCCCCTTCCGCTTCCAAACGGTGTGCTTCACTGCAATTCAAATGTGTTAGGAACCTCAGCCAACCTGGCCAGCTAAACCTGACATTAACTGACTCTTTCTCGCCCATTTTCTCAAAATCTTTCAAGGGGAAGGGTGTGATTAAAAATTGTTTTTAGACTAATGTGGTGTTGCTCTACAGGGTAGCTATTAGAATTTTTTCTCTATCTTTAATACTGTACTTTTCGAGTTAGCAAATGACCATAAATTTTGGGGTCAAAGGTCAAATTTGAGTGCGGCAATGAATTCCCACCCCCCTTTTACCTACAAACCACACTCATTAGATTTCGCCTACCTGCCAGCTTTGAGATATCTGCCATTTTACCAGACTTTTTGGACACCCTGTATAATTATCTCTCATTCACACCGATTTCAGTATATTCAAAAACATGGCCGGATTAAGACCCTTGGAGCAAACGCTGGATATGTTGCATCAAAGTTAACGGGAATTTTCTTGTAAAAAGAAGAAAACGTACCTTACACCCTAATTTCCGCTGTCCCTTGTAAGTAGTCAGCTCCGGCACATACGCAACGATCCTAGCGATTTTCCCATTTTTGGAAGCAGTCCGAAGGCTGTAGGGTGTTTAAGACAAATTACGATTCCGCTTGGATATCTTCAATGGAGTCAAAACGTCGCCTTTTCATTTTAGGAAAGAGGTAGAGGTCGCAGGGGGCTATGTCAGGAGAGTAGAAAGGGAGTGGGGACCGTTGCCATGTTTTTTTTTTTTATACAAAGAACGAAGTGTGTGTACGAGCGCGTTGTCATGGTGGAGCAACCAATCTTGTTCTTCCACAACTCGGGCCGTTTGAGCGAAATTTTTCCTCATCTCTTGAAAATCTCGCAGTAAAACGTCCTGTTGACAATCTGACCAGGTCGAATAATTGGAAATTCGCAGAATCACAAGAAACGTTGCAACACAAAAAGCAATAACTCACAAAGAAATGCGCCTACGATTACGAAACTTGGCATAGAAGCCACTAAAAGGTGCACCAAGAACATCTAGCGGCAGAATCTCGTACTGTTTTTGATTTGGGCAGAATATTTACATTCTCGGATATTTTGGATTTGTGATTCAATAATACACCATCTATAATACCCTAAGCATGTGCAAATTTTGCATAATATTTAATCCAAAGAACAACTGAGTATCTAATTTTCAAAGCGAAAAGAAGAAAATTTACACACACCTTTTGAAAAAAAAACCAGATTAATAAATAAATAAAAACTAAGAAGAGAAACTTTTAACGTTCTAAAGCTGTTTACAATTGATCTGATTATAGGAAATAACTTTAATGAGTCACTTTTTTATTATTATTAAAATCGTTCGTCAAGATCAAAATAGATTAATTATTAAAAATCGAAATCAAACTCAGTTTTTTTCATAAGGTTCTTCAGAGCGTGATGCGAAAATATAAAATCAGTAGGTGATTAAATGTTTAAAAATCTTCTCTGATATTATGTTTCTCGAAAAATAATGCCTATTAGAAATGCTACTAACTTTAATATTATCGTAATGTTAGATTATTTTTTATCAACGACCTTTCATCTTTAACTTAGCTTTAAACATCGACTTTTGGTATTTGGTCGTCTACCATCCTCAAGGAAAATTACAAAGCTCTATTAAATGTTGGAAACACCTATCTCGCTCCATTTCATTCTCGTTGAAATCAAAAACGCAAAGGTGATGCCTAAAGCAGCAGATGAAACGTACTGGCTTATATACTTATTGGAAAGTGTATAAATATTCGCATATTTATTTTTCTTTTAAGTGTCCGTATTTTACGGAACCGGCCATCAGAAATTACGACCAAATTAATTAAGAGACTTTGTAAAGATAGTAGATTACACTACCATTAATAAGTTTTAAAAATCAAACTTTACATCTGGGAATAGACCATGAAAAGTTTGCAATGTCAGCAATATTTTAATATTCTTTTGTAAAATGTTTATTCATTTAGGATTATTAGAGTAATTTAAATTCTCATAGATTACGTATATGCAACTGAATTCGACCGTTTGCCATGCTTTAAGATGGCTATCGATATTTTTTTATGGACCGAATTATTCCTAGTGCCCAGAATTTTTTTTTAATAGTCTAAAGTTTGCGATTCCGCTTAAATCTACATCTTACTCGATTTAGCACAACGAACTTCTGCATTTATAGTAGGTTAAAGCTGAACTTTTCCACTTTATAGTTTTTCTCTTTTCTTAGTCAGGTGAAAAATTTATTCTTACGGAAGAAAATTCGGTTCTGAATAGCAATGATGGAGAAAAATAAAGGAATTGAAAAAAATTTCAGTATATATTTTTATTCAAATATTCATGAAACTTTAATAAAAGAAATAAAAATATATTGTAGCTTATAACTTATTAAAATTCTTATTAAAAATCATTCACCTAAATTCATTTTTTTTTTAAAACGACTTTCTTATTCGTGCTGTATTTTTTAATTTTTAATTATTTTTTTATCAAAAATTTTTAAGATCCATTTATAATGTCGATGTAATTGCAATTTGATAGAGGGTCTAAATCGAATGCAATTTCGTCGAAATGAAAATTTTATTCAAATGTTTTTAAAATAGACAAATACATTAAAATGCTGTAAATAAAGTGCAGCACTAATTTAATTTGAGCTGAATGTTTTCTTCTGTACTATAAAAGGTGTACTTTTCTAGGTTTAAATTTTTTAATTAAAAAAAACAACCAAAAAAAAAAATCACAGAAGCGATATCGATGGCGTTCGCGGTGTCGAGAACAGCGACTTTCACTCGACGCATCCAACACCCTCGACAAATTTTCTCATTATTCAACTATTTCCGCTTTCGTGAATTTCAATTATTAACCCTGTTAAAATATGTAAAAGTGTTGATTTTAATTACAGGCTTTAAAAGTTTTAGAACACCCACTTCCTATTAAGAATCCTTATAAAATATTAAAGCATTTTTGAATTTTGCTCTTTTGAAGTATTCGAACTTAACTGTTCTATTTTAGGTGCTTTAAATAATTCCTGTTCTTAACTTCTTTGTAAGAGTAGACGAAAAGTAGCGTAAAATACTATTTTTACACGGAAAATTGAAGAAATTTACACGGAAAATTGAAGAAACTTAAACGGAAAATTAAAGAAAATCAAGCCTCTTTCTTTTATATTCAGCAAATAAGATTCTCAATCATACGCTCAGTTTTATGATATGAAATTGTTGCTTTATTAAAGATTTTAGACTACTTTAGTAAGAGGTCCTGTTCATCATGTAATAAAGACACAGCGTTTACCCTTAGGCAGAAAAGGCAAATTCTTAGACAAATTAAGATTCACTCCCAGGAGCGAGACAATGACCTCTTTTCTCCATTTATAATTTTTCCATGCGTTATGTGCGAAAAATGTTTTAAGGGTCCAAGATCACTTGCTCAATTTTTTTGTTTTCTTAGTGGAAGGTAAGTGTTGAATGAGAGCCCAGACGGTGTGGCCAAGTTTCTGCAAGGAAGAGATCCTGTTCACAGTCTAAGCTGCTTTTGGGAGATATCACAACTAAGATAACCCTGTAACAGACCAAATAAAGGAATGAGAGGATGGAAATGAGAACTATATCCAAAGGCTGTCTTATCTCAAATTGAGTTAGAGGGCCGAAGAAGAATTTCGGTTTTCATGGAAGAAAATATCTGATTTCACTTCTTTTTGTAAAGGACTGAAGAGAATCGGTGGCGCTGCTAATTTGCCCGGAGAATAACACTATCTTTGGAAGGTAGATGTAGAAAAGAAGAATGTTTTCTAGCGTTTTAAGATAACCTTCTAACACCACAACCGCACCTAAACCGGAAAAAAGATCCCTCACACTGTGTTAATTGAAAAAAAATTCTTAACAGTTGGAACGAGACTGTGGAACTTCAAATTCCAGAATATTGTTTTTGCTGGACACTATATGGAATTGAAATCTTCCTAAAATGGAAACTGTACTGCAGTTTCTTTTGTGCAGACAACAACGAATCATTTGTGATTTAATGATTTAATTTAATGATTTTTAACAGTTCTTCGGAGTTTTCGACGTACAATTGCTCAGTATTGCTCGTCTGAAATGTTGGTAATATTAATAATACATTCATTGAATTCATAAGATAATATAGCTATTTGTTATCTATTAGTTAATTTTTTTTTCAAATTAAGGGAATGTGTTTTTCCAGTCACTCCCAATTCCTGGACCATCTAATAGCAATAAAATTGAATAATTCTTCCCTGATAAAACGATCAATCAATAAACTCAGTAACGATTCCATATTTAAAACTTTTTCTGTTTTTTCTCGCTCAATAAATATTGAAATGTGCATTTATTTCATAAGATAATATAGCTTTCTATTTTTATTTTGTGGATTGAAAGTTTTTAAATATCTTTCAATTTGATGTAACCCTTGTTTCGAGTCCCATCATTTTTAATTTATTTGCTGATATTATCTAATGTTAATTGAAATTTCATATCCTTTTAATACTAAATTATTTGCCAAATTTGTAGAAAGTAGGGCGTGCAGCCGTGACTTAAAACATGACGTTTATTAAAAAAAATTTCATGTTTAAACATAAAAATAAGCATATCGTTCAAAACATGATTGGCTCTGCTCTGGCCATTTAGTAGTACGAAGTGAGTGCGCGTTACATTACAGGTTCCCCACTAATGTCTATGCACTTTTGCCGTTGTTCCAGCAGTTTCCATATTGCCGCAGTAGACCACTCTTTAGAGAACTGACAGAGAATTGATTGAAGCTGTACACCCACATCCCGGCACAAGTTTGGACAGCTGCCTGAAGCTCATCATTAGAGGAGAACTTCTCACTGCGCATCATCTCTTTCATTGCGTAGAACAAAATAGTCGCTAGGCACAAGATCTGGCGAATATGGAGATGAGGCAGCATGGTGTACTTAGAAGGTCTAGGCTATCAGTGGTGTGGCAATCGACATGTGGCTGCGCATTATCATGTTGGAGAAGCACATTGCGCCCTCAATTCTCGTGGTGGCATGGGAATAGCTAGATATTATGTTGGAGGGGGGGGGGGAGACAAGTCAAATACATATCTAAGAAAATTACGTGGAAAGTGCACCAAATACCAGCTCCATCTCTGCAGAATAAAGCCATTAACAATACTCCAAGATTTCGCCATGTAAATCTTTTTTTCACCAAAAGTCAGGTAGTTGTATATAAGTTGTTACCCCACGCTGCCTCTCCTCCCCCGTTGGCTATGCCATGACCGTGGTGGCATCACTGAATGCGTCGGCGGATTGCTGCAGTTTTTAGCAGCCACTTCTCTCCATAGAAACCACACTTCTCGTTCCATTTCGTAGAAGTCTTTCGTCTTATCTCGGAATCATGTCAGGACTCCGGTTTTCATTTTTTCATTTGATCCGAAGTTCTTCCGTCCCAAAAACTACTTCAATGGCCCAAACAGATAGGACATATTGGGGCTGTAAGGAGGATGTGTACAACAATTCCAACAGTGTATCTATAGTTAGTTGTGCTGCATTGTGTTATGGAATACAGACTGCATTAGTGAAGAGTATGGTCATTTATAGCGGGTTTTAAGAAGTTATATTATTTTAAGAGACCGTTATAAAATGGTCGACACCACCACAGCATCGCTTGAAGCGGCAAAAGATTAAGTGACGTAGATAACAGTTTCGAAAGACAATTTTATCAGTAACGGCGTCCAAAAATACCTTGTACCGGTAGTGGTCGGAGGCATTTACTATCCTCCAGGAAGTCAACAAGGATAATACCATTAATGACCTATACGGTAGCCAATACCTTATTGGAAAATGGGGTGATCTTGCATTTTTTTTAGCTGGTGGTAATTTTTGTGTATCCACTCCATTCTTGGCACACTTTATTTTCCCATCCATGAGATAGATTCATTTCGCGTCCACTGTTATGAGGCGCCTGAGAAAAATATCTCCTTCCATGGAATGTCATTACAACAATCTATCTTTTCTATTTCTCTTTTAACTTTTCGGTTTCGAGGATGTTAAATAACCATTGGATCTATTGGAAATTTAGCCTAGCACAGAAATCAGCCTATTGAGGCTTTGCTTGGTCCTCAGCGGGATTCGAACCCCGACTCGTTGGTTCAAGTCGAACAACGAAAACAACGGCTACAAGCGGCATCGGACTTGAACAATGAAAATAAGAAGCCCGATAATTCGGCAGAATCGTCTGGGAGTTATAGTTGGAATAAGGGAAATTCACAAAATGAGAAAAACTACGATATTTTGTTAACGGAGACTGTGGATCAATTTAAGCAAGAGATAATTTCTATGATTCAACAGAATAAGGAAATAAATTCAGATAATTGCCTTAACGGAAACTTTACGCCCATTAATATTCTGCTATCCTATAGACTTCCCAATAGAAAACGCTTTTTAAGTAATCTTTCTGTGAAGGAGCGTGGAGTATTCAAGCAAATGAGATAATTCTTACCTTAATGAACAGAAAATTCGTAGAAAATTTTCCGAAAGGTCTGCCTGCTTATTTCCAAGGGAGAGGAGGAATTTTCTTGCGAAGATAGTGTCAACTGAATTGTAATTATTGTGCTAATAGCCGAAAATAACAATTCACGTTCAAGAATTTCGCTTCGCTCAATTTGTATTGCATTTTGAAAAAGAGGACGTTGTGAATTTTAACTATTGAAGAAATTCTGTCAGAATTGCGTATTGAGAATTTAACTCTTTATTCGTTTTCTTCTGAATTCGTACCTCAATTAAGGAGCTGTTAAATACTGCTAAACTTCCTTTTAGACTTTTATTTTAAGTCAACCTTGGATATAGACTCATCATTAATCCTTATGATGTTTTTATTTTTTTTGAACTAATCTTTTTGTTGGGAGCGTTTGCCACTCATCGTTATTCTTCCACCGACTACACAGCTAATACGGTGGACAGCGATTATTTTCACTGCATCGATTCAACGGGTATGCGTGGCCGAATAACGAAATCTTGCAATTTTTTTTTTTTTCATTTGTAATTTCAATTATTTATTGAGATAAAAGTTTCTTATATCTTAATTATACTTATTCCATTTAATTTTAATGGAATCTATTATATAGAATAAAAATGTTTTTTTAAGCTAAACATCAGTCTCAGTGCTTCCTTAGTCAAATATATTCTGATATTTAATAGTGACACCTACTTATATCTCTTCCAGAACTTTCTGACCAAACTTGGAACACCTTAGTTACATCATCCACCTTATTCACCGGCATGGCACCATCTGACTTTGTTTTATTCCCTAAGATCAAGAAAATCTTTAAGGGATCCTCATTCGATAACATCGATAGCATTCAATAAATTCGGCAGCTGCACTGAAGCCCATTTCACAGATCGACTTCCAAAACTGCTACCACCAATGGCAGCATCGCTGGATTAAGTGTATCGTTTTAATGAAACCTATTTCGAAAGAAATTGGGTTGGTATACGAGTCGGTAACGCCTATCGTCTGCAACAAACCCAGTCCAGATACTTTACGGACACATTTCGTATAATACCATAAGAAACGAGACAATAGATCCTATCTTAAAAACCTTTTCACAGCATAGATAAGTCCATTTATAATAATAATAATAATAATAATAATAATAATAATAATAATAATAAT
>JAHWFO010003124.1:188978-229118 GCA_023313115.1 Rhysida immarginata
ATAATAATAATAATAATAATAATAATAATAATAATAATAATAATAATTATAAACTGGAGATTGTCTCCAAACACAGGTAATAATTTTTCGATTGAAAAATGGAAGGAAAAATTGGACGCGATAGTCGAGGTTCCTGGTTCGAATCCAGGTCGCAGAATTTTTCCTTCCATTTTTCAAGTCCATTTATGTAAAGTAGGGAGCATAAAAATTGGCAAAACTGCAATATTTACATAATGTTAAAGTGCATGTAAAATAATGACCTTACAACATGCAAAATCGTTGAATGGGTTCATTATAAAAGTAGGTAGGGCAGGTATATCGCATTGAAGCCATATAACTAACGCAAGATTGTTGCATAGTTAATTTACGTATAATATGAGCAATGGAGCAGCAGAATAGAAACACACTCCGAGTTCTTTGGGAAAGTGGCATCAGAAATAGACAGGAGGCCAGTGAACGATCAGGTATACCTTTGAGAACATGTTACCGAATAATGAAGAAATTGGATTCAGGAGAAGACATCGAACGCAAGGCTGGATCTGGTAGACCCAAGATACTAGAGGCTAATGATCGACGCCGTATTGTACAGTTGGCCGTTCACCATCCACAGATTTAGTAAATGTGCTCTTGCAAACATGGCCCAACGGATTTCAATGACTGGAAACGTCTGGTAGAAGAAATGTGGGACAATGTGTCGTTTGATCTGTTGGAGTCGTTTTTCGATGGCATACCCGGCAGATTGCAGTAGTGCTTGCAAAAACAAGGAGGGAAGATCAAGAAATGATTTTGTAGCACACATTATTGTCAAATGTTGCCGGTACATAACGATACCTTACTTTTATGGATGTCATGTTTCCTTATATTAAAACGCTTGTTTTGGTTCTTGTCAATTTTTATGCTCCCTACTTTATGATTTTTTTTTTTTTTTTTACAAAATTTTACTTTTAAAAGATGTGTGTACGGGTGTGATACCCATCAAAGCGAACAATAATCTAAACATCCACGTAGTCTAATTTTTTTTCTCATCAGATTTTTTTTATAAAGTAGAAGATTGATCAACAGTATTTCTTAATGCGTTGTCATTTCAATACATATGGTACAAAAAGAGAGCGACAGAGAGAGAGAGCGAGAGAGAGATAAATCGTGCACATTATATATTTCCACCGAACCGCTAGCGCACTCAGAATATAATTTTGGGGTGGGAGCCGGGTTGGCAGTTAAGCTTACAATAAAACTCTGACGCATTATAGTTTTTTTTTTTCATTTCTTTTTTGGAGGGTGTCAGGACTCGTTGGTCCCACCTCCTGATTGCACACTGCATTGAAAATTATCGTTTTATAGAAATCACGAAATCAAAAACAAGTTTTTATATTCAACTTAAAATTGAAAAGCTTCTTTGCCTGCGAGGAGCTGAAACAAGCATTGATCAAATCATCTTTAAACAGGAGGGGTGTTCATCTTCGGTACCTAGGATACTGACGAAGAATGAAGATAAATAATTTGTCTTTCAAATATGTGTTCGAAAGGTTGTTAAACACGCGAACGAAGAAGCGAAATGAAATGGCTGCAAACTGAGATAGAGGGCGAGAATGCTTTTCGTTCAACATCGTTCATTGCTTTTCTTTCGTTAGAATGATAAAAAAACTCGCCTTTAATATTGAAAATTTCGTTCCAATTTACCAAGGCAAATGAGGAATTCTTTTCCCCTTCCTTTCTGGAATTCCTTTCTTTTCTTTTATTAAGGGAGGGGAAAAAAACTCTATTACGGTTTTCGACTCCGTCTCCAGACGACTTCCGCCTCTTTTCAACCATTTAATGAAAAAAAAAATGGAACGAGAGAAATAGTTTCATTGGAAATTTTGTTTCTTCGTCAAAATTTCCATTTCTTCAGAAAACATCACCATAATAGGATCGTACTGCACCAGTACTTTCAGAAAAAGGAATGCTTCTTTCAAAAGAAAAAAAAGAGAATTAAATTAAAAAATTAAGACCCATAACACTTTCTCCCAAAAAAGAAAACCACTCAAGAAAAAGTATTCCTTAGAGCAAGTAAGTTTAAGCTCTTTGTTTTTCTCTTTCATCTTCTGCAATGGATTGCTGCATTTGGTCTTTTTTATGTACAGTCTTGGGAAACAGTTTAAAATTGATATATTTTTTATCAAAAAAAAGCAACAGTAAGGCAAAACACCACATGTGCCTCTTAAACACGTGCAAATTGTTACGTCTTGTACAGTAAAGTATTTATGAATTATTCAGGAGACCTAATGCTCTCCGTTTCTTTGACGCAAACTTTAGACCGAGACGGAAGATGAAGAACAAAAGTTTTCCTTAATTTTAAAAACTCCAAAACTGCTCTTTGAAAATGATACTCGGGTGGGCGGAGTTGATGGAAGGAAAGGAAAGTGTAAAGTAAACTTAAAAATAAAATTTCAACGCCGACGTAGGCAATCGATTTTGTCTGCAGAATTTAGACTGATGATCAATAATGTACAAGCATATTTCTCAAGCTAAGTTTAATTTAAATCTTATTTAAAAATTAGAAAACCAAAAGCAGTATTTCCTTTATGACTCCAGGCATTTCTTTGTATAAATATATACTGTAATTTGTATTTGGAGTAAAACAAAGATAGCGATATCTTCGTGAATTTTTTTTTTACAACATACACATTGCACTCGTAAAAGCAAAGTTAATGCGCCAACTTCAATTAGAATTGGAGTGCTAATATTATTTTCTAGACGATACTCTAAGTTATTACTTTCCTAACATATCCATTAAGTTTATATATAATTGATTAGTTTCTTTACTCGGTTGAACAAAGAAACTATCGTGCATAACTTTAAAAAGTTAAAGTGAATTTAAATATTTGCAATGGAGAAATTTGTTATTACTTTTAGATAATCAGCGAATAAAAAATATGGATAAATAAATGAATAAGAAGGGAAAACTACAAGAATGTACAAAGAGATTCTGTATATAACCCCTTTATCCACAAGAATGTACAAAGAGATTCTGTTTTTATTTTATCTTGGAATGTTTTTAGACCATAGACATCCCTTACTTAGACCGAGCTCAGTTCCGACAGTAGGATCTTTTGGTCGAAAATGCATTATTACGCTGCAGAAAATTAAAGCCAATATGTTATTTATTAAGTCGCATTCCTTTTTTAACATCTATTAAATCCAGAAGATTAGTTGAAACAGAATAATTTGAAATTACAACTACCGGGTGATTCAGTCAATTTCTGACCATTTCACTCGAATGACGTGCATTAGGGATAAACAATTGAAAGAATATGAGCGCCATATCGAATTTCTAAATAGTTGGAGTTTGTATTGTTGCAACGGCGCTGCATGAAAATCGTATTGTTGAAAAATGGCGCCCGCTTTATCAACAGAGCAGAAATGCAAGGTTGTCGAATGGTATTTCGAGACAAAATCACCTGTAACCGTGCAAAGAAAGTTCCGGAAGGAGTATAAGTGTCGAGACGCACCAGGCAGGCAAGCAATCATGGATTTTGTCAAGCAATTTCGTGCCACTGGTTGTGTTAAAGGCAAGAAAAAAGGCGGGAGCGAAGCTCGTGTTCGAACGGCCGAAGTTGTCGAAAATGTTCGCACAAGGTTGGTCAATTCCCCTACCAAAAAATCTGTTCGCCGCCTATCCATTGAAGAAGGGCTGTCGTATACCACGACGTGGCGAATTTTGAGAAAGGATTTACACCTGTTCCCGTGTAATATCCATGTTTATCAGGAGTTAACAGACACTGGAAGACAGAAGCGACAACAATTTGCGATGGAGTTTGGAGCAGAAATGGAAGCCAATCAGTGGGTGTCAGATGAGGCCTTCTTCCATCTGTCAGGTGACATTAATAAACACAACGTTCGTTTTTGGGGTTCCCAGCATCCTCATGAGATCCATAAGTCACCTCTTCATCCACGAAAGGTTATGGCTTGGTGCGCGATTTCCAAAAGAGGCATCATTGGTCCGTTCTTTATTGAGGGCACCGTAACGTCACAGGCTTATCTTAACATGTTGGAAACCTTCTTCATCCCCGAGCTGCGAAGGAGGCGTATACCGCTTCGACATCAATGGTTTCAACAGGATGGGGCTAGGCCTCACACCACTAATGAAGTGCTAGACTTTCTCAATCAGAAATTCGGAAATCGTGTCATTTCAAACAGGTTTCCAGATCGATTCGGGGGTGGCTTTCTTTGGCCCCCTACGAGTCCTGACCTAAACCCATGTGATTTTTATCTCTGGGGGTTCCTTAAAGACTTTGTATTCACTACAGCACCAAGAACCCTAGACCAGCTGCGACAAAGCATCGTCGACTGCTGCACCCTTGTGAATGCAGAAATCCTGGATAGAGTTATGAACAACTTCACCATTCGGCTGCGAGCAGTTCAAAACGTTCGTGGTGGCCACATTGAGCATATCATCAAGACTTTTCCACGGGAATAGAAACTCCGAACTGCCTAAAATATCATACTGAAATGCTAAGTTTGTAAACATTAATGGGTCAATAAATCATAGTACTGAAAAGGTCAGAAATTGACTGAATCACCCTGTCGTCGGATATACAATGTTGGTAAATATTGTAGGTTCCCGCCATACCTGAACAATGCGTTAAAAGACTCCTCGCGTAAAAGAAAATTCGTACAAGATATAATATATCATTAACTTTTAAGTATTTCCTATGCTAACACACCTTCTGCTATTGAAGTTGCACTACACACACTGGCCAATGAATTAGAAACCCGCGATGAATTACTGTACTGATATGTAAAGCGGGGTCACAGGTCAGAAACGATTGTGATATGCAAATGAATGCATTCATGTGAGGTATATGCTCATTCCAAGCTGCAGGTACAGGGTAGGAACAAGCTGCATCTGCTCAAGTTGAGCAAAATGGGGAAAACAGCAGACCTGTCTAGAGTTCCAAAAAGGAGTTATTGTGGGAGCCCGTCTAGCTGGAGCTATGATTTCCAGGACAGTACAACTGACCGGTACCTCAAAAAGTCAGGTCTCCAAAGTCTTCAATGCGTGGAAACGGAATCCACAAGAGTTGTCGAAACGGCAGAATTGTGGATCAAAAACAATCAACACCGACAGGGACGGACGTCGTCTGAGACGGATTGTGCGGCAAAACGGAAGGTCTACTGTAGAGCAACTGATGGCAGACTTCAATGAAGGATCATCGCAACCCATCTCTTCCAGGACAATGCGCCGAGAGTTGAAGCGAATAGGGATGGGAAGTCGCATGCCAGTGAGGAAGCCCCTGGTGTCAGCAACAAACCGGAAAGTTCGCCTGCAGTGGTGTAAAGAACGGTGTGACTGGACAGTAGACGACTGGAAAAAGGTGATGTGGTCGGACGAGTCACGTTACACATTGTTTTGCACCGATGGCCGGCAGAGAATTTGGCGGCAGCCCCATGAAGCGATGGACCCCTCATGTGTTGTGAACACAGTTCAAGCTGCAGGAGGAGGTGTCATGGTATGGGCCATGTTTTATTGGTATGGCAAGGGTCCCCTGATATTCCTTGACAGTCGGATGAAAGCCAAAGACTACCTGAACATTGTTGCAGTTCAAGTCCATCCTGCAATGGTGCATTTGCACGCAAATGGTGACGGGTTCTTCATGGACGACAATGCTACTGTCCATCGAGCAAGAATTGTTCAGGAGTGGTTTTCTGAACATGACACAGAGTTGCAACATCTGCCGTGGCCAGCGCAAAGTCCGGATTTGAATCCGATCGAGAATGTTTGGGGCATGTTGGAAAGAGACATTCGTCGAAGGCATCCGCTTCCGTCTACTCTGCAGACCTGAAGGTCTCTCTGACGAAGGCATGGTCTGCGATTACCTTACCTGCATTGCAACACCTTGTAGAGACCATGCCAAACCGCGTATGTTCTGTAATTACAGCCAAAGGAGGGTCAATACCATATTGAACGAAGGTTTCTAATTCATTGGCCGGTGTGTGTATATTATCAGCAACTGCAACTGACACTACATCGTCAATCATAAAAAAAACCCTGAAAATTTTTAATACTCTCTTTAGTGCAACCCCCCCCCCCTAGAAAACAATGAGTAATAATGGTATAATGCCAAAACTGTCGACAAACGGTAGTAACAAACAAAATAAGAAGAGAAACCACAATTCCACAAATGAGATTTTTAATCTGGAGCCACGGATGTACATTTCGAAGATCCTGTTCTCTTCATTTCAGTTGAGGTACACTTGTTTTCACAAAGAGGAAAAATTGCACTGAATGATTTGGAGTATAACAAAGATAGCGATTTAACAACAAATATGGTTCATTAAAAAGTGATTATAAAAAGTGCGCTATTCCCACGTTACATAAAAACTACTAAGGTTTATTACATTAATAAAGTCGCTCTGAACGCCATCCAAGTAACTCTGCAACTTCTAAAGACTTCTAGTGATAGTCTATTAAATCATGACCCGAACGTGTATATGGGTGTTAAATTGAATCTGTCCAAATCAACATTAGATGATAATATCCGAAAGTGGAACGCTATAGGAGCGGAAACATGATGTTATGCTGTCAAAGCATGTAGCCTGATATACACAGATCGGCGTGTTTTAACCAGATTGAAATGTTAAAAGTGGCGTACTACAACAGCGCAACTGAGAGAGGATCTCTAGCAAGCAGTAAGTTGTTGGTTCGTCGGGAGGTCTATGAAGTTATAAAGTTTGGCTATTACGCGAAAGTCAATGATCGCGTTGACTTGCCTGATGCAAAGGACAAATTTGCTGGCAATGTAATGCTGAAATGATGTATGTGAGAGGGATGAGTCCTGCTACCATTCTTTTTACTATCAGTTTTCGTTTTAAGTGTGCTTAAGGCAGAAGAACGACATCTATCGCAGTATGTTGTTCCAACAGTGAAATTCGGCAATAATTGTGTGATGGTCTGATCTAATATTGTGGTTGACGGGACCATAACATCCATAGCTATCTGAATATCCTATAGAGTCATACGCATCCTGCACGGTGGGAGTAGCACGGTGAAAGTAGTTGGTTTACCAGTAGGACAATATACTTTGCCGCAAAGGCCGAACTGTAATTCTCCGGTTTGAAAACAAGAACGTACATGTACTGGATTGGCCAACTCAGAGCCCTGACCTCAATCAGTAGAATATCTCTGATTAACATCCTGTGCAAGCACGTGGGAGGCATTCAAAAACACGTCATCATTGGTTGAGGCTTTTAAGAGCAAACATACCGGTATCATTTTATCAGACTTTGGTGAAGACTGTGCAGGGTATTGAAATCTTTACCATACAGCTGACAAATTAAACTCTGTGTCTAGTTTGTTTTCTTTTTTAAATTCGAAATGAGTGTGTCACAGAATAAAAAGAAATCAAACACTACAGCACAATGCAGTTTAATTCTATTGTCGAATGGGAGAAGAAATATGGGTAGTTGGAATTATCAAGTCATGGATTGAAATTAAGCTTCCAAACCCTTTGGTGTAGTTTGAATGTAGTAAATTAACTTTTTAAAACCTCTCGAAAGATTTTATTTTAATATGCGTAACTTTAAAAATGTTAAATGTGAAGTCCCTAACTATAAAAATAAGTATCTGAACATATTGCAGTACAATACCGTGTCTATAATTCATGAGCTATCACTTCAGAAACAAGTAACTACATATTCATTGCACTCTTGCCTTCCATTTATAATATATCATTTCGAAATACCCTTTACATGGTTTCAAGTATTGTCTCTGAATACCGCTAATTAGAGTTAAAGTATCCAATTATAATTTTTAAAATAGCTGTTCACCGCCTCTCAAATCTTTCCGTTTGTCATCTGGATGAAATTACCTGTAAAAGTTGGTGAAGCAAAGTGTTCACAATTACAGCGACTAATTAACTAAAACGGGCTAGTTTATAATTTGATTATAATTTATTCAACCATTATGAAAATTATTTATTAATATCCACATTTAGAATATTTTAGTTAACTGTTTGAAATTTCCTCAGAACTGGAGATATGGAAAATTCGTATTTTAATAATGTTTATTTATCAACTGATTTTTCTTTTAAGGCTATTAAACTTAATAGGTGTTCCTTGCCTTCATTTCGGGATCTAACGAAACTCAATCGACTAAACTCAATATTACGATATTATATTTATTTATTTGAATATTGTGAATAAATGAATTTTACAATCATTTACTTTTTAAATTGAATAGTCTTCTTTTAACCTGACATTTGAAAGCTATTCGTGAACAGTTGGTCGTATTATCTTAATTTTACTGCAGTAAGTTTTCTCTCTCTCTCTTATTCTGAACGCGTAGATTGA
This sequence comes from Rhysida immarginata, assembly GCA_023313115.1. Classification (NCBI taxonomy): domain Eukaryota; kingdom Metazoa; phylum Arthropoda; class Chilopoda; order Scolopendromorpha; family Scolopendridae; genus Rhysida; species Rhysida immarginata. The sequence continues at coordinate 197,310 of JAHWFO010003124.1, forward strand.
AGCATTATTACTAACTTTTTAATTATATGAAAGAAGATTTACACTTTTAAATGGACTAAACTTCCTTAATAAATCCTTCACATGATGGTTTGCTTATAAAAAAAAAGAATTAAAAAGAGAGCGGATCCGCCTTCAGCCCCCTTTAAAATTTATGAACAACTTCATCAACAAAATTTGTCGGGAGGAACAGGGTGAGGGTTACCACTGGTGGCCACACGGACAAGAGATAAGACTTAATTTACCGTTTAAAAAAAGCCTCCATTGATTTCGCATTAGGCGGTAGCAAAATGCTGCTAAAGTGGAAGCATTAGAACATTAAATATGAAAAAATTTTCCCCCTTATAAAATTTTAGACTGTGATTCGGGGGTCCTCATATAAATATAGCAATAGATGTTCATGCGCATAACGTTTTTAAGATAATTCTATTGAAATTTATCACAAAGTTTTAAGCTTAGGTAAAAAAAAAAAAAATGAAACTGCACTCATTAAAAACAATGGTAATCAGAACTTCCAAAAGTTTTTTATCTTGAACTAAATTCGCGGGGAAAATATTGAAGTGCAGTTTTATTTGCGTTGCGTTCTTAATTATCGGCAAAGGAAAGGTCCAACTCTTTTCTTTATATGTGAGCAAACTTATTCATATGGCAATATATGAAATTGTTGACTTTTTCAATCAGTTTTGGTTGAGCGCAGTTTTGCGGAATATTATCGATTAAGGAGGGCGATCAATAGTGCCTGTGACATGCGATGAATGCAAATATCGATTTCTTCTTTGTTGACAACGGAGTCTCTACAGCTATGGCTCCCTCCTCTCCACCCTTTCCTTCTTTACCCCCAACACCATCCGTCATGAACATGCACATGGTGCTGTTTTTTTTCTTTTATTTTTTGTCGCTATGAAGTACAGCATGTTTGAAAGGAAGGAAAAAATGACATCTATCATTTAAAAGTCATGACAATTGAAATATTGCATATTTTTTTGTCTCCTTCAGCTGACGTGAGCTAACTATCCAGTAATTATATTTATATATAACACTACAACACTAGGGTTATCAATTATTGCCAGATTTCGTATTACCGATAATACCGAAAAGGCAACTCTCCATTATCGGTATCACCGGTAACATCGCTAATAAAACAATTTCAAAAACTAGATATTAAATTTATTGCGATTACTAGTAACAAAAAATAAACCTTTTGTTTAATTTTTGATATATTTTTTTATATAAATATATTGCATTTTATAATTAAGGTTTACTGCTACTTTGAACGTCAAAATGATCTTTTAAAAGCATAACTCTTAATAGTGGAGAGGAAAAAAATAAAAGAAATTTCAGAAAGGATTCTATTGCAAAAAAAAAAAAAGTACAGAAAAAGCGCATCTACTGAAGATTCTTATGGTTCTTAAAAAGGAATATATGAAGTTTGATTCGGAAATTTCAAACGCACATGTGATCCTGAAAACACTAATACTCTAGATTCAAACCGTTCAGTGAATTTACTTAAAACAGTTAGAGCTGACAGAGTGTTTATAAGTGTATTTTAATGAATTTTTATTACCGGGATTAACTAAATAACAACTTTTTGTTGGAAAACTGGTAATAACATCCAGTTCGAATATTTCTACATTAAGAAACGGGAATTATGATACTAAGAAAATTCGGATATTGTGCCAGAAACTGTGGGCAATATTTAACCAGATAACAATGAAGAAAACACAATCAAAAAAGGATTCTTCTTCTAATGCTAATAAATCTTTTGGTTCCCCCTAATAATTTTTTAAGTGAATTTCCAACTCTTAAAGACCAATTTGAACTCAAAGTTTTTGGCTATTTTTTTTTTATCCTTTTATTCAGTTATTTATTATATGGCAGAACCAGGTACTGTTTACTGTCGACTTTATCCTTTAGTATAGTGATATTTTTAACCTTCACCCGTTTTTCAATTTTTTGGCTAATTTTTCTTTTGCATTTTCATTATAGCAGTTTATACTGGCGAAACTTTTAATACTATTTAGTTTTTTAGTCCGGGTTTCTTCATTTAGGGGTAATTTGTAGGCTCTCCTGATAAGATGGTGAAAGCCACTAATTTTTGGGAATAACAGTGGTTTGAATCTTTTCTGATGAAATTTGACACAAAATTATTCTTTCTGTAAATATCAACGCTTAATTGGTTAATGCTACGGTGTGTCATAAATGTTCAAAAACGGCAATTTTGGGTCTTCTTCTTCCGTGGTAAAATTGATACACGGACAAAAGCTATTTAATTTTTTTTATAAAAAAGTTGAACATCATATTCTTTTTTGTCGAAGATTGCGATGTCGTCCACTTATCAGCTCCAGAATGTAGGGAAATATTTGAATTCATATTTATTTAAAGTATTTTTTGTGGAATTGTTTTGTTCATCATTGGCAAAGAAAGTTTCTAATGCTAGAAGCTTTTAATATCCGTTTTGTGCTTAAAAAATAACTTCGTTTTACAAAACTTTTTTAATGAAAATTTTTATGGAGAGAAACAATTACGCGTAAATAACAACATCGGCAAGAAAAAAAATTCGTAAATAAATGTTTCAATTAGCGTAAGTTCACAATAAATTATTTTGTTAAGAAAGAAAGTATAGTGGAGAAAAATATTCCCCTTAATTAATTTTTTACCCCAAAATACAATTCGTGCGAAATAATGCTCTATTAAATCTTCCGATTCAATTCTTATTTCCAATTATAGCCCTATTATTTTTATCCTCTCGTTTTATGAAAATAAAAAAAAAAAAGAAATAATCGATCGTGATGACTTTCTCCATTCTGTTAAATTTATCGTCTTTGTTATCTTTATAATAAGAAATCAATTAATAACCTATATATTTACTGTTTAATGTGTCTATAAAATTTTAGCTTAAATAAGATGAAGACAGAATTATTTGATTCGGTTTAATAAATTTCTAAAAATTCGAAAAGGAATAAAGCAATTTTTATGCATTAAGCAACCCGAAAAAATAAAACAAACGACGTAACGTCTGCGAATTGTAATAAAAAAAAAAAAAGCTAATTCAAATTCACTTTCGTTAATTATATTCAATTCAAAGAAGAAATTAATTAGAAACTAGAATTGAATAAAAAATTAAGCAATAACATTCGGGAGATCCGCAGGCATTTGCTGTGTCATGCAATTTAACGAGAAAGATATTAATAAATTAATAAATACAATTCGTACAGTTATTAATTACTCACTGATAATCGCCATAATAAATCAAAGTTGAAGTAACTGTACCCATGGGTTATAGCCAAAAAAATTTCAAGCATGTATGAAATATTCGATGATTAAGAAACATTGATAGATCGAAAAATTATCGAATATTAATCGGAAATATCCTATATGAAGTTCAGATGAAAGTTAATAAACGAAATGTACTCAAAAATACTAGAATTTTCCAAATATAGGATATAACCAATTAATGTTTTCACGTCATTAAATTAGGCGGCATCTGAATAGGAATATTAGATCGAAGCTCCATATTATTTACTTTTGAATAAGGAATAAAATTTTCTGACATATAGAATTCCAGAGAAGGCTTTTAATGTTATTGCTCATATATATTTGCCATCGACAATACGGTATGTACAAAGGAAGCTCAAAACTTTCAGAATGCCCTTGAGCAGAGTGCCTTTTCGAGTCACTGATAAAAATTCTATTGTGAGCAACTTTTAAAAGACAAATTATGCAGAAACCAAAGCTAGGAAGAATTTACATCACTAATTAATGCCAGTGGCAATTGATAAACTGTCCACAATCTGAGCGCTTACGATTCGCGGGATTTGCATGACCTTTAGGAATGATGAAAACGGTTGCAGACCGGTGTTCTTTGGCGTTACCGATCTCCTTGAATTTCATGTTATATGACATTATCAAAACATTCATTAATTATTTTGATCTTTGAAATGGTGACATCGCATAATGCTTTGAAATGATCACAATGGTGCAGTATAAAATAACAGCGAGGATAGCTTATCTGAGTCTGACGAATCTACCTTGTTTACATTGTTTCGGACGTGTTTATGTGTGTAGAACACTCCCAGAAGCTTTTCATTTTGATTGCTACGTTCCTATTGTCATGTATGGAAGCTGTTTGCATGAAGTGCTATATCGTCGCAAAATATGTGGCCTTTTGTAGTCCTGCAAGGTAAGATCACAGCAACATCTCAGCATTCTGGACGATCATCTACATCCCAAGTTTCAGAATACGTTCGTTTGGAGAACGACCAATGTTCCAAGATCACAATGCCCTCATTAATACAAAAAGTGCCCAAGCATAGTTCGACGAACAAAGCATGTAATGAAGCAAATCGTTTACCTTTCTCAGCCCTTTGATCTTAATATCATTGAAGCTTTGTGAGATATTTTGGAGGGAAATTAGATTTTCACCTCCAGCCACGCTTTCTGAATTAGAGACCACTCAGCAGGAGCAATAGATTCTTCGAATATTGCTCATAATCTTATTTATTCACCTCACGTTATATACAAGTTTTTAGTTCGGACTAAGGATGGGCCAACTGCCTAATAATACAGATTTGTATCGACTATGTTATTTGATTTAGTGTTCATATTATTTTGTACATAAGAAGAGAACGCGATATATCAGAAGAAGAAGTTTCAATCTGTAAAACGTCTATAACTTTTATTATTGTAATTTTAAATAAATATTCAATTACTTCTCATGAAGAATTTTATCTTTATTTAATGATACATAAACAGATATCGAAGTGTAGTTCTTGAGTTTTACGAAGATATTGTGCGGTGTTAACATTATTGACAAAATGAAAGGGAGTTCTTTGATTCACAACCGACCTCTTAATGTTTCCTTACGATCCTTTGAGAATCTGGTTGTATTAAAGAGATTCACCTTCTCTTTACCCTTCGTCTAACGCCACAAGTCAGAGACTTTTCCATTCTCCGGAGGATTTCCTTTTCCACTTGGACTTCTCTCCTTCGCTCTCATCTCTTGAGTTTCCTGTTTGTTCTGCTTGTTCGCTGGACTCTTGTCTGTTGGTTACAGTTGAGCGCGTCATCATCATATATTAGCTTTCCTTGGAATGCTTATTGAATGACAGTACGCATTGAAGCAGAATTGGATACTAAGAGGAACAAACGAAATTCAACAATGCATTAAAAACGCATTGAAATAACTGAGTTTTAATTATCCTAAACTGGAGATAAAAATCACAATAAAATGGAAATTAAAGATAACATTGCGCAACTTTATTGCGAAAACTTACAAAACTTTCCGCGACAAAAGTTCTCAGCAAATTAATTAAAAGCAAAATTAAAACAAGCAGTGTAATTCATAATTATTCAGTGTTATTCATAATAATTTCCTCTTTATTCGTGATTCAAAGTTCATCATAGTTTTGAATCAGTGTAAATAATTAAAAACAAACGTGGATAAATTGCCCATTGCTGGTCTTAAAATAATGAAATGTTCCCTTTTGGTGCTCTGCTATATATCTTGATAAATTATCTTTATCTGGACTAAACTGAAAATCAGATAATGAAAGGTCGGACGATCGAGGCTCTACATAGATTCAAACGGACAAAATTTATGTCGAATGGAAAGCAATACTTTTAAATCAACTACGATATTGGCACATCACTTAAATAAATTCTTGAAATCTAGCTGCGCTTATCTGTGTTCTGCTTTTTAAAAATTTTATTCTGTTTAGAATTTGCTACTACGAGGTCTATTTGTCGATTCTACCAATTTGATTGGGTAAGGGATTTTAAGAATTATCCCTACATTTGTCTTTTCTCGCAATTTCGCTTAGTAAAATAAAATTAATGTTTGATTCAAGTTTCGAAACGCTGATAGCAATTTTCAAAGGGCAGTTTGTTTTGGCTTTTGATATTTTATGGATTTTCATCATCTTCGTTTTTGGTTTTACATTATTAACAATTGATGCCTGAAGTTACGATTGTGCCCAAGGATGTATTCTCTGTTGGTCACGGCTCATTACTACTTATACTTTTTTCTTGTCAGTTACAGATCATTCTGTCTTTGTTCACTTATTTAAATAGAATTAAGGTAGTTTTAAAAGAAATAAAAGGTTGATTTGGAATAGTACAGGCGTTTCAATTTTATTCTAGAAACGGTCTGTGATGCTTGAGTTGATTCGCTATTGTTTTTATCAATATTGGATATTGGATTCCGTGCGATAGAATTCTTTTCCTACAAGATTATTGTGCCATTCGCAACGTTTTCGTTAAATTATCGTAAACAGGGTTTACTTTGTGACTTAATAGTAACTTTGTGACACACATGTTTATTGTTTTCTATTTCAAATCTCACTCCACAATCGTGTGAGAGCTAGCCGCTAGATGGCAGTGAACGTCGAGCAGGCTACTGATACCATTTTTTTTGGGCACACGATTAAAAAATGATCGATTATAAAACGATTACAAAGTAACCAAGATAAAACTGTAATTGCACAATTACAATAAATTATTTATTTCATCCTAAGAAAATTTATGTTACATAGCAGTTCACGAAATATCTATTTGTATCTGGCAAATCGAGACAGCGAGTTCAAGAATTTTATTTTAATTTCATTTCGAAGTTTGTGTTTGTCACTTCGGGCCTTTGCCCAGGTGAGCAGGGGCTTTTGCAAAATTCTTTAAATCTCATTTTTCACTTCTATTTGCTTGATCATATTTGCAGAAACTATTTCTGTCTCTATAGATATTATTTGTTTTCTACTTAATTCTCAAAATGGAGACGAGCGACTTAAAAGCACTGGAAATGCATTTAGAGAACATCAAAGCAGCTTACACTCTTGAGTCTTGCATGAAAAATCACTTTTGAAAAGATTTGTGTATATCAGTAATTGATATGCAAATAAAGAGAACGAGCTATGGAAGAACAAAGCTCCAAGTAGAAGAATAAAAAAATAACATTCTCTCTTAGGGAATTGCTTTCAATTTGAATTGCGTTTCTTAAGTTAATACCTTGACAATAACGCGCTTTATGCATGAAAATTTATTTTGCTACTATTAATAATTCCATTCCCTTATTTTTTAATATATTGTTTTTATTAGCTAATCAAGCAGTCAGTTGGGAGTAGGAGTAAACAGATTTAGCTCCACTTTTCAGAAACTTTCATTTTGAAAAATTTATCCAGCAATAATAATAATAATAATAATAATAATAATAATAATAATAATAATGATAATAATGTAGCAACAACAGGGATACAATCCACCGGATAAACCGGAGGATGAGGCCCTATGTTGCCCCCCATAGAAGAAAAAATACTCCCATTAATTATCTTTAGCAAAATTTTAAGTAATATTTTATTAAAAATGAATTGCAAATTAAATAATGAGGCCAGGAAGGCGGAGTCTGTGATTTTCTCAGTACAACGAAGAAAACGATAAAAACTCAGCAGCTTCACTTGTACACTCACTTCCAAAAGTTTAGCACGGGGAAAAAATGTTAACTTCCGTAAGCCAATTTGAATTAAAGATGCTAATATTTGCTCCAAATGTAGAAAGACGTATGCAAATATGTTAGGTGACAGCCAATCACAATTTTGCGTCGAGAAATATGCAAAACAGGCAGTCGTATAAGTAGCCGACATTGTGAAGGGTTATAGGAGTTGCATATAAGTGCTGGTAAAAGGTGTTTAGAATATTCATAAGATTTGTTTTCAAGCTAAACGTGTTTCTATGGCTTCCAGAAGACTGCTGGCGGGCTGTTGGACGCATTGAAGCAGGACAGTCTATCACAGATGTTGCTCGTTTCTTTGTCGTTCATCATTCCGTCATTTTACGATTATGGAAACAATTCCAAACCAGCCAAACAGTTATCCGAAGACCTGTAGCCGGTCGTCCAAGGGTTACGACCCCCTCGGAAGATCACTATATTGCTGTTGTAGCCAAGCTGAATCGAAGATCGACCTGCACACGGGTGACATCTATGGTTGCAGCGGCCATTGATAAGATGATATCTGCCACTACTGTTCGTCGAAGGCTACACATGAATGGTCTGTACGCCCGGGTACCACGAGTTTGTGTTACTTTATCAATCCAATCCAGACAGGCACGATTACAGTGGTGCCACCACCATGTGAATTGGACTGTGTTGGATTGGGGCAACGTTATGTTCACAGATGAGTCCAGATTTGCCCTACAACCCGATGATAAGCGTGTAAGGGTCTGGAGGGAACAAGGCACACGCAATCGGCCCGAGAACATCATCGAACATCACGCATTCCGCGGTGGAAGCATCATGGTCTGGGCAGGGATTGCATTGGGATATCGCACCGACCTGCACATCTACAGACGAGGTATCTGTGACGGCTGTACGGTATCGAGATGAAGTCCTAGACCCCATTGTGAAACTGTATGCTGGAGCAGTTGGTCCTTCTTTCGTTTTAATGGACGATAATGCCCGTCACCATAGAGCTGCCATCGTTGACGACTTTCTGGAGAGTGAGGGGATTGCGCGTATGGTGTGGCCGGCTTACCCGCCGGACCTTAATCCCATTGAAAATCTTTGGGATGCCCTCAGCAGTGCTGTATGTAGACGTTTCCCACCTCCAGCCACTCTTAACGATTTGGTAACTGCCCTACAGGAGGAATGGCTATTACTGGACTCTGCAGTGGTTGATCACCTCGTAACAAGCATGATCACACGCTGTACACTTTGTATGACGTTGAGGGGTGCTCACATACCCTAATAATGTCTTTTTTGTTGTTTGTTTTCCATTTAAACATCATTTCGTTAATGACGCAAATATGTCATCATCTTATAATTTATGTAAAGTCAATATTTTTTTTAATCTCTGTATGTAATTCTTTGTTTTGTTTCATGAATAGACATAGAGATACTTACTTTCACCATTTCATGTCAATCAAAGCAGTGCTTGTCCTTTTTTTGGCATTTTACCTCTCCGTGCTTAACTTTTGGAAGTGAGTGTAGATGGTCAAATAACTGAGTACTGCCCGAAAACCAAATTCATGGGGCGTACATAATCTTAGATAAAACAAAAGATTTATATAATATAAGAAACGTGTCTTGTCTCCTAAAGAAACCAGCAAGACGCTTGATAATACCCACACGCCTGCTGGTTTCCACTAACAAAGAGTCAAGATGATCGGAGAAATTTAATTTTGAATTAAAAATCACACCGAGATCCTTAATCGACGTTCTACGCTGAATAGAACTGTCCTTCAAAGTATAGTCGTAATAATAGTTAATGACTTTTCTAGAATACGTTAGACAGAAGGATTTTGATATATTTAGTGAAAGGCCGTTCAATTCTGCCCAACGAGCAACAGAATCCAGCGCCGAAGACAGTTCGAGGCAGTCATCCCAGCAACGAATAACAGAAAACAGTTTCAGATCATCTGCGTATAACAAATACTTGACCTGCAGATCGACAAAATTCATTGCTAAATCAGCAATAAAGATGTTAAAAAGCACCGGGCCCAAAGGAGAACCTTGAGGGACACCGCTGCGAATTCTACCAGTAGCATAACTACCATTCGAGTCCTTGATGTTAAAACTACGCCCGCTAAGAAGTGAAGTGAACCAGTTTCTCACATTATCCGCAAGGCCAACTTTATCCAATTTATGAAGCAACAGCCGGATGTTAACGCTATCGAAGGCCTTGCTAAAGTCTAAGTATAGGACGTCTACCTGCAACCTTTGGTCGATATAAGGAACCAAATAATGCAGCAGACATGCCAGATTAGTGGAGGTAGATCTCCTCCTAAACGCATGTTGCTCTTCAGGTAGATTGAGATCAACGAAGGAGGCGAGGTGGTTGCAACATATGTTTCAAGAATTTTAGCAGGGTGAGGAAGAATCGTAATCGGTCTGAAATCATTCAATAGACGTGGCCGTGCTGACTTAGGAATAGGAACAATGTTAACGATCTTCCAGTCGTTAATAATAATAATAATAATAACATTGCGATAGGTGAGAAATAGTTTACTTACTGAAGCAAGAAAATGAAACAACGGATTTAACGGTTTCAGTTAATAGCGGCGAATGCCGATACTGCGAATAAACTTCTTTCTTGTGGGGCCTTGGGCAAACTCGTTATCAGCCTTATGACCACCACCATTCCTCCAACTACTTTCTGTGAGAATGCTTTAATAATCGATCGCAATAACCCACTAAAAGTTAAAAATAATAACTGAACAGTCCGTTGACCTCAACGATCAAAAATACTTTCCAAAAACGCTGAACAAGAGTATGCCCTAAACAAGCAGCTGACGTCATGCTTACTTACATTGTTGTAGCTACTTCATTACATCGATTAAAGTTTAATTATCTTGTATTTGAGTAATATATTATCTTAGATGCATTTAAATTACATACGCTTCAAATCCACGAACTCCGATTTTCATCATATCGTTTTAACTTAAAGAGTGACTATTTACAATAACCAATATCTGTAATTACTATAAAAATAGCTGGAACTGTTCACTGTTTTCCTTGAGATGCATTATGGTGGACACTCTGTTCAGCATATTGGCTGAAATATTCATCACGACTTCATTAACATTGTTCTGTTGATCCTACAACGTATATGGATTGCTGCAATACATGTTTTCTTCTAAAATATATCCATTTAAATTTGGAGAGGATTCAAGTGCAACGAGCGAAATGGGCAAAGAATTTTCGAAGAATTCACGGAGATCTCCATTGTGTCGTTGGTCATATGGCATGTTGCAACAATCTTGTTGAAACAACACTCGCTTTCATTTTCTTCAAAAAGGCTACAAATTGAAAGTTGATGTCTGCGTAAATAGTTGGATAAAATGGCCTCACATTTCGCGACCTCGACAAGGCACGCTACACTTCAAATTTCTAAAAAGTAACCAGGAACTTAAGATTATTCGCAGCCCAGATGTTAAAGTTCTGATCGTTTTGCCTAATTTTCTTCTAGAAGGGATAGGCAGGGGGTTATTCCCCAAATTACCGATGTCGATATATCCATTTAAATGAAATTTACGTTGATAAGACTTTTCGCGAAATAAGCTTTGATTCTTCGAAATAAGGGCCGATTTTCAAGCATGGCAGCGATGATATTCATCAACAGAGCAAGTTTGCCCAAGATCATTGATATATGGCACAATGGGCCTTTTGCCCGCTCACGAGATTTCCGGTATTACGTCATCCCCTGTGCGATTGAAACCGAGGCTGGAGGGAAGAAAATCCCAGATCTGTAAGAAGAAGTGAAGTGGTGTCGCTGTTTTCTTTATGGTTCAATATTGTGCAAACTTTTTGTGCTTTGACTCTATAACAATTCCATTTCATAAAATACAAAATTGCTATCATCACATACTAAATTAAAATAAATGAAATTTTTTTTAATTCAGTGGTAATAAGTCTTTTTGTGTTTAAATAAAGATCAATTTAGTTTAAACTTGAAATGTTCAATTATAATTAAAGAAAAATAAAAAAAAATAAAAAGCACTTTATGTTTGCATAATATACAAGTGAGTCAAAAGTCGTTGGACACCTTCCTATCTTGGATACCAATGTACTTACGCAAATTCCAATACAGGGACTATGTAGGAACTTGAGAGAGCTCTATCTGATGGAGCATCTTTCATCATCTTAGGTATGCAAATTAGGACACATCCAAATTCTATCTCGAAAACCGTAAGAGATACACAAAAAATTCCAATTGCACATTTGTTCAACAGCAAATTACAAACAAAACAAAAAAAAAGTTAACCAAAATCCGATGAGCGGATCACCCACAATCCGCATTGCAAGCTCTGCAACAGGACAATTGTTGCTTGATGCTTACAAACAATCATCTGAAACAAAGTAAGTCTTTCCATCAATCCAGATAATGTTCAACGTTCCACTTGTACCATAGCATAATTTCGCACATTTCAACGATGTCTGGTTGTTGCATGATAATTTTGCCTCACCTCCCCAAAGCATAGGACCATGTTGATCATTTCCTGGCTAGTGTACTAACCATCTTGCTTTGGTCTGATTTTTTCTCAGCTTCAACATGCCTTCCTTTTTATACCAATTGCACAGGAAACTGGTGACTTTATGTTAAATTGTGGGACTTTCCGGAACAGGATGAGGATGGTCATGAAATAATTTGCAGAGCTTGCAATGAGAATTGTGGGTGATCCGCTCATCGGATTTTGGTGAACTTTTTTTTTTGTTTTGTTTGTAATTTGCTGTTGAACAAATGTGCAACTGGAATTTTTTCTGTATCTCTTACGGTTTTCGAGATAGAATTTGGATGTGTCCTAATTTGCATATCTGAGATGATGAAAGATGCTCCATCAGATAGAACACTCTCACGTATTCATTCCCTGTATTGGAATTTGCGTACTACGTTGGTATCCACGATAGGAAGGTGTCTAATGACTTTCGACTCACCCTGTATAAAAGTGCAATTACTTATTCATAATGTAAGCTTCATTAAACCGAGTATTTATAAAATGTTAGTATTTTTTTACGAAAATAATAAATTCAATTTTTTTCCAAAAAAGAAATCAATTTTTTAATTTAATTACTGTATAAATTTTCCACATGAATATATTTTTAATCCATGCTCTTAAAAATAATTTTTCTTAACATAATCTTCAAAATCAAAAATATAAGATTCTGAAAAAAAAAGTTATATGCCTTTTTATTAAATCTTCCCAAACATTCACTTACTGTACTAAAAATTATGCTTGGCAAAACTGTTAAACTAATCGAGTAGTGTTTCATTTCTTCGTTTTACAAGCACTTTTCACCTTGAAGCAATGTTTATTTTGAAGAGGGCTTTCCCTCGAGCCTCGTTTTCGTACCGCATAGGGATGACGTATCGTCTCGCCCAGTACTGTTCATTTGTCTCTGGTCTCGCCCAAGACTCGGGGTAAAAAGGTCCATTGCACAACAGTGTCTTCTTTTAGAACATACAATTGTTTCAAATAATAAGCTTCAATAATAAAAGCTAATAAGTAACCAGTAAGATAATATATATATTTTTCAAATAAAATTGATGAAATTCTGAAAGTTATAAAAAAAGACTTACAAGGGAACCCCACATAGAATTCCGATGCACTTTTTTTTGCGCGCAAGCACACCGTGGAAGCGATAGCGTTGCACCGTAGTTAAGCGCCCCGGAAGTGCGCAGAGTCAAAAAACATGGCGGAAAGAGAAGCTAACTTGTTAGCGGTGATCGACAAAGAATTGCAGTTAGAGCACTGTTATTAAGCATAAAACCTTAATTTTGCTGTACTATTATTCGTCTCGAAATAATTTATAAGATGAGGTAGGCATCCATGAATACTAGTTTTTATTTAAAATTATAAAGAAATTATACATACCCCCTCACCAACGCAACGTATTACTCGACGTTGCACATGAAGCCAGCCCCGTGTTTGATTACCGAATTACTTAATAAAATGAAATAATAAATTAAGGAAATGGTTATTAATTACTCTAGACATTTTTTACTGGAAGGTAATTAGCTAATTGTAATAATCTATTTTTAAAAACTAAGTTTGTTTAGAAATTTGAGAAGCCATTCAATTGCCATCTGCTGCTGTCTATTTCATCTGAAGTGGATTCGTGCTTATTGCTGTGAGTAGTGGAAGAAAGAAGTTCCGTTAAGCGCATTAATACACCGCTTTAACAATGGAGTCCTTGTATGAATATGTGTGCTCAAAGTTTTTCGTTTTCGTGGTTTATTTTGAAAGAAACAAAAATCCGCACGCTCTTATTTTGCAAGCATCAATTTTTGTAGCTTCAATTGAGTAACATATTTCAATTTGGTGGAAATCTGTGACATACATGTTCGAGGGATTCCCTTGTTATTCAAATTAATCTGTGTCTTTAGCTGTATATCGAATAACACCAATATATCAGAAATAATTATTAGGTGAATTAGAAATATTAAAATATCATATTTAAAATAATTTCTTGACTAAGCAACCAAAAACGATTCTTGTAGTTTTAGTGTTCATTTATCATCATCTTTTAAAATATTTATACTGTATAAGAGCATATCCCTCTCTACGATCTGTAATTTTCTTTTTAAATCATCGTTTTAAAATTAAATTAAGTTTAAATTAAAATTAAGACTTTTAAATAAATATATTTTCCTCTCTCCGATCCGATGCCGGCCTCTAGCTCTTCTGCAAAGCCACTTGTCAATGGATTACGTTGGCCTGTGAAAAACAATTTGCTCCTCGTGTTGTTCTCTCTGATGTCACATTTTGGCTGACTTCCAGCTCGACGTGTAGTTCTACTCTAATATCTGATTGATGGTATCGGAAGATTATGTTGTGAACAAGTTTAGTTTCAAATTAAAGTTCACGTCCTTACCTATCGAAACAAAGCCGAAAATATCATTGGACCTGTTTTCTTTAAACCATCAAATCTATTGAGAACCATAAAAAGCGCCATTCTATTTTGGGAATGTGTATAATTTATTTAAATGTTTATTCTGAATTTGTTCTTTCTTTTTTTGACAAAAGGTTAAGCAATATGTTTTATGTTTTCTCATAGTCATCAATATTTCACCATCATTTTGTGATATCGATGGAATTAGGTAAACATTTTTCGGCTTCTTGATGTCTGTTATTTAAATAAATCGAACAAAATTTGTAGCAAATAAAATTGTAAATACCTATAGCTCCAACAGTCTGTTAAGTCATTTCATTAATATAACACGATGGTTTTAATAACGGAATGGTTATAGCAAATATAAAATGAACGCTCCGGCACCGAGAGGCTGGTTTCGAGCCTTTTTGACTTGCATATTTGTTTCTGCCGTTGAACTGTAATTTCATGAAATCGCCCTTAGACTATCTCATTTTGATTCAGTCGAGTAAACGAATTTAAGCAAACGAAATCGGCTGAACATCAAAACAAGTGGATATGAAAATATTAAAATATCTATTACATCAGCACTAAATTAATAACTATGCACTAGCAAAACCTTCCAATTACATAGCGGAAAAAACTTTAAATACTATTCACTATTTGCTTTTTAAATCCATTCACTGTTTCAAACGAGTTGCTATTAATTAATTAACAACCTATTTAATAATTCTGAAACTATTCTTATAAGAATAAAAATAATAGTTATAAACAACAGTCATGTCACATTGGTCTCGGCCAAAAGTCTTGAATGAATTCTCTGAAAGACATATGCAATAAATATGAAACATGGAAACTATTTTTAATGAGGAGCGAATTCTTAATATACTGGATTATTTCATAGTTATTCTGACACAAATAAAAAATACCCAGCATCAATAATAGCATTTTATTTAGAAAAATATGTGTCCTCGATAGCAATAATAAATGCGGCCAATATAATTCAGTGCAAAAATGCCGCGGTGACCGAAGCTGTATCACAGTGATCTAAGAATTCGCTCACTGCAAGAATCACAGCATCCTGATACAGTCATACTTCATCATGGAGGAAAATGAGACTCAAACGATTGACGGACGAATTTTTTGTTGCTTAATTTCTGGTGAGGCAAACTGTTGTTGGTAACACGAAAAGGTCGGCACTGAGCTCATGTGTTGTGAACGCTGGTTTTTCTTTGACTTTCTACCTTGATTATATCTCGTCACAAAAAAAACTGAACGACCGCCACCTGGCTTATGGTCGATGTCAAATTCGCCGATAGGGAACTTTGAAAGCAGTCTACGGACAGTTCTTTCACTCGTCGTGCCAACACTTATTTTTCTAACCCGCTTATCCGTTAGGGTCGCGGGGCAGCAGCCCTATGTAAGATCTCCAGGACTCGCGATCTTTTGCCATCAGGCGCATTCCTTAAAGATAAATACCCAAGCGACTCGAATCCAGATTCTCTATGTAGTCTAGCCACCTGGTTCTAGGCCGAACGGTTGGTCTCTTACCCACCGGCTTGAAAAA
The DNA here is from genome assembly GCA_023313115.1 of Rhysida immarginata. Taxonomy (NCBI): domain Eukaryota; kingdom Metazoa; phylum Arthropoda; class Chilopoda; order Scolopendromorpha; family Scolopendridae; genus Rhysida; species Rhysida immarginata. Next base: position 213,224 of record JAHWFO010003124.1, read on the forward strand.
TAGCAACTGCCTAGGAAGATCTGTTTGCGGCATCCGTACGCTTTATTGACTTTCGCAACAGTTTCCTACACTTCATGTCCAAGTCTAATTCGTGCATTGTCCATCGCATCAGAAACAACATTGAGCGATGTGAAATAAATTATTTCAGCACATGAACTGATTCTATTCACTTTGCAGTGACTTTGCTCACTTTTCCTATTAACCGGCTTTGGAAATTATCCTTGGTGTAATCCGCTACTAATTATGAAATGACCCCATAATAATTATAATACTCCCTCTGTCTGAAAATACGGTATACATTTACAATACAAGAATAATTGTGAAATGTATACCATATTTTCGGACAGGGGAGGTAACGTTTAACGACCACCTGAATGAAAACATTCATAAAACCAAAAGGAAAAATAGAAGTAATTGGCGATGTTTAAGCTAGTTTCCACTCTAGTAAAATTAAAAGAAAATTCAAATTTAAAAAAATAATTTAAAAAATTTGTGTCATTAAAGTTTCGCCATGTTATCTCAAAAATTCTCAAATTAATCAATGAAAAAATATTTAAATAATGCTTGGTGAGACATCGGAGTGGGGATTAAACTTTAATTACTGAGGAAAGCAAAAACTTTTTCTCTTTTATATTTTTTTGAAATTAATGCAAATAAGCAGATGCCATTTAATTTACGAAATTCATTATTAAATTCGATCCTCCTGCTTTTATCTCTAAAGTAAATGTTAGTTAATTTTTCAAAACCCTTTCCACTATTTGCTGGGTAATTTTTTTTTCCATTATCAAAAACTCGCTGACAGAGGAGAGAGAGGGAGAGAGAGAGAGAGAGAGAGAGAGAGAGAGAGAGAGTCTAATCAACTATTAATTCACAGGGACATGTGCAGTTTGTTTTCAGCGAGCGGAAAGAAATCTTCGGAGAAAATTAAAAACGTATCTTAAAACTTCTTTTTTTGTGAAGAGCATAATTTTTGATTAGGAATCATGGAGGACTTTTGATGTAAGGCTCATTTTCGATGAAGTGGGGGTGAAGATATAATAAAGTACCGGTAATCTTGTTAAAACACTCAAATTCAAAAATTTCCAATCCAGTGGTTGGAATTAGCTTCGCCCCTTATTGAATTATCTCCGAAGGAAAGAGTTCCGACATTTATTACGTAAAAGAGAGAAGAGGAAATTCTTTCCAGCCTTAAGAGTCTGAATTATTAACAGTCAAAATTTTTCTCAAAAAACTTGAACCGATAGCGATTAATGTTCTCTGCTAATAAATACTTCGTTAACTTAGAAAATTTTGCAGAGGGAAAAAAAAATCTAGCTTGTCATTATTTTTTCAAGAGATACACGAGAGAATTCCAAAAATGTCACGTTTCATTATAATAAATGAATCTAAGAGATCTTCTGATATTATGCCTGTAAGCAAAAAGAAAAAGAAAAAACGGACGGCCAAAAATTTTTAGAGTAAAAATGAAACGTAATATTCTCAAACACCTAATCTTTGGATTAATAAGTTTTTAATTATTAGAATTAAATAAAAGAATATAATGGAAAATAATCTTAGGAATTTCCCATATAGAAATGCAAAGGTAATATTGAATATCAAAAATGTTAAAAAGTGTATATTCGTATTTCACAGACTGTATTTAATACTAGAAAGCAAGCTGGAGTCGCTCACTTCGAACTTGTATGAATAGATTACTCTTCTTCTCATAGAATATAGGCATTTTTATAGATCTCTATTATTTGGCGAGATTGCGTGCGGATTGCCTGTCATCTCATCTGGAACTTGTCATAAATTTTCGTTCAATTTGCCTAAGGCTATCGCAGTAATTGACAATACTATCGATGCTGTTTATGTTGCAAAAAACTTCTGTAATATTTAGAATCACCCTCAAAGATATAATATAAACATTCAAAATAATACGGAAAAGTTCGATGATACTATCATTGACGGATATCGTCATGGGCGAGCCATCATCAGCTCATTTCTAAATCTCGGCGTTCGACGGTGCACATGACTGAAGAGGAAGTTGGTATTAACTGCGATGCAGTTGATCCTATTTTATTTTCTTCAAGAGATTTCTATTATGTAATATAAGCACACCGGAAGAAAATGCGCATCAGCACTTTGAGAGTTCTACGACGCTTCTATGTAGTTTGAATTGAATATACAAATGAATGCGCATGAGCACATTTCTTTGCGAGATAGTAACTATGCAACGTACGAGCATTGTTAACAGCACTTGTGTTATTCCGTATCGATATTCGCTGCGAAAAATGGGTCGTAAGCCAGACGTATCTAGTGGGAAAAAAGGGTCATAGCGTTTGGGCGGGCAAAAGACATCTCGTGCAAATAATAGCTAGCTTTACCGGACTATCAAAGCGCAGTCATCGTGAGTTCAAGAAATCGCCCGCAGGTAAGTCGGGTGGCAACAACTGTCGAAACTGTGATTGGAAGTTAGTGGTAACTGAAAGGGACCAAAGACGAATATCGCCCCTAGTCATGGCCACGCCAAACCAGGCAAGGACTGCTGCAGGAAATCAATAATGGTCCGCATAGACAAGTTTGTGAAAGAAGTGGCAGCTGCATAAAATGGCATCTGGAGCCGGTTATTTATTTTCCTTAGAACAAGTCAAAGTGCACAGTCTCGACCATTTATTTCAAATTGGCCCAGACAATAAAATCCTCGAAGCTAGGCATTAATTATCTTGAAATGTTGAAGGACAGATATCGGTTAAAGCGACTCATGATATCGAACTGATCATTCAAACAAGAAAAGCATTTCTCAGTTAGGCCATATAAACGCTGCTCGAATGTGAAGTTCCTACTTTTGCCTGGATACACGCTTTTATGCCCAATTTTTTCGTAGCATACGCAATTTTTCTTTGTGCACTGGAATGGAACTGACCTGTTCCTCTGGTCATCTCATATATTTCTTGGTCATATATTCGTATGGATATTATTACTAACTAGCAGAGGATCCGGCTTTGCCCGGGATAATTACACTTGTAGGTAAACAGAACAATCTCAAAAAGTTAAATTATAACTCCAAATTGATTAAATAATAACTCAATCAATACAACACAGAGCGAAGGGACTATCCATTCTATGAAAAATCGGAAAAACAGGAATTCTAGGCGATATACCGGGACTTTATTTAAACTCTTCTTGACTTGCCTCAGATTAAAACAATGTCCATCTTCACCACCGGGGAACATCACTAGATACTTTGGATCCAACTTTTCCTTGCCCTTGACGTAGAAGCTCGTATACCCTCTTGCTCTATTCGAAACGACCGTTGTTCAGATGTTTCCAATGCCCATATGGCCTTTTCTGTTCTCTGATCAATACTGTTCTTTCTCTTTCCTTTCCAGACACAAATTGTTGCCAGTCGTCTGGACGTTTGATAGAGAGCTCAAGGGAGACACGTGTGACTCCTTTGCCTCCTCAATAGACGCTGTCTTATTTATGTCCTGTCACTGCATCATCATTTTATGCTCATTATTAATAATTCTTGGAAACGAACGTTCAATCATCGCATTATCAGCATTTCAGCTTCCAAATATAGTAAAAATTCATAATGAAAATTCGAAAAAAAAATTTTTAAATGCTCACAATGGACGGACCTCTCCAATTAAGCCATGCTAGTCTAAGTAATTTCTTAGTCACGTAATCTTACTTTAGATGTACACTTGGTGTTGTTAAAACATATCAAAAACCGTTACGGAAACAGTTTTGCATTGTTGTTGCACGCTTAAGCATTCTTATTTAAATCTATACTGCAGAGATATTATGAAATATATTGAAAGTGTGATAACAGATAGCGCCACTATACTTCGCTGTCTTACCTAGCAAACTCGTGCAATGGCCTAATGTTTTGTTTTCAGTGTTTTGAATGAAGCTATTGAATCCTAGTGTATTGGAGTAAACTCTTTTCCATTACAATAAATATATTTTATTACTCACAATTTAATTCATAATTTATTATTTTGAAACATTTAGATCTTTTGATACTTTTTGAAGTCTTCATAATCATTACGGATGTTATAATAATTTTAATTTTTATTCATACAAAATACACTTGTTTTGTGATTTTTAGATACTGCGAAAAACTTGCACGTGTTTCTGGTCCCACTTTCGGTTGTGAGCATAGACGCGAGTAAGGATGCACTTTAAGCATAGACTCGACATACCGAGAGACTCGATACCCGTGCATATATTTCATACTTCAGTTATTATAAGCCCTTATTCAGTATTACTGATGTACATGATTCTGTAGACTCGTCCAATTGATAAATAAATGAAAAAAACTTATGCACTGTATAAAATATTTATTTGTTTGTTGCATCTAAAAATATCATGATTCAATGCGTCGGATTGCAGATTCGAAATTAAGTCACTTTCTTTTAGTCAGTACAGCTACATCGATTTGAATACAGAGTGGTCCTGAAAGAGTTGGTCAAAATCTAGGATTGGATTGAGCTCGTCATAAAGATGAAAAAAGTTCCAATAAATAGTCCAAAAATGCATCCTTCAGGAGTTACGATTAATATCGGGTTCAGGAAAATGGAAGGCCATGAGAGGAAAAAAAAATTATTAATAGAAGTCGTTGAAAATGCCCATCATTAATTAAAACGCACGCTTCCATCGATCTAATCATGGATTCTCGAACACGATCAAAGAATCCTGGCGTATTTCCTATAATTTCGTAGCTCTTGATAAATGATCATGTAACTCCTCGACATTATTGATTGGAGTTACGTAAATAAGAGCCTTTAGGATTTCAACTATTACAACAGATTACTCGATTAAGCTGAAATACATACGAACAAAACTTTGAAATTAGTTATTCCTCGAAGGTGATAATTAAATGCGTCGTAACTGTTGAAGAACGCGTTTTTGGACTAAATTTTATGAGAACTGTTTTTATCTTTATGACGAGCTCAATTCCATCCCTGATTTTGACAACAATTTTAAGACTACTCTGTATAATCTAAATTTTGACAAATATCAATTTTTAAGATAAGGACAGTTTAAACAGACACTGATGTCATATAATTTTGACCTTCAACATTAACAAATCAGTTTGAAAATTATTTACATATTTCATTATTTGGAGATTTGAAACTGAGCAAAACTGCGCATCGTCAATCCTTATTTGAATTTCTCTCCAAGAAATCTGCAATGCCAATTATAATCTTTCTCTTACTGTTAGATGAAGTTGATGGAAGCCTTGCAATACATAGCGGGAAAGAAAACACAAAGAAAGGATACTTGAGAAATCCAGGAATAAAAAGCGAAACCGTTCGGAATTCTGTGTTTTCTTTCCTACTATGTACTGCAAGGCCTCCATCAACTTCATCCAGAAGGACAACGCAGCGAACTCTTCATTTCATAACGTTTCTGTTGGATTAATACTTTTTATGATGACTAGCTTTCTAGAGTTCTTAATCTGGACGATCTTTGAGTATTTCACTGAAGAGATCGAGCATTCTTGTTGCCTATTAATAAGAATAGCTTATTTGAGCCTATTTACATGTACATGTGTCAAGTACATTTCCTTTCTTTCTGCTTTTTGTTCTCTAATAATATGTTTTTAAATTTCCATTTATCAAAATAACATAAATGTAAGCATGGATCAAGAAAAAAAAGTAGAATTGTATATTAAAATTTTTCAAAAATTGAATTTTGTAAATCAGGATTCATGATTCTTCGAGTATCCTGCAACGAAGAGTCTTTGGATGAGTCTAATGAGGAACAATCCACTCCGGCGGTGTACGAAAAACGAACAATCCACAGCATCTTTTACCGCTAATGCGATGATGTAAAAAGCATTGTGAGAAGACTCACAAAAGTACTCCATCTTCCTATTATATTAACCTCTTTAAAATGTATTAATAAATAAATAAATAAATAAACAAATAAATAAATAAATAAATAATGTTTACCAGTTGTTTTGTAAATAGCCTAGCATAGGTAATAATTATTCTAATTATTTTAACCAAATATGCTAATACTGTGATTGTTTTTTTATTTTTAAGTATTTTAACTTTTAGAAGGTCTTTTAGAAGGTCTCTAGGTAAAATTATTTAGTAAAGATAATCATTATTCATCTGCGATAGATATTATGCAGATAATGAGGTTCATCCGGGGAGTGCCTGCAGGCTGAATACTTCGGAAAGTCGCTGGAAAATAGAATAGAAAATTCAAAGTGAAAATACGAGTAATGGCTATAGAAAGTTCAAAAGTTCTTTATCTGCCGCCCATCACTCGTATAAACCATCCCTCCAATGGTTACTTCGTAACTCACATGAGGCATAGAAGAATTCTAAGATGTAATTATATAATAGCTAGCTGTAAATATTATAAAACAATGTAGAATTAAAACAAAACATAACTATTTAACTAAATTTGTAATGTCTAATACCACAAAGAAGTTCCCCCGAATTTGTTATACCAGACTTTGATACTCCAAACGAGTGGGATTTCATCATAAATGAAGTATGATTTCATCATATTGTATAAAAATTATTAAATGGAAACTGGAAATAATATCATTACCTTACGCTTGGAGCATTATCAGAAAAATGGAAGGAAAAATTCCAAGACTTGGATTCGAATAAGGAACTACGAGTATCACGCTCGTGTTGCCTCTACCAATTGGGCCATCGTGGTACAAGGCTGTCACCAGGTATTCTTAAAGATTACAAGGTAGTCAAGATGGAGGTCCGGTGATAGGGCGGCACCTAGTTCGCAGATCGGAAATTCCTCCTTTCCAAACCATCAGAAAAGTTGATGAGCACACATACGAATTTATTAAAGGAAAATTATCTCTTTAGCAGGAAATTGTAGAATTACTGAAAACCAATTTGAGTTATCATTTAACTTCTTGAGGTTGTTCTGTTTACCTACAGCTGTAATTATCCCGGGCAACGCCGGATGCCTCTGCTAGTACATGTATTTTATAAAAATTGAAAACACACAGAGAAGGGGCATTTTGTCTTCTTTAAATAGGGTTCAGCTGTTTCTAGGAATATGAAGATACTGAATTTTTTAAAATTTATTACTGTTAAGAAAATAAATTTACCGTATAGTTTACACAAACCAGCGAGGGGAGGGGGGTTGCCTACATAATCCAAAGAAGTTTCACTTTGAGTTTTCATCAGTTAATTCCAGATATATATAGAATTCTTAAATTGAAGAAAAAGGCTATTGCTAGGATCCTGGACTAACAAGGATATTGAACTTGATCCACAGTTCATGGGGCGTTTAAACGCTATTCCTACCTAACCTATTGGTTCCTGACTATTTTGACATTATCCAAAGACACCCAAGGAATCAGATATGGCTCCGGTGCTATGTCACTCCTTAAATATTCGAAAATATTCAGTGGTTTATGTTAAATTCACCCTTATTCATTATAGTTTTTGTTTTCCGTTTCGCGTTTGCTTGATGCACTGATTGTTTGATGATGCCTAATGCGTTCATGAAGAGTAACACTGACTATAATATCCCTTTACGTTCAATAATAATAATAAATTAAGACACCGCCAAATTTGGATACTTTGATATACTATTATTCAGGCTTTTATAAACGAAGAAGGCTGATGAACTGAATATCATGTACTAGAGCGTATTCAGAAAAAAAATTCATTGGAAATTTCTAACGAAGACTAAACGCCTTAAAGTATTAATGGACTTGGGATTATCTCCCTATCGAATTTTGGAGATATTCACTCAGCGTTGAACTTTGTTAGGGAGATTAGTGCATTTTGCCGTCAAATACGACTTCTGTTTTTTTCATTCAACGTGCGTGTCACCGTCTGGAATAAGTATTCTATAATCGTTACACATTAATTCTAAATATCAGAAAAAGACCACTGACATCTGCAAAACATTTGCAATTGCTGGATTATCTCAACCAAGAGATAAATAGCTCATGTCTATAATCTCACGTCGCTATCTTTCATCGCTCGTTCGACATACTACAAATCTTTCATCGAGAGCTAATGTAGCTAAAAGATAAGCCCGGGAAGGATAGGGGCGGGATCAGTGCTAGTAAAGGTTACATTCTCCGTTTTCCTTTTCTGATCTTCTAGATCTACGACCTGCAGGATGGCCTCATTTTTTAATGGACTTGTCGATATTGTTATCTTGACCTTGTCGGATATCTGGGGAGTTCCATTAAAGTGCTTTCACGTCTGTTTGCTTCGTGACATATCATTTCTTTTCCCCGGTTTGGAAGGAGAGCCGGCCTTAAAGAATTAAAACGATATTGCGTTCACTAGGTGAGCGTTGCCATTCCACCTTCCTTTTGTCACGCAACTGTGTTCGTAGCGAAAATTTCTACGCCACAACTCTGCGTTCTATCTTCCAAAAACGGAGTACGAGATCCAATCCGCCAATCTTTACTTCGCCTGACGAACATGATGCAACCCATCGATGTCTACGTCATAGTGAAATATCGAACACCCTATTTTATTCGGAAGGTGATTGGCAATCTACCATCGACCGGTGGGGGCCTCTTTTTCGTGCGTATTACTTCGCTGGGATCCTACGAACCACTTGTTCCGTTTTTGAAAGTCTCCAGTCACTCATGGTGCAAATATCACCCCCGTGGCCTCAATTTCCTTTCCTTGTTAATCTACTAGCAAAGATCTAAAAGTCTCCGTTAAGTAATTAGGATTGGCAATCCATGCCTCCTTGTTCATAACAAAAGGATGGAAAAACGTATTTGTAAAAATGGAAAGGATTTGACGATAATATCAGATACAGTCCTGTATTATATCTTGGCGGCTGACCCAATATGTTGCCATGAGTAACGAGAGAGGATTAACTCATAGCCTCTGTTCAAGGTTACCTTTAATTCATGGTAACCTAATCAAAGCCCCTTAATTTCTATGTCTCCTGATCAAGCCCAGCAGAAAATTGTCTTGGGGGGGGGGGGGAACGAAAAAGAACACAAAAACAAAAATAACTTCTATTATTTCTTCATGTCCTGCCATCTTCTCCATGGCATCAAAAGCATCGGGATCATTCCGAAACAAAAAAACCCTAAAATGACCGACATAATAGAGGTCCCAAGAATTCTCACGCTCATCATTCTTTGTAGAATTCCATTTTTCAACGGCAACCGACAGCGACGGGCGATGGCCGCCGGCCCTGAAGCTAGAGATGAAAGCTAAAGATACTTCGACGTAACCCTAACGAATGGAACGAAAATTGGCAAGCCATCTCTAAATCGTTGCTAGCTATCACAAAAATACAGAAGCTGAAGTGCGCTCGCCTATGTGCATGGAATGGATTCATTCAAAGAAGTCTATGAACGCGCCGATGAACCTATCCTTGAATAAATACTTATTTCCAAAATGAGAAATACATCACTATACCTCTATTTCAGTTAGACTATCAGGAATAATGAAGGGATTAAAGTAAACAAAAGTAAAAAATCAATAGACTATAAAGACATTTCCAGCAAATATTAAGTCTTTGTATTCCACCGCTTGTCACATCGCATCTTTCCATCATATGGGGTTTATGACGAATAAGTAATGGATCACATACATATACACTGCAAGTCATTAAATTGCAGCACCAAAAAGGACAAGAAGACTATTCAAAGAGCTATTTATTAGGCGATACCTTATAATAAAAGAATGAAATGATAAAATTTTAGCTCGGTTTTACTTGAGAAACGTACAGAAATCAGAATCTCGTCATAGGGAACAATATCTACTTCTACACAGAAACAAAGAGGAAAAGATTTTGGATTGTTCTTGGTATATGTCAGTCCATATGGCTTCTACACGTTGCCAAATTTCTTCTGTTCAAACATTGGTGCGGACCAAACTACTAAATTGACAGGGAGTCATGAATATAGCCAGGCTGTGGTTGAATCAATACTACAGTATGTTGAAAAAATCTCACCAAATTGACAGCAATCTGACAGCAGAACACAGGAACTCACAACCTGACAGCAGAACACCTGATAGCAGTACTTTACCAACTTCAAGCAATTTTTTTTCTTTAATTTTCCCTCAATAAAGCAATAATTTTAACATTTGATTCAAAGTATTGAAGAGTGCTCTACAACTTTGCAATTGACATTATGCCTCTATCTGTCATAGTTTAAAGGATAAGTTTCCAAATTTCATGAACACTTCCTTGCATAAACTTAAAAATATCACTACCAAATAGCTTCTATCCTGCTTAGTAATAATATTTTTAATTTCATTAAGTACACCAAATAGTTTTCGAATTATACGCTCTATTACCAGATTTTTGCCTTGCTAATATTCCTTTATGTTGCAGACGATGTCGAACGTTACGTCCGGGAGATTGGCTGCTACACATTTTACCCTAAGTCTTGAGGTAGGGTCTTAAATGTGGCTATACGATCCTTAACAGTACCGCGCACAAGATCCTTTTGTTTGTTAGTGTAACGAGGCCTTGATTTTATTCACGTCGATCAGTTCGAACCTCCTCGACCCATCGATTCCATATTGCATCATGGTGGACACATTTTCTCCAACACGAGAAGCAATTTCTCAGAAGGATAAACAAGAGTCTCGATACGCCACAATTTCCACGATCAAAGTTGGAATTTGCTGATATGATCGCTAGTCTTCTTCCACGCGACATACGGACACTTTCTGGGAACTAGAACTGCGAGCAAACAACGCCAATACTTAAAGGCGGCTCTGTTCTCCCCTCTTTTGTTGTTTCCAGGGAGCGCAAATGAAGCATACGATTTGCACATGCGCTGGCTACTAATCCTTTGCATGTTCTACCATAATGGAAATTTCGAATCGATCGACTGCCTTCTTTTGGTGTTGTAATTTTATTGGTCAGCAGTATATGAGCTGTAGAGATGAGGAGATGCAATAGACAATTCTGACTTGACTTAGACTGTTTCTAAAAACTCACTAAATCAGTCGTCATGCAAGTGTTTAAAAACTCTGTTTAATGAACAACACAACCAAACTCTTAGTCTTTCAGTTTTGATTTGCATAAGAAGACTGGCTGTCAGCGCCAATGCGTTCTCCTGTTCGGAATTCTCTTGTATTCGGCTTTAATCTTTATAAAGATGCTCAGGCTACTAAACGTATGTAAAAGAGATGGCGCGTACATTTCTTTTATCTAATTAATTAATATAGTTTCTGTTAGTTATATTACCATAATGCAAAATGCAATGAATTTCCCTTGTCGGTTTAATGTAAACAGTTGGTTGATTTGTTTGGTATTAACGTCCTTTTCAACTGCCATAGTCATTTCAGGACGGCGTTATAGGGGCCGCAAATTTTGCCTCGCAAGGGTTCTTTAACGTGCAGCCGGCAATAGACTTCACGGGACCAACGGCTCGACTTCCCTTCCGAAGGAAGTGCGTGATCTCAGGATTACTCCCTGAAAAATCCTTGTCGTCCTCGGCTGGGATCGAACCCGCGTACTCGGGCATCAGAGGCGATCACGACACCACCGAGCCACCGAGGCCGATTAATGTAAACAGTAAATATCTCACTCAGATTTCTGATAATGCTTAAACCTAAAAGAATTAATTTCATTTCTACTTTTAAATTATGGCGTGGAATAAACCCTCGCACTTCATTCTTGAGTTATTCTTTTAAATTCGTGCTTGTAAATATTAACAGGTAAATACGTTTTCAGTAATTTTTTTAATAATAGTCTATTGATTATGCATTGTACTTTATATCTCTTAGATATTCTTAATATTAAAATGATATCGTCTCTACTTCGATCCACAATTTTTAAAAAGCGAATTCAAAAAAATCTATACTCTCCACAGTTTAAAATGAGAAATATTTTTATTGAATTTTCTGTATAAAATAATGGGATGTAAACATTTCGATAATAATTTCTGTCAATGTCTTTCAACGAGCACTTAGAAATTGATCAGCGTTTTTTGTTAATGAACTCCAAATTCAGCTCCGAATTTGAATCGGAGCCTGAATAGGGATCGGGTGTGATAAATTCCAAAATTTACATAACGTTAAAACTGCAATTACAACTTCGTTTATTTTGAAACTTCGAACAGAGAAGCGATTGAAATATCTAAAAACTCTCTAAACAAATCGATATAGTTGCTCGTGAATGGGGATAAATGGGACTAAAAATGAGTGTCCGATAGTTTTTAGTAGCAGTATCGGTTGCAGAAGACAATAAGTGATTGACCGAGGCTCGATAGTTGAAAATCTCGGAAGGCTGTGTTGAAATGTAATGCCAGATACACGTATGCAGTTTATGTTCAGTCATAATGTTGAAATCCGTAAAAGCTTAGATGTCCTAATGAGTTTGGAAAAACGCAGAATATTTTTTTAATTTCGGTCTTTGCTTGGGTTTTAGCGAAATGATATTGCACACTTCTGCAAATCAAGAAGTAAGATTGCTTTATAATGGCTTTTTAAATTTATATTCTTTATCCTTTACTGATAGAAAGAATCAGTTAACACTTTCAAAAAGTTTATAAAAGTCTTTGAATAAGGTCTGAAGAAGGTCTTTGAATAAAATGACCGAAAGGCCTCGTTTATTTTCATGTGATGTACTTTTAATTTTCTTTCTTAACCTTGACACATCACTTATAATATTCTTTTAGGCTTTTATATCTTTTGTCTTTTTTAATTTTTAGCGTTCAAATTATAATGATATCAGATAACCACAAGTGTTCTTAGACAAATCGTCAAGCTTACGTTCAAATTTTGATTATAGATCAATGACGTTCTTCGAAATCATTGTGGACTCCGAAATAAATACAATTCATGTGCTTTACAAAAGCAGAAACCCCTTGAAAACAATCACGTAGATATTTTTTGAACAGATCTACCAAAGATGCAAAAGACATATCCGGAAAATTATCCAGATTCACAGGACACTTCAGTTCTATCCGAGCATTCTGAGACTTGCCTCCTCTCGAGTTTGAATCGCAACATACGAGGTGCGTTCAAATTTGACCTGGACATTATTTTTTATAAAATCAGGAAACTACAAAAAACTGCACGCACACACACACACACACTCTCCTTTTTTCAGAGTTCTGGGAGCATCTGGATACCGGATCTGTAGAAATCTTCAGGCTGATGTCGAAACCACGTCAGGACAGCCTTTTTCCTTTTTCACTTCCTCATTGAAGCCGAACCTCTGCCCTCCCAAAAACTCTTTCAATGGCCCAAAAAAGTGATAGTCACAAGGAGAGAGATCCGGGCTGTATGGAGGATGTGGTAAGATGTCCCATTTGAGTTCCGTCAGTTTGGCTGTGCATGGTCTGGCATTGTCTTGCAGAAAACAAACACCACTGGTAAGGAATTCTGGTGGCTTTTTCCTTAGTACCGGCTTCAGGGACGTCCTCAAAATATCACAGTAGTAGGATGCATTTATGGTTCGACGTTCTTCCAGAAAATCGACATGAATGATACCCTTAATGTCTCAGAATACAGTCGTCATCACTATCGTTGCCGACGGTGTCATCTTGAATTTCTTGGGTCGTGGTGAGTCAGTGGGTCGCCTCTCCACGCTCACACACTTGCTTTCAGGAGTATGGTGATAAATCCATGTCTCGTCGTTGGTCAAAACACGCCTTAGGAAGTTGTCACCTTCCTTGTCATATCGCTGCAGCAGCATGGAACAGATTTTCACCCGGGTGGCTTTGTGATCCTCGGAGAGTTGCTTAGGGATCTGGCATAGATCTTGTTTAATTTCAGCTTATATTGGATGATGGTCTCTACACTGAGAGTGCTGATGTTCAGTATTGAAACCAATTCTCGGACATGAATACCCCTGTTGTCCCTATCTGCTCATTTGTTCGTGCGATGATGCCATCATTGACAGCAGTTGCTGGCCTTGCCTTATGATGTTCATTGCCGGTGGATTCTCGCCCTCCTTCAAACTTTTGGCACCAAGCAAAGACGGATGATCAAGACAAACATGACTCGGTGAGCTGTCTTTGAAGTCTCTGATGAATTTCAGATACTTTCACACCTTAGTTGTGGAGAAACTTGATGATTATTCGGTGTTCCATTTTGGTCGACACATCGCTGACCGCCATTTCCTTTAAAACAAACAATCGGTTGTCATGGCAACCGGATGAGTGACAGGTGGTAGTTGTCATCCCAACAATGAAAGTTTATATTTCTACAAAAAATAAAGTCCAGGTCAAATTTGAACGCCCCTCGTATACAGGGTTTTCCAAACTCTGTAATCATAAGGGCGTTCATAGAATATGTTCAAAATGACCATAGCTCTTAGCAAGATTGAGATTCAATCAATACTTCCTTGTCTACTGGAGCTTTCTCACTCATAAGTTTGTTCACATTCTTGGATGATGGCTACCTGTCAGGATGTAAAAGTCGAACTCGGCTGCTACTCTCTGACTCGGCTGACAACAGAATAACCTCGATGCGTTCCTTCATCTTCATGTGCCTGGAAAGAGAAGAGAAAAAAAGGAATTCCGACTTCTGGGGGGTGATTTTGTACATGTGCTAAAATTACCTATGATTACAGACTTTTGGGACATCTTGTATTACTAGGCAAAGACTGTTCGGTTACTGTATTTTTAAAAAGAAGGAAACTACTTTTCCACAAATTGTTTTAAATTTTAAATTTTAAATATTTTTAAAAAAGTAGTTTCATTTGTTTTAAAGGACTTTTCATCCACAGTTTCTGGAATAGCTACTTAATAGTAATCGGATACTGTATTTATTGGATAAATCTCATATTGAAGTATACATTAAGCATATCTCTCCAATGGTTTGTGAGCCTGTATCTGGTTCTTTCTAAGAACTTGAAATGACTTGGAAACATTGGCGCAAGATATTACTTTACACATTGCACTTTTTCTGTTAATGCAGTATTTCGTCATGCAACCCACGAAAATGGTAAAGAATAAAATTCGATCTTTTTTCGTTTTCTTACTTGCTTTTTTCTCTTTTTCCTTGTATTGCTTTCCAGCTATTCATTTTAGGAGAGAAACGGGGAATTTCTTATTACCTCTGAGAAAATAAACAACATGCTTGAGGATATATTACACCCGTCGCGTTGCCTTTGACCTTTATGGAGTGAATTTCAGGGGAGGAAAGCATCTTCTACTTTTTTAAATGTGTGCGTAACATTTCAAACTGATAGTAAAACTTTCACTTTTCAAAAAACATCTTTACTGAGAGGAGGCGGGAAAAAAGACTTTGTTCCCTCCGAAGGATTGAATTGGATCGAAAGGTTTCTGTTTTTCGGAATGACTAATCTCTCCCTTGACGTTTTTGGAGTGGGGAGGGAAAAAAATAAAAGGAATAGCATCGATTGCATGTTGAGCCGAAAACAATGCTCCATTTCAGGCTTTTTCCCTGTTACAATAAATTACCCCTCACACAACAGCAGATAACTCATTTTTGAATCCCCGTTTTAAATTTCAGAGCAGGGTTGGGTTTTAATTTCGTTTAATGTTCTGAAAATTTTTTCGGGCATGAATAGCAATTGCGCTATCTTTTAAACCACACAAGCATTATTAAAAAAGTTTTAAAGAAGTTTTCATAAGAATGATAGAGTTCCTTATTTACAATTGTTTCATTCGAAAAATTGTTCATTGCATATACAGAATTAATTTTGTTAAAAAAAAAATGCTTTTTTTTTTAAAAAAAAAATTTGGTTTAACAGATTCGCAAGGTTACTTTGCTACGAACTAATTGTGAATACCAACAAATAAGCTTACCACCCGAGGGTTTTCGGTTTTTAGTTCTTTTTCCAAAACCAATTTCTAAAAACGACTGTAACAAACAAGTTTATAGGAGATATAGGAAAACAGACAGATCCACCTTATCAATATACGAGGGTGGGCTGAAAAGTAATGCCTCCATGGCTGTAACTTTTTTATTTTTTAACCGATTTTCAAAATTCT
>JAHWFO010003124.1:250661-291898 GCA_023313115.1 Rhysida immarginata
GATTAATTTCTTGTTAATAAATGTATAAAGGTATTTTTGCTTCACTGCTAAAGCTCCTCCTTGGAATGTTTACAAGATTTTTATTACGTATATGCTGAAAAGCGTATATGAGGAGCACTTGCGCAAAACGCAACATGTCCACTTTGGGAAATTTTTAAAATTCTCCGATATTCTGTTTGGGAATCATATTTACCTCATTTTCCAGTGTGTCTTGTAGCAAAACGCTTCAAAATTAATAGCAAACACGTGTATTGAAAAATGATGACCGCTTCAAAATGCATCATGTCCTCCAGAAACTTTTGCATTTTACTTAAAACTATGTGTGTGTGACATCCGATTTGCGCGAGTGCTCCACATATTGGTTTCGCTTTGTTTGTGTGTCTGTCTGTCTGTATATCCGACGATTACTCGAGAATGCTTTAACGTTTTCAAATTCTGCTTTGGCTCACCTTCCTGAGCTCACCTGATTTGTTTGTCATTGAAATTGGTTAATAGTCACGTGACTATTGAGACCCAAATCCCCTCATTAAATTTTTAATTTTAAATCAATATAAGGCATGTAATATGTCATTCGAACGGGAATGACGACCACAAGACGAATATGATATTCCTTTCGATTTTCGAAATGCTACGTCCGAGAAAATGACCCCCAAATAGTAATTCAATGACTCTTATTACGAGCTTTAACTAAAGCTATATATAAGAATACAAGCTTAATCGATACGTTTGTCTGTCCGGCCAGCCATCGTTTGCACGACAATGTGAACATGGATGAACTCAACCGCGATGTATCAACTTTTGATGCACTTTCGTTGACCCCTTCAAGCACGTGCACTAATGTTAAGAATATGAACTGAATATATATGTTAACAATCGATATATCAATCGATTCGTACTGACGAGTTATAAGTGAATACAGTGTTATCACTTAAGCATTGTTGACGTCACCTTGGAGCACGTGCCCGTTATGAAGCTTTGTCGAGGCACACGCTCATTTCGTTTTTAAAATTCAGTGCTGTTAGGCCTATTATTAAATGTGGGTAATTAACGTTAGGGCGATTGTTAAATATGGCTAAATAATATTAGGCCTATTGCTAAAAAAATGACTAATGTTAGGCTTATTGCTAAATAATGGTTAATTAATGTTAGGCCTATGTTAAAATGGCTAATTAATGTTAGGCCTTTTGTTAAATATGGCTAATTACTGTTCAGCCTAATGTTAATAATGATAGATAATTGCTGTTAGGCCAATTGTTAAAAATAGCTAATTGATGTTAGGCCTATTGTTAACAGCTAATTAATGTTAGGCCTATTGTTATCAACTATACTCTGTTCAACGAAAGAAAAACTGGGTGTGTCTAATTAAATTTCCGATTTCAATTGTTGCCAAGTAAAATTAACAATGTTTAACAATTGAAATTGGAAATTAACTGGACACGCCGCGTTTTTCTTTCATTGGACAGAGTATAATAAATGCTAGGCTTTTTTGTTAACGCTGGCTAATTGATGGTAGGTCTATTATCAACAAAAATTACTGTTTGAATTGTTAGCGATTGCTGTAATCTTGTTGTGTACGGCCAGTGTAGCTCTTAATGTAGAGAACGCGAGAAGATATGACAAACGTACAATAGTTTTATAATAGGCACCATACAAGTTCTTTTGAGTTTGCAATTTTTTTACGTACTGGCCTGCCCACTGTGTACACTTACAAGGGAATCCCTCGAACATGTATGTCACAGGTTTCCACCATATTGAAATATGTTACTCATCTGAAGCTACTATAGATGCTTGCAAACTAAGAGTGCAACATTTTGTTTCTTTCAAAATAAACCGTGAAAACGAAAAAATTTGAGCATACATAACCATACAAAGACTCCATTGTTAAAGCGGATAGACTATGTGAGATTCCCTTGTTAGTCTGCCTCAAATATTCATGCCCACTCTAATAACTGTAGTGCCTCTGCAGTCTGCAACGTTGTACGAGACAAGGAATTTGTATTGTTTTCTGTTTAACGTGAACGTGAAGCAATAAAACAGATGCGAGTGTGGATAGAATTTCCATTGTTTATCAAAACCAATTGCAAGTAAAAGTGAAATATTCAAATTTAAAATTACATCTGCGTCACAGTTAAAGCTCCTTGGAATGCTTACAACAATGATTTTTCTCTGCTAACGTTTATGGTAACTTTGATTAAGAAGGGATGCATGGCTCTAGCAGTGGGAAAGAACATAGGCGCAGTAGTTTAAAACATAAGCTTATTAGATGGACGTATTGGATCCCAATGAATAAAAATATAGACGTGCGAGCATTTCATTTCTCATTTCGCGCGTGTTTCGTGTGAACGCTGCAATCGTATACGTAAATTTACTTGCAGTTTTCGCCATTGGTGTATATGAAATATTACTGTAATATTAAACAACAAATTTTTATATTCTTCTTTTCAGCATATTCGAAAATCGTTTTACGAGTTATATTCTTGTTCATTCTTAGTATGTCGTAATTGTTACGTATAATTTTGAGTGAGCAATGGAAATTGTTGAAAGCATAGGTTGAGAAACACTGGTTTAGAGCATGCGGAATGTTTTTTTTTGATGCATTTGATGTTCGTGTTTCTAAAGACCCTAATTAAAATAGGATGCACTAGAATACACAGAAGGAAGAGAATGAATCTTTTAGTGGTTCTTTCCATAATTTGGCTCTGTATATTTACATATTTAATATCATTTCACTTTTTGAACACTGAATACATGTTTCCGTCCGAATAATTTTAATCATTTCTCAACGGCGCTCAATTAGAGAGCATGCAATTTTTATTACCACATTTGAAGTTCAATTAATTTACTGCAAATTCTGACCATAAAAATTGAATGGAATGAACTTGTCTTTCGAATAGGTTGGAAATTCAAAATTTTAAAACCTTATATATCTTTTTAATATATAAAGTGCTTCGTCAGTCTGTCATATCACGCAAATCCGGACTTTTCATTGGCAAGTGAAATAAGTGACGCGAGTGACGCAACAAAAGTAAATGACGCAATAAAGTAAACAATTAAAAATCTCTTTTCTTTTTAACAATAATAATAATACACATAACACAGTGTTAATTAATATTAATTAAACTGCTTTATCACGCAATGTCGTTAAAATTAAACTGCTTTATCACGAATTTCGTTAATTTTCAAAGTTTCAAATTCGGAGTTTTCATTGGCTCTTCAGACCAGTGACCAATAGTAAGTCGTTATCTACTTCAATTTTACGTGTGGGAGATTCGAAAAGTAGCTCAATAATTGTTTGATGAATGTAATAACTATTTATAAATGAATATCTATTAATAATGGTTCTTAATGAACAGGGTTTTGGCGCCGACGAAGCGAAAATTTCAAACAATCGCGGAGGTCGAAGAAGTCGACAGGACCGTAAAAGGCGGTTAGCGTCGAGCGGCTATACGACGTCTACAGAAGGCGCAAGTGGAAATCAAAACTCCAGAGGAACAAAGGGGCCGACATGAAGCGCGTATACGCAAAGTTGCAGCTGCTCAAGTCGCTAATCGAGAGCGCATGACGGAAGTTGAAGTAAATTTCCAAAGTGCACAAGACGGTGCGGTTCACGCTACTCGAAGACAGCAAATGTCGAAGATGAACGTGTTTCGGATTGTCAACACAATTTGCTTCGACAACGAAGCAGCAGAGCCCAGATACATGAAGCTGTTGCAAGTATCGAAGATATCCAGCCTTGAACTCGTTTGGCCACTTGGTTGCTGTATGTTCTCACTCCCGCTCTCTCGAGTTTACGAGCAATATGTTGTTTGAACGGAAAACTCATTATTGCTCCTCCAAATGAGGTACCGCATGAACTGGCTCAACTGTGGTCGAATCCCTGAACAGGGCGTACAATAGCTTTTTTGCCTTTACGTCGATGGGTGCGTCAGTTCATTTTATTACCAAAAATACCGTTACAGGCGACTGATAATTTTGTACAGCTCAGATGTCGACAATTTCCCGTTCGCCCAGCTTATGCAAGGACAATTAACAGGTCCCAAGATCAAATCTTAAACAACATTGATATATACCTAGAGTAGATTGATACTGATACCCGCCTTCGTTTTGCCTTGAAAAGCTCGGCTAAGACGGGAATCTCAGTTAGTACTTATATAAAGTGATAAAAAAGTTGAAATACATGCAGTTTAAACTGCATTCACACCAAATTGTTGTTAATCATCTAAAGTTACTATTGATGCTTGCAAAATAAGAAATCACTAAATTTTGTTGCTTTCAAAATAAACCGCGAAAACGATAAAAAAAAAACGAGGACACACAGCTATACAAACTAAGGTCCAATGAGTAAGTCTTCTCAACTAAGTCTTTAACAACAATGGACTTACATTGTTGAGATGAGGAACATTTGGATTACAACAATATCACTGTATTTTTGCTAAACACTCACAATTGTCAGTTGTGAAGTCTCAACTGAGAAAGTACGAGGATGGATCCAAAAAAGGTTAATAAAAAATTATTTATTAATAGACAGAAAATTCAAAAGGGAATTAAGAGGCATACTTGTCGATCATTTTCCCACAAAATCACCAAATCTACGTATTTAGGCATTTCTCTGAACGCAAGACCAACTTGTTTAACTCAGCTTGGTAGAAATCGCGTCCCTACCCATTGAGCCAGTTCTCGGCAGCTGTTTTCACATCACTGTCTGAAGAGAACCTTGTTCCAGATAAGTGTTCCTTCAATCATTTTCGATTGGATCATTCGATCATTTTCAATAATTTCTTCAAAGCGCTTACAATGTTGATCTCTGTCGTTGAAGAACTTGGACGGCCGTTTGCTTCCCTATTGCTGTTTTCCACATCCTCTGTCCGATAAGGCTCTAAATAGGTACTCTATGTCCGATTGAAAAGCGCGACACCATTTCGCTACATGTTATCTGCTAATTGCTTCTTCACCATAAACTTCCATGATTTGATTGTGAATTTCAGATGCGGATGCATTCTTTACCCATAAGAAACGAATCACGGCTCGCATCTCCAAGCGAGACCACTTTTCTTAACGGTGTCTGGTCTGCGAACTACCTACCCACACCACCGCTATAAGATAACTAACGCGTTCTGTCTCCACTCTGGGGAAAACTATTCTCTCCACAATAATTACATTTGAAATGCTGCTGCTTGTATCCTCTTTTTGGATCCATCCTCGTAAATAATGAACTGGCCCAAAGACTCCACTCTTAAAGTCATTAAAGCAGGGTGTGTGTGTATTAATGCGCTTGACAGAACTTCCAGCAATAAGCAACGTGAAAAATGGAAGTAGCAACAGACGACAATTGAATGGAAATAGCAAACTTAGTGTTTAAAAATAGATTATTAAAATTAGCTACTTGCCTTCCAGTAAAAAAATGTGTAGTAAATAATAACCGTTAGTTATTTCATTTTATTAAATAATTCGGTAATCGTCGTAAATTTTCCATAGTCTTGTGTCATGTATTCGCGACTGAAACAGGGAAGGCTGTCGAGTGATACGTTGCCTTGGAATCGCAAGTGCTTTATAATTTTAAATAAAAATAAGCTTAGTATTCATGGATGCTTACCTCATCTCATAAATTATTTCGAGACGAATAATTAACTGCAAAATTAAGGTTTTGTGCTTAATAATACTCCTCTAACTGCAATTCTTTGGTGACCGTGGTTAACGATTTTGCTTCCCCCTCCCTTTACCATCATGTTTTTTTAGCTTTCCACTTCAGATTGAACGAAGCGTTACTGTCGCTGCGCAACGCCTTCCCTTCCATGGTATGCTTGCGCGCAAACAAAGAGTGCGTCGTACATCTTCGTGCGGTTCCCTTATGAGTAGAAAACCAACTGCTACTTGGGCAACGTTGGCCAAAGCCTCCGTTGTTGGCCATGTAGTTTCATTTTTCTTTTCCCGCCAAAGTTGCAGATTTTCTGCGATACATCCTTTAGGTATTCTCCCACAATTAAAAGCTGCTAAATCATGATAACGTTCATTTACCTCAATTGCACTCTTTTGTCCTATTCATTGTCTTTTGCAGCTTTTCGTAATGATAGCTTTTTTTAATCTAAATGTTTATCCAAAATCAAACACATTCATATGATATAATAAAAGAGCGAAAACGTCCACGTATCATTAAAAATTAGAACCTAGCGTATAATTAATTATGCAAATGCATTTTGATCTGTTTTATGTCGTCGTCAAATAGATTGAATCGGGTAATCAGTTATATCATTAATTATTGTCTGCGGACAAATATTGAATGAATGTGGCAATTGGGAAGATCCATTTAAGATAAGAAGAATGAATAAAAAAAATGAAATTATATAAATAGGACCTACAGAGCAGAGGGCTGAATATTTATGTGAATTATTAAGCTGACAGAGCATTAAGCTGATATTTTTGTTAATTATTTCCTTTTCAACATGAAACTATCCCCGAAGATAAGAAAAAAATTTTTAGTGCGGGTTTAAAAAAAAAAATTCTACAATAGATCATAATTATTAAATTCGCATTTCGTTGTAGGGAATCAGGAGTTTAATTTCTGTTTCTAATTTTAAAAATCAAACATGGTTATAGAACACTTACTTAACGGCTGACTTATTTATAACGGTTTTGTAATAATCAGTTTCTTACGTTAGATCGATTAAAAAAACTGCTTTCTAAGTTTATGCGGGCGTCAAGCAAATGCACTAGACCACTTTAAGAAACGTCTTCTAGACACGAAAAAAAAACCCCAAACAAACCTAAAAACCGTGTAATTAGTCTACATTTTAAATTTAAATTCCAAGTTTAGAAAGAGCAATTTACTAATTGTTCCAGATGTGCACGTTAATATTTAACTGGACGTAGCGACACCACTCTGGTTGTTAACCGGAGTATATGTACTTTCATATTTGAAGCCTATTTTTAGTGCTTAATTATCTTTTACTTTTACGATTACTTTTTGAAAACACGTACATGTATTCAATTGAAAGTCTCTTATGTTATTATCTACTTGTTAGATGTAATGACATTAGGAATAAGTTATACTCCATTGGAAATCTGTTTATACGGGCATTTTTGAGTTTTAAATGAAGCTAAATAATCATTGCATTATTGTTTATGTTCGCCGTTCACAATTATATTTCCGTATGAATACCTCAATCTTGATGGTACATGAAACAATTTTTGACTGTTGTTAAAAATTCAATTATTGTATATTCTATTTTGTTGTCTTCTTTTAGGTAAAATATTATTGGTTAGTCAGACATGCTGTACTAAGATAAAAAACGGAGAAATATGACTCTCTGATTATTCATTCTTAATGTTGTAATTGTTACCTATAAGCTTAATTTTGAGTAAACATTGAAAATTGTTGAAAGCATGACAGAATGACGTGAAATGGGTGAATAAAAATTTCTTTAATATCCTACTTGACGTGACGCAATTTTTAATTATGAATATCTCGATAGAAAATAAACACAATGATAACTTGATCTAGTTCTTTAGGAAACACCATACTTTGGTTTCGCGGTAGATAATCTGTTCCTTCTTTCGTTGTAGTTTTCCTGGAATAAGCCCGTAACTTTGCTTTGTGAATTTGGATACTTTACGTCTCCTTTTTTTCAAGTCACAGACGATTGTACTTCTAAATTACTGAGATAGCCGAAAAATAATTTTGAACATTCAAAACATAAAATATGGGAAATATATTCATATCATTAAATTATAATATGAATAATATTTGATAAAAATATTTTTCCTTTTACTGGCCAAAGTTAGTGAAGAAAATCTCATTTAGATGAAAATATGTTCTCCAATACGCAATTACGTACAAGAATCAGCCATAATACGCAATAAAAAAATTCATTTTCCGAGCTAATCTTGAAGTTAATCTTTGTTTTGCCTATTACATCTAATAACATTACCGATATCTTCTGTTTCAAATTGCTACAAAGTTCACGATTAGCTTCTAAATTTGGACGCAGCGACATTCAGTTCTTCATATGTTGTTTTGCACAAGCAATAACAGGATGTTTGTAATAAAATTGATAAAAATCAGTGCCATCTGTAGCGCAATCTGCCAATCGGAATGGTGCCCACTTTGATAGGGGGACTAATCAAGACATGGATTTCGCAAAAATTTTGCAAATGTCTCTGATAGGGGGGAAATGTATTGTCGCTGCAGCGCCTTCGATAGTCAATAATTAACATAAAATTCGTTCGTGGTTACTTCCCAAATTCTTAGCTGCTGTCGTGTCTTTTATGTGATCGTCTAAGAGTGTCATGACTGACACAGCGGGGTGATCATTTGCATAATTGAATCTTGATACGTAGGTGCTTTTAGATTTAGCACGTGACAGTAATATTTCTTACCGTTTCTTCATACCAAACGTGTGCACGAAACTGGAAATTCACACATTTTGGTGGCTTTCTGTGGAAAACAGGAAAATTTGGCTAATTTCAAGAAGCTGTGAAAGAGCAGATCTTCGTTTGATTTTGGTTTTTAAACTACTATTAATTTCAACTTGGACAACTCTTAAATGCATAAGAGCATTCTTCAGGGCTTTTTCATGTCTGAAAAAGACAGAAGATAAGCAAACTGTACATGTTTTCCCCAGGCATTTGCTTATAACATTCGTGCGGTTAAAACCAGTTTAAGTGTAGTGCTTCGCGAACATTCAAGCACTCACTCGTACACGCAAGTATATTGGCTTTAAAATAAAAGCTTAATTTTAAATTTGATTAATGATATTGATGCATAGTGTTAACGTTAATTGAATCATTAGCCATATTTCGGACATGGTTTTCGGACAATTAAGCAAAATATAATCATAGCCAACTTGCAATTAATTATGCAATTGAACTTTGAGTTGCTTAATCCCTTCGATTAGTGAATTGAAAATTCTGAAACTCTATCTGGTAATTAGTTAAAGAGCTAGTGATCGTTCGCCGAAAAGTGTTGAGATATACACTACTGTTGTCATTCAAAAACAACAGCAATTAAATCGAAGCGAACAGAATTCAATTTATTTAACCTAATAAGAACTGAAATATTCAAAGGGAATTGATTTTATGAAGTCAATAATTAAACTTATTCAAACTGATTCTGTATTGCCCTTCGAGCATAAAAATAGAGGATATTTTTTATGCTCGAAGGTATTGCCTTAAAGAATGGATAACTTCTGGGATTAGTTCCGGCTCTAGCAGTTTCTTAGCGCGCAAAGAACCCAGATGTCGCTGTGATGAGGAAGTTATCGAATTAGGCTACTATGCTGATCTGTCAATATTTTAAGAGATGCATTTAAAACATTCTAATAACTATCAACAATAGTCTCACTCAAATTCAACAAATTTTTATCTGACAACAATTCTATATTTTATTGAAGTTCAATAATTAAAAGCTGATGAAAGTAGTGGCGACGGCTCTTTAATCTGAATAAATGTTTTATTTTCAAACAGTTTTTCAATTTTAAAAGAAAAGATATCAGCTATTATGGTAGATGATCCATAGTTTGAGATTTGTTAGCGTGTTTTGAATTGAGGACAAATGTTAATCATTAATTTAAACTGCTTAATATGGTAGCATTTAAGATCACATCGGAATTATATTTTTTTTGCATTTTAATTTCCATTCGAAGGCTATCGGTTGTATGTTTCGATCAATATTCCCTGAAGTAAATTTTCATATGGATGCATCACTCCCTTCATAATCGTGCGTCTTTCCCTCGCGACAGAGATTTTGAAAGAGCTTCGTTCAGAGACTGAAACATTGTGAGGTTTCTGCATGTGTTTATGAGGCATGCACAAAATTGGACGCTTCATTCGGACTGAAGGAAATTAGACATTTAATTAGATAAGATTGCAAGTAGCACGATGTAAATCGTACGTTTTAATGCACTAATGCCCTCTGTTATATAGCCTAAAACATGAGACTAAGCAATCCCAGTTTCTTTCGTCTAAGCCGAAATTTAAGTGTTCAACCCATATACATATTAGATTGTTTCATAATTATTGTCCAATTCCGCCAATGTAAAGTTGCAGAGCACGTTACTAAGCACGTATCGTAATAGGAGCTGTCAAACACAAAATGAATGGGTTCAATTCACTGTTGAATAAATTATTTCATTTAGAAGCAGTTTGTGTCTTTAGTAATTTTGCACGAATTCATCCGACGTAATCATTCCGAACTGGTTGCAGGTGTTGGCCAAAGTACCGTCCTGATAATGTAGACATTCATCCAAAAGCCAGTGATTTTGTGTGGCACATTACACTTAAGGCAGAAAACAGTAGAAAAACCAGCATACAATTGGCCGACCTACTCGTAACACCAGCGACATCTAGCAGCTACGGGCAAGGCTAAAAACCTAGATATCTGGGATCCACACGAACTCACGGAAGAGCTGCATATACGACGTCTGTAAACACGCATTGCTGTGAAAATACGGGTGCTTTATGACGATAGAAAGCGAATAGCACGGTGGCTCAATAGAGAGGAAACCACCGAAACAAATATCAAACCTGACTTTCACCCACAGAAAGTTTCGTTTTGTGTGATGGACTGGAAGACTGTGGTGTACTGAGCTTTTGCCGCGTGACCAATCAATCATAACTGACGTGTATTGCCGTCAGCTGAACGAATGCCACTAGAAATTAAGCAATAACCAACTGTCGCTCGTCAATCATCTGGGTCTCATAGTCTTTCAGGATGGAGCAAGCCTATGAGAAGAATGCAGCAAATCACCCCCCTGGGGTACGAGGTCTTCCCTTAACCTGCTTATTCTCCAGATATTGGCCTTATCGATTTTCAAATGTTTCGCGATTTGGACCATATCAAGGGAAAACGGTTTACTAACCAGGATACTGTGAATTATGCCTTTAACGATTTCTTAGACTACCGTACTGTGAATGTCCAACGCGACAATTTTCCACTGAACCATGTTGGGCACTATGTATTGCTACCGAAGGCAGATATTTTTCAGAATAAAATTTGGCATTTCTTCGTACAGTATGTGGAAGAAAATGATTGGACACCCCCTTCCGTGGGTATTTGAACTTATCCATGACTGCCATGTAGTCTGTGAAATTTAGAAATGGGAATGGGAGTGTACTCAACTAATTCTCAGGTAAAATGGTTACCAGGAGACAGCTTTCCGATTTCGAAAAGGGCATAATAATAGGATCCATAGGATGCACACTACATGATCAAAGGAGTTGGGACACCTGTTGTTCTACCGTAAAGCCGCAAAAAGCTTCAATCAGTAGTGTGTAGGACCACCCCGAGCTGCTATCACTGCCTCCACCCTACGTGGCATACTGTCCACAAGTTTACGGTATGTGTCCACAGGTATTGACCTCCATTCCTCGAGGAGTGTCGTGGTCAGTTCCTGGACAGATGTAGGGCGAACCATCCTGGATCTCAGACGTCGTTCCAATTCGTCCCAAAGATGTTCGATGGGGTTGAGATCAGGATTCTGGGCGGGCCAATCCAGTTCTTCAACCCGCATCTCGTCAAACCAGTCGGATATGGATCTTGCTTTGTGGCAAGGCGCATTGTCGTGCTGGAAGAGGAACGGCCCGTCACCGAAGTGTTCCCATAGCGCTGGAAGTGCCCCGTTATCCAGAATAGTCCTGTAGCCATCAGCATTGAGGTTTCCGTCCACCTTGATGAGCGGGCCCAGTCCAGTCCGTTCTGCTAAACACCATTTCCAGGTGTTCACAGGGGTGTCCCAACTCCTTTGATCATGTAGTGTATGAGTATACGATGTATTGCTGACATCCGAAAGGTCCCCATATCAACTGTATCCGTTTTTTATCAACACTTGGAAGGAGGGACATTGCAAGAATGAATATCGTCCCGGAAGATCCACGAAACTGCAAGACGGATAGGAGAGTGTTGCAGAGGGAGATGTGAATAAACAGGGCCCGTCCCATGCATGACGTAGAAAACGAATTATAAACGACCATCAATATGCAGGTTTCAATCAAGACTCTTCGTATATGCTCTCGATATTATGGTTGAGGAGCTGCCCATAAACTTCTCATCACAAGGAAGAATTCACTCAACGACTAAGATGACTTAAGGAGCACAGGACACAGGAGCAATGGCGGCGAATGTTATGAAATGAAGAATCACGATTTATGCTTTTTTAGTCGGATGTACGTGTTGGGTTTGGCGGTTTCCTGAAGAACATTGTTACCAGAGAGTACAATCCCTACTGGTGGTGGTGGGGCGTGATGGTATGGGGGTTGCTCAGCTGGTTCGGCATGAGCCCGCTCATTGTAGTGCCTGGAAATATGAATTCCGAAGTATGCAGAGACATTCTGGCAATCACTGCTCGCTGTGGCAGTTCAATGGAAAGGGTGAATGTCTCTTCCAGGTTAACAATGCCACTTATTAAGCGTCCAATGGTATGCAGAAAATTATGTCTCCGGATGGCTTGGCCTGCTTAAGCCCGGACTTCAATCCCATAGAAAACCTGTGAAACGGTTTGAAGGGATGGTTGGGAGCCAAGGCGGCCCGACCTTCTTCATCGCCGGAGCTGGTCAATGTACTATAGGCGAAATGGCGAAATATCCCGCTTACGATAGTCCAAAGACTTGTGGATAGTTTACCCAGACGGGTTGCTGCTCTTATCGCTGCACGTAGTGGCCCGATAAATAAGTTTGAATAAATCTTGTTGTTCCATTACCCCACAGCGTCCAATCATTTTCTTCTACATAGTGTATGTTACTGGTGTTTTTTAAAATTATATCAGAAACGGTCAATAATTATGAAAGAACCCAAACGAAAATTATACCTTTGTAACGGGGTTTTTAATGTAGATATCGTTAACAGAGAGGGAGAACACTAATAAGTGTATGAATAAATATATTTTAATGAAACCAAGATTAGGCTGCTACACTTGACAGATAAATGATTCAAACCACAGAAATATATTGAATAAAGTTCATTGAACAGTTAAATAAGATACGTTCAATCTATAGAATTTTGAACATGAAGAGACGTGGAGGACAAGGGCGGTAATGTCGATAAACTATTGAGCACCAGGGGCAATCCTTCGGTTTCCAATAACGAGATCGGCTCCGGCGGTACTGTCATGAATAGAAAGGCAAAATAATGACCCCCTTAATGCGTAGCACTTTCGGAGCAGATCTTAGCCACTATCAAATACTTTAACACTAATCTACTGTCTAGATTTAAATAAGTAAACGCTTACATCTAAGCTTTCTCCGCCCAAGCCAGGAACTGAGCGGCCGTGCGTCACGTGACCCCGGACCCCCCCCCCCCCCCCGTTACCTGCAAGACGATGCGGATAGCTGGCGATCCTCTGGACGTCGTTCTCGTTTGGGCTTGCTTCTTTCGTGGCCTCACCGTCGTTATATATGGCGGCGTAAAATGTCCTTGACGGATATCGTGGCTGACGATGCTGAGATGGCGAGCTCCGCGAGCTCAACCGGATACTCTGACCTCTATAGCTGTGGCAGGGCCCTGAAGTCTCGGCTCTCCCTCTCGTTCGGATATCGGCCACTCGCGGTCGTCTATCGACGTTAGCTCGGGGCTGCGTCGCAATACTTACTATTGCTCCACTTCGTCTGAACGTGGCAAACGGTGACTTCCTCCGTAACAC
Source organism: Rhysida immarginata (assembly GCA_023313115.1). NCBI lineage: Eukaryota > Metazoa > Arthropoda > Chilopoda > Scolopendromorpha > Scolopendridae > Rhysida > Rhysida immarginata. The sequence continues at coordinate 264,290 of JAHWFO010003124.1, forward strand.
GGGAACGTAACTGCGTGGCGGGAGAGGAGGACGAAATTCCCATGGTGGCTTCTCTCTTCCTCAGTTGCTTCCGAAGGCGGACGAAATTCCCATCGGAGGCATTTTTCTTTCCACCGTCCTTAATCGAAGCTGAAACCACTCTCCCTTTCTTCTCCAACGTCGACGCCCCGCGTTTCCGTTGTCGCTTTTTCTTATTGCTCATTGGACGATATCTTCTGTCCTAAACCAATGAGCAATCAGTGGAACCACAGACTCCAGCGGGGGAGGTCGATCGCCGAGCAGTCTCTTGCTTGTTCCCGATCGCCTCTGAAATCGTCGACAACCTTCCAACCAAAACTCATTATCGATGATTTACTGTAATACAGTAAATTTAACGAATTCTTAAAATAATTTTTTAATTCACCAACGTATTTACACGTACTAGTACAATATTTATGCTTCTCATAATTCTACGAGAAGCATCTTTGTGTCGGGGTCCATTATTTGAAATAATTTGATTTCGAATGAAGCAGACTTGCGAATGAACCGCAATTCGTAATTTTATTGGAACAGATATTTCATGTGGTGATTGATGAAGTTCTTCAGTAAATTCCATCTTTACATTCTAATGATCGCTAGAATCTATAGTATTTTTTATCATTGAACACGTAAGAATTTTGTTTTGATTGATTAGGGGAAGAAATTCGTCGCAATGATATGACCTGATATTGATTTAACGTAATGGCCTTCCTTGTAATGTGATCTATGAATAATATCTATATTACTGAATCAATAGCATGATATACTTGACATTTATTACTTTAATAGTAATTTCACAAAGGAAGTTCTACTGATTTTGATAGTTTTTAATATTTTTTTCCTCATTTATCTTCCTTGTATATTATAAATTAAAATTTCCAAAGAACAATCAATCATGTTTTTATAGCCGTAAGCAGAGCAATACCAGCAAAAATACGTTTCATTCATCTGCTGTTTTTTTAAATTTTTTGTTCTATTCTCCAGTTTGCTGTCTTCTATAACGACTTTATTTTCCTTTTCAAGTCTTCTTAATACCATTTCCGATAGTTTATTTTCTTTTGTGTTTCTTGTCTGGATACGATGAGGGTGGGGTGGGCGTGGAGAGCGCCAATCGAGAGCCTACTACACTGAAAAGATTTCGCTTCCGCATTGATTTCGAGTATCGATACGCTTTCTCTTTCTCTCTTCGGCGCAGCAATAAGGGAAATCGATCTCTTTTCGCGATCTCTTAACGACGAACATAAGGAAACGGAAAATCAAAACGAAAAATGAAAATGTAATGACTTTTTCGGAGATAAGACGACAATAAAGGTTTCAATTCAGTTCCGTGACTTTTATCAAAACATGAAAAGGTTTAAATTCTCTCTTCCCTTCGTGTTTCTTTTTTTTAATTGAGAAGCCGGGAACTGTTAGAATGATTTCAATTTCATGTTCTTTGCATGGCAATTAAATTCAGTTTATAAGCCTTTGAGACAAAATTATCAGCTTTTCACTTCATTTCTTTTCATTAACACGGTTTGCTTAAAACGTGGCTGACTTTTTCTAAAAGACAATCGCCTCCATATCTATTCAATTTTTGCGTTGTCTGCAAATCATCGAGAATGTTTACACTTAAATGGAACATTTTAAGATCGAAATGCAGAAGATACAAGCAGGAATTATCTGTACATAAAAGAGAGAAAAATAAACGAATAAAATAAAGAGTGTACATAAACTCTGAAAGATTTTTTCACATTGGTCAGAACACTTCCCAGTGCACTCCCTTGATTGCACACATGGTGTCTACCCCATAATCTACTTCAATCCAAGTACAAAATCTCAAGCGGAACTCCATCTCAAATGTAGCAACCTGAGAAATATTGCTCTAAATAACACCTAACAAGCAAAAACAATGCTATTGTGCATCATCTTCCTGAAAATTTGCACGTACTTGGGAATGTTATGGAGCTCTGGAATGGCAAAATTTTATAACAAGTTAAAGTATATATTGCCTGTTACAGTTGATTCCAAAAGAAAACTGACTCCATGTCGAGATCCGTACAGCCTCGAGATGCTGTATCATTATATCATAATGGAAATCTCTGAGTTATATCTCTCGTGTTCTCGAAAAACATGAGGATCTATTCCGTAGACATGTTTGGAAATTCATATTTATTAATTTTTGCCTGAAATTGTAACGTTGCTTTACCGCTGAAACATGAAATTAACGTAGGTTTCAATGCCATCAAGCATTTCTACGGTAAACGCTGTTCGACGATGTCTAAGATCGACGAGTAACCAGCGACACGTTGCCAATGGCGGACGGCGAAGGGGAAGAATCGGTCGGAACATGACGACGGATGGTTGCCACATTTGATAAACAAGACAATTTCTTTATTCTTGAATGTTTCCGAGAAGAAAATACTAAATGAAGCTGAGAGAGAGAGGATATGGAGCGCGCTCACCGGCCGTGCTTGCCGACTTAAAAGAGGTTAACCCCTCTAAAAATCTCATAAAATCAAACAAAACAAAAATCAAACAAAAATAATTATAAGAAGGGCTTGCGGGAATCCTCTGTAGATCCGTGCGTTAAAGAGGCGGAGAGCTTAACGGGCGCCTCTGACCAATTAGCAGTATTCATCATCGAACCAACTAGGGTACAATTTTGCTACAACTCTTTACCTTGATGCCGGGACAAGAAGCACGAGTAATGTACCGTAGATCTCTAATCTCTCGTCGGGCCTCCTTATGTTTCTATTATGTTTCTTTCCAAATAACGCCATAGAAATTAGGTGTCACATGATTATGACAACATGAGTTTTCAAAAATAGCGAGATCTCGCCAAGAGCGATTATGTTAATTTTCTCGCAATAAAAAAACAGCGTTATCTCACTATTCAGAAAGACGCAGTAGAAATTCAAAACTCCGGCAATGTGTCTCGCTGTTCCAGAAACGAATAGGTTAACTCCAGGAACGCCCATTGGAAACAAAGTTACCTCAGGGAGAAGTCATCAATGGAGAGAATCCACTTTCCCGTCTGAGAATAGACGTATTACTCGTTGGGATTCTACGAGATTGACGGTCGGCAGGTTGAATTCATCATGAGGGCACAAAACAGATGAAGGAGTAGCTGCTTTGGAGTAGCTGCTTAGGAGTAGCACTGCAACTAACGACAAAGGAGCTAACGACAATGAAGTCGTATAACTGTTGATTCCGACACTTCATATATTAAATCTCTATTGCTGGACTATCATTAATTTCGTGGAAATTCTTGCAGCACGCAATCATCATGTTTACAGTGAATTACTCCCCAACAGTGCAGTCCTCATTTAATGAACTTTATTGCTTATCGTCCTTCAGATTGATAGCAGGTCACATCATCGACAACCACTTCACAGTTTTGTCGTTCTTGTTCCCTTCGTTTGTAATACTTAACCTCGCCCCTGCAATCGAGCGGGTAGGCTTCCCGTTATACTGCCCTGTAGTTATCTGCAACACCCTGTGTATTTCATATGAGATGCAAGTTTTATTTTGTGTCCATTTGTTTAAAAATAAATAATCAAAGGTATTTGTCAAAATATTAAAAGAGGATTGCCCCAATTGGAATAATAGCCAATTAAATACGAGTTATAAATCGGAATTTTGATGACGCAATTAGGTGATCCGTCAGTACATGATCTAATGGATAATTCTTGATAAAATTATTTGAAAACAAATGGACAATTAAAAAAAACTTAAACGGGAAGCAAATGTCTTGAGACGCAAATGACCAGAACGCAATTGTTCTGTCACTGTTTACAAATCCTTACCTATTATTTTTATTTGTTATGTATATAACTAAGTAATAATAAACATAATAATATACTAACTACTAATATAAAAGTAAAAATGTAATAAAAAGAATTACGCAACTCAGGTTCGATCCGAATAAACTATTATAGATAAGAAGATATAATATTTAAAAAGTAGGTAATATAATGTAAAAGAAATCTTTAAGTGTATAAAAATTTAAACAGATACTAATTTAGTTCAGTTAACTTTAACAATGAAAATTAACTTCATGAAAAAAAAAATCTACAGATGTAGGATCGATGACGTTAGTAATGTTTTTTTGAAATTCCATCAAGGAGAAAGTCTTGCCTGATCTATTAGAGCCCAGAATTAATCTAATGATAAAAGACTTTAATCCCCCGTTGAAACCACTTTCCATGGTTGTGATTTTTGTTATACCAGGATTTAAACTTTTTTGAGAGAATATTTATATTATGAACAACTTTAAGCTTCTTTTTTATATTTTATTTATTTATTTATTTTACCGTTGCTGATTTCTTATATGTACATATTCGGTTAAGAGATTTGGAAAACTGAGTAGGAAATAGCTTTTCAATAGGTAATTTTGGAGAAAATATAAAGTGTTTCTCAGTAGATGGCATTACTTTTCTTGTAAAGAAATAGGTCATTTGTTATCACACATGATGAACGCTGGGTTGTGTGATAAAATGATCATCCTGTATTATTTTGTTTAAAACATAATTATGAAAATTTGACTTCAATGAATTACTAGAATTCAGGCGATAATAACATTTTGGATTTTTTTCGTTAAAGATAAATTTATTAATATGATAAAGTAACAAGAAATTAATTCCCCCCGAGAAGGGTATAGGAAAGTAGCGGAAGCCCTGAATTTATCAATTTTTACCCCTTTATCTACATTTTTTAACCCCCCCCCCCCAATTTTTTAATCGAAAAATTGATTTTCTCGAACGTAGTACTTAGAAATTGAAAAAGAGCTCTGTCTTCTTTCGTTTCTCATCATTTCTGATCGAATGATATATCACATGCCATATGTTGCCATAGTTCTAAAGACCAAGTGACTGCCATTCCCCCAACTCCGACCCCACTGGAACAATTTGGCTCAAACTTCATAGGAATGTAGATTTTGCCTAGAGGAATATGCATATCGAATTTCACTCCTTTACTTACCTAAATACCACATAGATAATTTGGTCCCCTTTAACTCCCACCCTCGTAATTCCGACTCCAGTGGGCCAATCAAAATCAAACTAAATAGTGAAGGTACACATCTACATTTCGAATTTCAACCTTCTATCTCAAAAAATGCAAAAATTATGAAGGGGACAGACGGACGGACGGACAGACGGACAGACGGGCATTTGAAACCAATAAGTGGCTCCATTCTTCCGCTACTTAATAATGAAAAACTGAAGAAATTACTTTGTAAATATTTTAAGAGTTGAAAATGAAAGAATTCCAAGATCTGAATTTTTACCACGTTTTTGGAGCATATACATGTAGCTCGTCTTTTCTACCATGCGTCTCCGAGTGCTCTAAAGACTAATGTTTCTTAAACTTTTCATTTGCGACCCCTTGTTGTAAGTTATACATAGAGTTATTGCCACGCGTATTAATATATTTATAGGGGAAGATTTTGGCAGAGAGTGCGGACAAAGTTGAAATGAAAATAACTGATTTACTACCGACACTGTGGTATAAAAATTCAATAAAGTTCAATCAATATTCTAAACATCAAATGAATTCATGTTCTTTCACTTTAAATCTTAACACGAAAACGCATAGCAGTAGTACACAGCAAATGTAAGGTTAACCAGCAATTGTAAACTTACGAATGTGAATGATATAAATCACAAAGAAATCTGTTGATAGTAATTTTTTTAATTTTATCTTGCAGCATGTATTGCTAAGATCATTGCCTCAATGGCAAAAAGTATCACGTGCCCATAATGAAGGAACCCATGTTAAATAGAGTGGTGGGTCAACGATTGTATGGAAATTCTGTAACCTGAATACTGCTATCATTATCTCGCGAAAGGAGTTATAATCTATTTTAAAAAATATATTGCAGCTATTTTCAAACTACTTTTGTTATTCCTTAAGTTGTTCCTTGAGCTAACCTAAACTAAATCTCTTTCTATCGTATAATTTAAAATATTTCTTCGCGTATTCAAGTTTGATTTGACAATTTTTCCATTAGTGATATTCGCAACAATCAATTTTTTAAAAAAAGTTTCTGATGGATAACGATAGAAAATGTTAGCCTTAAATGAAGCATGCGTTTTAAGAAATATAAGTTACTACAAATGAGTATAAAATTCAAGTTGTTTGTGTTAGGAAGATTACTATTCTCTTGGAATGTATACTGTTAACCAGTCGAGACTATGGCAAATTCTTAAAGTGATACCATTTTAGTTTAGAATTCCTTCATTCTTTATGATTGTAAACTATTCAGTGCTGTTCAAAATTGAATTCTCTCAAATAGAAGAAAAGCCACAAACTCCAGTGATGAGGCCGGATTTACTTCATGCTCAGATTGAACTTTTTCGAGAGCGGATGAAACTGTTTGAGGTATGTGATCCAAGAACATGGCCGGCGTCACTACTAACTTCTGAAAGGCGCTCTCTCGTGTTGAACGGAATCAAGTAAGTAAATTAACGACATGTATATTAGATTATCACGATGTTGTCTCACTGCCGCAAATTTCTTCAAAGAGACACTGTAGAGAAATTAATTAATGAAGGTAAGCATCACTATTCTTACATAGGCTAAATAGTTAACAGTTACCAAAAATGTTTCAAGTGGCAAAGTCGTGAAGAATAAAATTACGGTAAGCACATTATCACAAGTTCATTAGATATGAAGGACGGACACTAATGCGAAGATAATTTTTTCCTTTATAAACGTGAATCCTTCTTAGCACTATTTTTTTTATAAACGTGAATCTGGCACTCATTTGCACATATACCTGAAGACCAAACGGCCAATAGCCCACTGTCCGCTTTCTAGGAGGAATTACACAGTTCGTAAGTTCTGTTAAAGTTACTCGGGATAGGTAAGTGTAGGTTATCATTATTGCATCAAAATGAACCACATTATAAAATACCGGCTAGCACATAATAGATCTTCTATGCGTTCACAAAACTTTAACGACTTAGATAAAGGTACTTGTAGCGAAGTAACACTTTCACTGACGCAATGTTTGTTAAGTAAGTTCTCATTAAAAAATATTGTAACGATTATTACTTAACTGCGTACCGGTATGAGCAATTAACAGATCCGGCTTAGCTAACTCCTCTTTCTTATCAGTTACCGTTGGAAGAATGTTCGCGCAATATACAGGGTGTCTAAAAAAAGTCTAGTAACACGGCAAATATCTCAAAGCTGCCAGGTAGGCGAGATCTGATGAGTGTGATTTATAGGTATTGGGGGAGGGGGAGTTCATTGCGGCACTCAAATTTGACTTTGACCCCCCCAAATTTAAGGTCATCCATTTGCGAACTCGAAAACTATTAAAGATAGAGAAAAATTTCGACTGCTACCTGTAGAGCAACACCACATTAGTCTAAAACAATTTTTAATCACACCCTTCCCCTTGAAAGATTTTGAGAAAATGGGCTAGAAAGAGTCGCACAAGGTCAGGTTGAGCAGGCCAGATTGGCTGAGGTTTCTAACACATTTGAATTGGAGTGAAGCACACCTTCGGGAAAGGGAAGCACACTCTTGAGTGATTCTTTTTCGCCCATTTCCTCAAAATCTTCAAGGGGAAGGGTGTGATTAAAAATTGTTTTTAGACTAATGTGGTTTGCTCTACAGGGTAGCAATTGGAAGTTTTTCTCTATCTTTAATAGTTTTCGAGTTAGCAGCAAGTGGATGACCTTAAATTTGCGGGTCAAGGTCAAATTTGAGTGCGGCAATGAATTCCCCCCCCCCTATTACCTATAAACCACACTCATCAGATCTCGCCTACCTGGCAGCTTTGAGATGTCTGCCATGTTACCAAACTTTTGGACACCCTGTATACCCCTTGCTGTGCGATATACGCATCACTTCAGAATCCTGTGTCAATCCATTTATGTGAAAACCAGTCTTCCTGTCTGGTCGCTCTCCTTAGCCATTCATGCATCCTTCTTCTTTCTTTTTCGACGTTTTTCCTTTTTCCTACTCTTTTTTATCATTTCCTCTTGATGCCTCTTCCAATCAATGGCTGGATGATGCGTCGAGTAGAAGATACGTGAATCCTTGCCACGAGATTGACAAGAGGCCAATTCACGTAACAGCTATGCATAGAGCATTTGCGCCAATTTTTTGCACCTCCCCAACAATTAATTCGCGGCTACCAAATAGGATACGACCCGCAGGTCGGGAATCTTTCCTTTTTATAAAATCATCGACAGTTGATGAAAACCCTTTACAGTAGAATCCACTTATAACGAATTTTTAAATGTCCGCAATTTTGTTCGTTATAATCATATTTCTTTTTAAACATACACTAGATTTAGCGAATTTATTTTTATTTAAAGTGGATTTTTTATATCTGACAAAGAAAAACACACTCACTGTGTGGTTTTTCAATGTTTTTAATAACCAAACCCAATATGTCTTGTTTTTCTCCTTCTCAGCTTCTACTTCCTTTATGATCTTAATTTTGGTGTCGAGATCTAAACATTTTCTAATATGTATACGTATGATTTCGGCCTAGCAATAGCCGAAATCCCAAAACAACTGTTTCCTGTTTCTCTACTACTGTATTCATCACCTGCTCCTACCAAGAGAATAAGCCAATGCCTAATTTAAACCCAAAAAAATTGTTGATTTTTCAAAATTTCGTTATATCCAAACAAAAGTTATGTAAGAGCCCATAAAAATAATTCGTTATATGCCTATTTTCGTTATATCAGATTTCGTTATAACCGTAGAAAATTTTTACACTTTCAATGAATCTGTAGTTGGGGATTTCAATTAAGTTTGCTATAACCTAGTTTGTTATATGTGGGCTCGACCGTATTACTTTATCATGAGATCTGATGAGATATCGGTGATTTTATAGGAAAGAAAAAATTTCCAATTTGAGAGCCAGATGTCTACTCTGTTAATTGCAGGAATGTCAGCGACATGATGCTGCGCAAACCCACTTGGAAAGCTATAGGGTGAAGAGGAGGTTTTCCTACGCCCTATGATAATGATGGATGAGTCATAGGCCCGAATTGAAATGCCCGTCAGAAGTGGCATTCGCTTCTGAACTGTTCCCGAAGTTTTGCAAGCGACAGACAGCTCCATTCGTACCATCCAGAAAACAGGTCATGCCATAGGTGTGCAACGGCTTCCACATCGTATTTCTAATGATAATGTAACAATGTATGAAGTTTCAATGCACAGGCCTTATCTCTCGGTGGTCACGATTCTACACAATGCTGAGGGATTGTAGAGGTTTCAAAAAGCTATCTCTTTTGTATCGATTGCATTTAATAGTTTCCACTATAAAGAAACATCCCCTGTACATTTATAAGTCTCTAGAAAAAAACTAGTAGGCTATATATCCTTTAAACAGCGAATTTTAAGTGACCGCTTAATTAATTAATGGTAAATTTTCTGATTAGCTCAGGGGAAGATGGATGTAAACATTTCGAGAAGAAGATGATAGTTACGTATTGCCTTAATGAGATCTCATTCAGTCCGCCTTGTACACTAACGTGCATCATCTCCTCTGTCCACTTGCCATTTTTGCTTCATTTCACAAGACAAACATTTATAAATGATGCATGACGTGCAAATGAACACGGAAACAAAATACCTCCATAGACTCTACTTTAAACCTAAAGCTTATGTAGATCGTTTAATCTCGCATTGAATTCAAAACTGTACAAATTTCATTCAGCTAGAATGAAAATCAAATAATTCTCGTTAGGTGATCATGATATATGATATGTCTAGCAGAGGACCCGGCGTTGCCCGGGATAATTACGCTTGTTGGGGAGCTGAAGGAAGACACGTGTACCTACTTTGCCTCATCGAGAGAGACTGTCCTATCTACTGTATATCGTCTATTATATCCATTTCCTGTTCATTGTTAATAATTCTTGGAAACGAATGTTCTGTCATTGCATCATCGTTTTATGTTCATTGTTATAATTCTTTGAAAAGAACTTTCTATCATTGCATCATCATTTTATGTTCATTGTTATAATGCTTTGAATAATTTTGTGCTCATTGTTATTGGTGAATTGCGCATTGAGACCATTGTTGACGCGAACACGACGGGCCTATTGTTGCACAAACTTTGCCTTGCATTGTTGGTCATGAGATATCTGTTGCTGGTCCGAGCGTAGTGTGAATTGCGTGTTGACACCATTGTTGATACCTATTGTTGCACAAACTTTGCCTTGCATTGTTGGTCATGAGATATTTCTAATTATTATGCCCTTCCATAACCATGCATATCGATTTTTTATCGATAATTATTATTTTTCCGAAATCTGAGGTAGACAGTGACCTTCCTCATGGTTTGAAGGCCAAGTATGCAAAATTTCATCAAGATCGGAATAAAACTGTAGATTTGCATAAGAAACAACCAAACAAACCCACAAACAAACAAACATCCTTCTTTATACAAGGTGTTTTTGAATTGAGTACAGATTTTTTGGGAGATGATAGAAGAGGTCCTTAGAAGTATTTTTTGTCATATGAACATGGGGTCCCCGCAGCTCCGTTTACTTACAATACTGCATTGAACAATCAAATGACACCGGGACGCAGTGTGCGTTGGTAGGCCTAGATTATTTTATTTTTAACAATTAACACAAGCAATCTACTACTTTTACAGTAATTGTTCGAAATGACCGCCATTTGCTTCATAGCACAATTCGCAACGCCTTATGATGGATTGATGTACGCGTGGAAACAGTTGATTTGCACGGTCGCTGATGTCACCTGCTGCCGCGACAACACGAGCCGCCAATTCTTCTTCGGTATCTACGGGTTCGGAGTACACCATTGATTTTATGCTTCCCCATAAAAAAAAATCCATCGGTGTGAGATCTGGCGATCTCGGTGGCCAAGCAACTGGTCCGCCACGACCAATCCAACGACCAGGATATGTCTCATTTAGGTAATCTCTAACTGCTCTTGTGTAATGCGAAGGTGCGCCGTCCTGTTGAAACCACATCAAATGTCTGGTCATTAGTGGAACATCTTCAAGAAGACCAGGGAGCTCCTCCTTCAGGAAATCAAGGTATGTTTGCCCGTTAAGACGGCATGGTAGGAGATATGGCCCAATCAGGACATTGTGAATCATGCCAGCCCAAATATTCAACGAAAAACGATGCTGAAAACTGTGAACATGTGTTGCACATGGGTTGACATGAGACTATTGTAGCTATTGAACATTCCCTCTCGCGTAAACGTTGCCTCATCTGTCCACAAAACCATGGAAGGAAAGTCTGGATTCCTATTCTGTTGCTGCATAAACCATTCCGCGAAAGCACGCCAGGGACCATGATCATTGGGACATAATTCCTGCACCTTTCGAAGCTTGAACGGATGTTGCAGGTTGTCATGTAAAATGTTCCATACAGTGGTATGACTAGAATTCAAAGCAGCTCCGACCGCACGAGTACTTGTAGATGGATTTCGGTTAAACCTTTCCAAAACTTCATCCTCTAATTCAGGGGAGCGTAACCACCGACGACGTCCACGCTGATGATTATCATGAGCGAATGCGCCTGTTTCTCTTAGACGACGATCTACTGCACCAAATGTTCGTGAAACGCCTTGCACCATCCATGGTACCAGCAGCACCGAGACACAGATGTATGTCTGCATAATCATTCCATGTAAAACGATTCATACTGTTTGTTTAACTTTATACTTGTAAAAAGTACATCAAGTGAACTTTTTAAAACAAATCTTTACCTACTGCTTTCCCAGAATGCGATTAGTTCATTTACATACGTATAGACTAATCGTATTTTACAAAGGGATTGGATACCATGGAATCTCCTTGACGAAGTTTGTCCTAAGACTTTTCAAAAAACAAGTTCATCTTGAAATTTCTTTGCAAACAATTACTTTAAAAGTTATTACAGTAGATTGCTTGTATTAATTGTTAAAAATAAAATAATCTAGGCCTACCAACGCACACTGCGTCCCGGTGTCATTTGATTGTTCAATGCAGTATTGTAAGTAAACGGAGCTGCGGGGACCCCATGTTCATATGACAAAAAATACTTCTAAGGACCTCTTCTATCATCTCCCAAAAAATCTGTACTCAATTCAAAAACACCTTGTATAAAGAAGGATGTTTGTTTGTGGGTTTGTTTGGTTGTTTCTTATGCAAATCTACAGTTTTATTCCGATCTTGATGAAATTTTGCATACTTGGCCTTCAAACCATGAGGAAGGTCACTGTCTACCTCAGATTTCGGAAAAATAATAATTATCGATAAAAAATCGATATGCATGGTTATGGAAGGGCATAATAATTAGAAATATCTCATGACCATTCTTAAATACTCTGAAAGTTTGGTGGAAGACACGGTTTCCTAACCAACTGAAAGTTTCTATCCGATGTTAAGAATATAACAATAGTAAGGTCATAGAGATTTTTCTGATGTTACCAGAGTACTTCAAATTTTAAAGTTCTAGTTTTACTATGTCTGTACAAAAATAATACATTTGTGGATGTACAGTCGAGTTATATTCCTTATCTTGTATGGGACTGAGTGATCCTTTGCTTTCCTCTTATAAAACCAAAAATTAATGGCAGTCTTAATTATACTTCTTAAATGTGTCGTCTGTTGCTGAATTTATGAAAATTGTGTTAAAGAATTACAAAAATAATCATAATAATAAACGTTATCTAGAATTTACAGTATGTTTTTGCCTTTACATATAATACAAGAATTTCTGAGCACACTATCGCATTTCACTGTAGGGCTAAGTCATGTTTGGTGGAAGACACGGTTTCCTGGCTTCTTGCCAGATTCAAGTTCTTGCCATCCAACTCAAACAGATTGTAGCTGGATTTATCGCCCACGAATACCCGTTTCCAGTTCTCCGTAGTCCAGCTGTGTGTTTAAGGAAATTGTGCGAGTTTCACTCCATTAACGCCTTATTATCAGACTGTTTGTGGATAGAATCTTATCTGTGATAAAGCAATGCGGGTAACACTATCTCCAGGTCAAAGATTCCAACATCTTTCTTGGAGTGTTTTAGATACTTCAACTGTATGATTGTCGACTGCTATGATAGTGTTGTGAACACATTTTTTGAATCCAAAAGAATAATAATAATCCATAATATTCGACGAGATATCAAGACATATTCAATCAATCAGTTATGTTTATTTTAAAATATATGTGGGCATTGAAATATAGTTAAATGCAGTATTTTACTGGTCATCTCTTTTCAACCTTTGGTGAACGGAAATCAATAAGAATATTTATTTAATCGTTGAACCCTAGAGACATCATGCGCAAATCGAATTTATCCGTCTGTCCACTAATTTTGGGAAAGAAACTCCACATTCAGTGGATTTCGACGAAATGTATTATTAAAGAGGCTTAAAAATTCGGTATTTTTAAATTTATGATATTGATGCAATTGACTAGCCAGCGCATCTACGAAAGCTTTATGAGTATTGGCTTTTATCATTTACAGCCATTATTAAACATCTAGATTATTGATCAAATCAGTGAGATTTATTAATTTTTAAAACGACTCTTTCAGAAATTTAAATCAGAGGAATAAGAAATCAAATAGAAACGCTGCAAACTTTTATTCAAGTTATGAAAGTTTCATTTATCCAATACGTAAGTAACTTTCATGGAACATTGCATAATCCTGGATTCCCACGAATGAATAAAATGAAATTACAGATTTGAAACAAGCAATATGAATAAGAAATAAGAATTAAATTAAAATTATATTCAGCACTACCTGATTATAAGGATCTAAAAGTAGAATGTTGATTGAAGCGATAAAAGAGTTTAAAAAATATCCATTTCGTAATTGAAGAACCTTTAAATATTAATGAGCTCTAACAACGATGCACATTTTCTAATAAAGAAATCGAAATTTCAATTAAATTACTTATAGAGGCAAATCAAAGTTTGTAATAAAACAAAAGGCGAAACGCGAGAAATAGCTATCTTCTAGGAAACTAGAACCGACACAAAAAACAAAGAAGTCTTGCAGGCATAGATAGAGCTGTAGTGGTAACAAAATAAAACCTCTTTTGGAGACACCTCATATTATACCGAGATTCATAAATGTAACAAAGTTAACGTCGGAAGTATCACTGTGAAGTCCAATCTGGTTGGATGTGTGGATGGGTGAGTGAATGAGGGTGGAGGGTTTTTTCTCCCTCCTCTCTCTCGCTCTCTCTCTCTCTCTCTCTCCCCTTCCTCCACCTCCTTCCTTCTTATTCCTCCTCCTCCACCGGCTCCGTTCAAATGGAATCGAGTAGATAAGATTGCTTAGCACTGACAATTAATCGATCGCCCGCCTCCAGGTCTCTGTTAATGATTCGCAGTTCCCTTCTCTCTCTCTCTCTTTTCTGTGGCGCTGTCTCGGCACGAGCTGCCTCCTAATGAACCCACTTTCTCTCTCTCGAAATCTGTATCTCATTAAACCACGGCACATGTTGTTCTTGAGAAAACCCCCCGCGTCATTGAACCGAAGGTCTCGAGTTTCGAAGCCCCCACCACCACTTTTCCCTCCGTGATAATGACATAAGAGTTCATCAAGCTCACGAGGAACAAGAGAATGCAAAGGAAAGGAAGGAAATAGTGCTGAAACCCCCATACTTTTCTCTTTTCATTAATACGATATTCATTCCTTTTGTGTTTATTTCGATAAAGCTGTATTGAATATACAAATGAATACGTATTCAAAGGATATGAGAAATTGCTTGTTAATGTTAATCTTACAATGATAGTAAACATTTTCCTGCTATTTCATCAGTTAATATCATCGCCATATATACAAACAATTTTACTTTTCATAAAAACTGAATATTATAAAGACTGTAAAAACATTATAAATCTTTTTCTTATATTGTTTCAAGATTAATCTCTCATTGTAAGTTGGTTTTTTCCTGGGGGGAGGGATTCGGTGGGAATGGCGTTAGTGCAATTTGGCTTTATGTCGTATAAAAATAGAAAGAGATGAACATGAAAAAAGTAGAACGATTAAGAAGTTTATTATCTAGAGAATAGAGATTAATGGTTCAAAATTCACCGTATTATGTGCGCACCCCATAACGTTACATTCCCTTATAACTTCAATTTATTTTTATTCCCAATCGCATTGAACTTCTTTGTTTTGTACAACTAAAAAACCGAAAGAGAAGTATACAACCATGAGCTTTTCTTTTCTTTGCGCTAAGAAGGGAATAATGTTGGTCCCAATGATGGCGTGTTTGCCGAAGAAGCAAATTGCGTGGTTGTAAACATTACACCGTCCATTGCTACCGTTAAAAAGCACGTAGGAAAAACTTAATTGCTCATTTGCTGAAATAATTGCAATTACAAATAATCAAAAACCCAAATTTAATGCAAAGCATGCTAACTGATAGAATTCTTAATTGTGTTTGAATTAGCAATTTGTGTTGGGCTTAGGCGCGAGTTTACAATCCCTTTTCATTAAACTCACTTCAAACTTAAAATGAAAATAAAGGAGCTATGGGTTACAATTTTTAGTAATGTATGTGTTATTATGTAGCTTTATTTTGGAAAGTAAAGCCTTTTTTTTGGAACGAAAGTAAAGCCTTTTTTTTGTGAAAATTAATTAAAAGCGGAAAGTTTTGAATGCTAATTTACATTTCCCATCAATAATACTGTTTTATAATCGATTATTTTTGACATTTTGTTAACATTTATAATGATTTTACATTAAAATTTGTTTACATTTGTTCTCTGAACATATGTGCAGTTTTCTTCAACGTTTAAATATCTCTGAAAAATCTTCTCGATGTAAGAAAATCTAGTTTCATTTTCCAAATTAATTTTTTCCAGGGATTAAATTCGTCTAACAGGGATCTTTAACATAAGATGATGGACTATTTACTATTATTTGCTTCATCAAAAATTGGCTGCATTATCCTCTGAGGCTCCATTTCAGGTAAGCATCGGAGCGATGTAATAGAAATCGCGTGTCGCTAGGCGAGAGTTACCCGAGATTTAAGGATCAGGAACACGACTGCAAGTTAAAACGTTTTGCATTTTCTTCCCTATCTTTTGAAAGAAATTTTCAACATTATGTAGCTTACCCAGTGGTCAAATTTATTAATAACCTTATTCACTTAAGTGTTATTTCTCCGTGTGTTGAAGAATCGGCTGTATATTTTTGTGCATGGTTATCTGAAACTTTCCAGAAGCATAGTGGTCCATTCCGCCTGCATGTGGGGCGGCAGTTCGAAGGTACACAGTAGTATCAGTTGTGGCTATTATGCCAGATTGCTCGTTCCAATTCGTCCCAAAGATGTTTCATTAGGTTAAGATTGAGTGATTGTGATGGACAATCGAATCTGTAAAATCTGCCATATGTTCTTCGAACCACTCGCTTATAATTCGAACCTTATGAAACAGCCCTGCGAAAACAGTAGCTCTGTAGGGATGCATCCGGTCATGTTTAAGTACTCAGTATCAATTAGGCGTTGAATAACTTTGATCAAGAAACACAGGCAATGTAAAGATAAGCTTCTCCAAACCATCACCTTGCCACCATCGGCCTGCCCAGACAGGAAAACTCCATGATTTATGAGGCAAATGCCAGAGCATGTTAATTATACAACTACACTATACTCTAAAATCAACTAGTCAAAGTCAAGAGATACAAAAATGCAACCATGCTTCTTTTAGTCTACTGATTCGGTAATACTGATATTGTTTTACTATGTCTAAAAACCGGAGATTGGTTGCGAAAATCCTGCCTAAAAATAACGACCGCTGTGCTTATTGTGTGCGCCCGGTCGCGCACACTGTAATCGGACTTCAAGGCCGGGCTCTATTTGGTCGAGTGGAATCGAAATGGCGACGAAATTCAATTCTTTAGCTGGCTGGATAATCAAATGTTTTAATCGTAATCATAGTGGCTGAGTTCTAACGACTTTAGTTTCAGTTTCGAATAATCATCATCAAAGCTGTCTAAAATATTTGTCCACCTGGAAACGTTTCAACTGTAACACGCGACCTGCTGGCGACCAGTTGGACTTTATCGAAACACCCTGGATGTACTCGAAAATATTTTGAAGATTTAATTTTCACTAGGAACACAAGAAAGTGCAAACGTATAGCTTAGATTCTTTTATAAAGAAAACGTTAATCATGTTTGTTTAATTGTAATTTTTTGATTGAACCTGTATGTAACGACCACCTGAGCTTAACGACCACTTTTTCTTGGTCCCGTGGATGATAAGTCGTGACAGTGACGGGAAGGACGGAAACTATTCAATTTATATTGAATACCTTTAATAGGTTGGAAAAATCATGACAAATACATATGAAATATGTAACTTGAAATTACAAATGTAAAGTATCTTAAACAGAGTGCGCACGGCTAAATATAATTCATTAAACAGGTGGGGTCGTTTTAGGCAGGTTTTACTGTATAACTTATCCCTTTTTAAACTTGGGCTCGAAACGCGAGAATTTTAATAAAACATTGTAGCCTACTAACAAAAATTATTTTTATTAAAAAGAGTCTAAAATAAAATAAAAATGAAACAAACAAGGGAATATTTTATTTATTAAGTAGCGGAAGTATGGAGCAAATTCTCCCAATGGGGTCGGAATTGTGGGGCGGCAGTCATTTGGTCTTTAGAACGATGGCAACATATGGTATGTGATATAGCAATCGATCGGAAATGATCGGCCTCGGTGGCTCAGTGGTTGTATGATCGCCTCTGATGCCCGAGTACGCGGGTTCGACCCCGGCCGAGGATGACGAGGATTTTTTCAGGGGGAAAATCCTGAGATCACGCACTTCCTTCGGAAGGGAAGTAAAGCCGTTGGTCCCGTGTACTCGTTTGCCGGCTGCACGTTAAAGAACCCTTGCGAGGCAAAATTTGCGGCCCCTATAACGCCGTCCTGAAATGGCCATAGCAGTTGAAAAGGACGTTAATACCAAACAAACCAAACCAAACCGATCGGAAATGATGAGAAAGGAAAGAAGATAGAGATCTTTTATATTTTCTAAATACTACGTTCAAGAAAATCAAATTTTTTAGTAAAAAAAATTGAGGGGGTTAAAAAATGCAGATAAAGGGATAAAAATAGATGAACTCAGGGCTTCCGCTACTTTCCTATATCGATCGCGGGGGAGGGGAGGGGGAATTAATTTCTTGTTATTATTTCATTATTATTTTGCTGTGTAAAAATATTTTTTACAAACAGATTACTTAAATTAACAACCAGCAGTCGTTATCTAATATTAGTAGAGTTATAACTTCCGTTTGAAATATTATAACTTTAACGCCTGTGGGGCGAACTTTACTTAATCTTCAAAAGTTATCTGTGAATACGTTCCTTTAATATTCTATCATTTCTTTTCTTATTATTTCCTTTATTTTTATTGTGAGTTATATATATTTGTTCATTATTAGAAAAAACAAATTCAGTTTTTTTCTTTGTTGTTAAATCCTTACGGGAAAATCCTCATCAGGAAGTTAGAACCGGCAATATCGAAGCCGAACTTGATGTTATTGAATTCTCGTCGCTAGTTATTGTTTTGCCTTTTTCTATAGCTTTGTTTTTCGAGAAATGCATTTGTTATGGCAGTTTTACTGCTGCTATTATAAATTCATTGACTATTGCATGTTTATTTTTTTATGATTATGTAAATATTAGCTTCGAAGAAATTATTTCATGTCTACCTAATTTTACCAAATCTACCTGTATATTTACCGATGCATTTTCAACAAGTTTACCGCTAAACCGATTTACCGCTAATGCTATCCATGTGCCACGCTTTTCTGATTGGGTATTTTCATAAACGTTGTCATAAGTCTCTTTCGTATTAAGAGCATGAACTACAGGAATGAAAGGCAATTGATTTCCATTAAAAAAATAAAACAATTTTTAAAATCAAAGGTCCCAAATGTTTCGAGTCATGTGTCAGCCCTTAGATAAGAAGTTATTAAAGTGGACTGTCCCTCCACAGATAATTTAAGCAGAGTAGGATTCAAAAGTAATAAAGTTTCAGCAGCAAATTTTTCCTATTTGTTTCATTCTGCACTAATAGCAAACTTTAGACAAGCATTTTGGCCGGAGAGTACGAAACTCTTGCTCCCAATCAATAAATGTAATTGTTCTTTTCATTCGATATGGATATCATCCCGGTTACTTCAAGAGGCATATGATATTGAATTGACCATAGGCCCATATAGGCATTTATTTAATATATGCAAATGTCCTATGATAATATTTTTTAATCTTATTTATTCAACGAAAGAAAAACTTGGCTTGTCCAGTTAATTGTTGGGCAAAGTAAAATTAGTAATGTCTAACAATTTAAATGGGAAACTTAGAAACACCGGTTTTTCTTTCCGTAGACGGAGTATAGAATAGCCGCTTTTTTTTGCTGAAAATGGTCATTTTGCCATAACTGTTTCTCAAAAATAATGGGTATCAGCATTTTTAAGACCAGTTTCAGATTAAACGAGCTCAAATATATAAAAGAATTTTAATGCTGACCAAGACAATTAATTTTATAAAAAAAGATTATAGTAATTGATTAGAGATGCGAAATGTATCTAATTAATTCGCGAAGAACGTCTTCAGCCGTGAGCAAAATACTTATCAAGTGAAATGTGAGAGCACCAATAAATTGTTAAAGGATACTAATAAATAAGTGTAAGATGATACTTTATTTGCTACTGAAATCCTTATTCTACTGTTTTCATTTGCTGACGCAGCAATGCTTCACCACAGTCCCTGAAGCAAAATCCTTCTGGAGGTTATAGTCAGCGGTTGCGGTTACCCATGACTTTGAAGAATTAGCGCACACGTCGTTCAGCTCTTTGCAGTTGTCGTCGTCATTTAATTCAATAAAGGAAGAAAGGGGTTTATCAGAAATAGCAAATAGTCATTTTACGATCGAGCTGTTATTCCCCCTTCTTTTCCACCTCGCTTATTCCGTTGCCGGGGGTGAGTATTTAGTCCCTTATTAAACGAACTAATTGCTTTTACTCACATCAGTTCTTTCATTAGACTCACCAACCCCTTTCCTTCCCTTTCTATTACCATTTCGTTCCACAAACGGGATATATTCGAATAAAATACTCGATTAGGACAATTTAACTGTGACGCTCAGAGATTTAGGATAGGTTTATTTATTTAAGAGTAAATAATTAATCCAGTTTCCTTTTAAAATCTCCTTAAATTTACAAATATTATAGGGTGTTTGTAAAGTCACATGTGGTTACAGGCTATCACAAATTATCAAAACAAAAGGAAGCGATGACGCTAACTGCCGTGAAGAGCATCTCCGACAGTTCGGGAAAATGGAGACTAGTAGGTCGGGAGTGTTTGTAGCAATTGAAGTTTGTAACCCGTAAAACGGGAAACTTTCTTGCGCAGCCCCGCTCGATTTCTTGTGGATTCTTAGATAGCTCTCCCGTAGATCGTCAATAGTCTCGTCATAAACGGATGGCTTACTGGCACGCTTTCAGTTCCAACAAGCTGCCAGATCTTCTTCTAACAAGGGAATCCCTCGAACATGTATGTCACAGATTTCCACCAAATTGAAATATGTTACTCATCTGAAGCTACTATAGATGCTTGCAAAATAAGAGAGTGCGAAATTTTGTTTCTTTCAAAATATACCGCGAAAACGATAAATTTGAGCATACATAGCCATACAAGGACACCATTGTTAAAGCGGATAAGCTATGTGGGATTCCCTTGTAAATTGCAGTTTCCAACATCGAATGTCATTTTCACGTAGTAACGCTTGTTTGAATACTCTACGCTATTCACGACGAACAAGTGTTACCGATTCAAGCTTTGCAAGCCAAAGAAGCCAATGAACTTTCCTTTGATCCGTCCACATCCGGATCAACTGGCGAAATTGAGTGGCTTGATGATGCATTGCGAAACCATTCTATGGTCGTTCCCTGTACCTCTTTGCTAGTTATTGAAACTTTTTGTACAGCTTTTTACAAAAAGCTAACACAAGAAAGTTGCAGGGAGAAAATCTGCACTGCCAGTGACTGGTATACATTTTCCATCCTAATTTCTTCAAGCAAACGCATGTTACATGTAGAGAATTTGCTTTATTGCGGAGCATTGCAGAGATTTCTGTTTTTGATCAGCATACTCATCTTGATATCGGATGAACTTCTTTTGCACACAATACTTCGCTCTTTTTTGGTATTCACACCAATCATCATAGATGCCATTTTCAGCTAAATATATTTTTGACCGCTGATAAACAATGAGTTTGTTTCATTTGATCATCATTCCTTTATACTTAAATTTATCTAAAAAACATGAATTTGTCTCGAGGTGATCTCAAAGTTCTCGATTGGATTAGATCCGGGGAGTTAGGAGTCCAGGAAAATACATGGAAGTCGTGGTCGTGCCTCTCCATCCACTTTTGGGCAACTGACATGTCGCATTGCCCTAGGGAAGATATATGGGTGTACCTGATCTGCAACGATGAATAAATAACCAAATCGGCTGAGTATCGGTAGACACAGACAATGTCAAGAAAAATACCCAAAGAATAACACTGCCACAACAGCGTTTCTTTTAACAATGGTTGCAAGGTAATTCTTTTCGGAGGTTTCTCGCCGAATGCGACAAAGTCCATCCACTCCATGGAGCAGAAACCATGATTCATCGGAGGTTGATTCGAGAGGTCCAACTCCTGTACTGCTCTTTCCGTCAGCATGGGTGCAATGACCATCCGTATATTATAAGCGGTAAAGATTTCAGGCGAGGAGAAAATAATGAATATTGAACTTTTTTAAGTATTTCCTACTCGTCTGAAGTTTTTGGCGCCTTTAATATCCTGGCGGCTGTGTGCATTACTCACTTTGGCGCCCTCTGACTTTGGTCTATAAACAGAAATGGAAACAAACTTTTTGTAAATAATTTTACCCTTTTTTCGGAACTAGTTTCTCATACAAAATATTAATTCTTTTGTATGAGATTTATAATAGTTTTACCTAAGGTAACTCTTTAAAAACTGGCAGATTTATTTTTTGTTATGTTTCTGTAAAAAAGAACGTCTAAACACGATGAAAAGCATTTGTCCACAATTCACAGATATGCTGAGGAAGAACCTTAGTACCCAATAGCAAATTCGAAAATTTGTTGCAAAAAAAAAAAAAATCCATATCGATGCAAAATAGCGGCGACTTAGCGGCCCTTGAGCCTTTTTCTCCATTGTCACCCGAATCTGGCCACGCTCCCAGCCATTCCCATGCTAACACTCGTGTAAGAAAATTTCCCTTTTTGGCCGAAAGAAAGTTGTACCCTTACGGCGGAATTTTCATATTAAATTTTTCTTTTTTTGGTGGTTGAATTGGCTCTTGTCTAGAATATGGCAAAACATGTAGTCGGTTATATAAAATTATTCTAATACACGTAGATTAACATTAAGTTAACGAAGTTAGATAAAAATTACTGAAAATATAAAACTACTTAAGCATATTAAATGACGATTATTAAGCATAACTGAGTTTTTTTTTGCCTATTGAAGAACAATTGAATATGACAAACAAATCAAAATCCGTGTTTATGTGATTGGATTATAAATCCAAACAATTCATTCGCCGAAAAATGTTTTTATACGAAGCAGTTTATAATACAGGATAGTCAAAAACCTAACTACCAAGATTAAAAGTCAAATTCTGGGTAGTACTAAAGTAGTTGTTTGGAAATTGCGTGAAATGTTCATCGCATCAAGGCATTTGGTTTTGTATCATTTGCGCAGGGTTGGAAAAAAATAGCCGCCTAAATCATGGGCAGCGGATTTTCATCAGGTAATTTTTGCGGTTATGTCTAAAACGAGATAATGTTGATGCCAGTTTCGTGATAGTAAAAATATTTGGCGGTTTTATTACTATAAATCAATTAAAATTTCTGCCATTTATGTTCTTGGCAAAGGATGTTGCGAGGAGGTGTTCTTTTGCAGAACTAATATCAAACTTTTGGAACGATGATGCGGTTACGCTTTGGAGCGATGTGCGATTTCGGACATTTTAGGCTTCATTCCTATTTTTTGCATTGGTCTTTCGTTCAGCGATGTGACCCAATAGGAGGGCAGAACTAATTTGCTGGCTCAGAGCTCATTGTGTTGCCAAGTCTTTTTGAACAACGAAATTTTGTTTGATCTATCGAAGAGTATTGGGTGTATGATTAAGGCGGCGTCTGTTTCATGTTGCATTCTCTGTATTAAATTTTTCTGGAATGCCGGATGTTTATAGTGCTGCCAGATAGTTTGAATTCATAAAATCTTTACACGCTGCGATTCCAGTCTCTTTACACGCGTTTACAACCATTCTTATATTGAGTCCGCGGTCGGAAATACCTTTGATGTATCCCTAATTGTCCATTTGTGGACACTTGATTAACGATTTATGAAGATGAAATTCCCATGTTTTTTATCATTTTTTGCCAATAAATTTGAATGAGTATTTCGAAAATTATGACCTTTTTAGTGTTTTCTAATAGTATACTCTGTATTCTATTGTACCTCACATAAAAAAAAATTTTCGATGAATACTTCTCTTGTTCCATTAGTTATTTGATAAAACTATATAATAAATTACTCTGTTATTCTATTCGATCTTGATGGATTGTGTGTGTCTGATGAAGAAATGCAAATAATTCTAAACGTCGTTCATCCGCAATCGGACAGAAGTGTTTTAAGTTTTAATGATTTATTTCGACTGGAAATGCGAGTAAATTTGTTACAGGGAATGATTTATGTCTTTGAAAACATGTTCTGAAAAAATTCTGCTATAAGTTAAAACATATTGGTTTTGCCAAATAATCAATGCGTTGGTGTTTATATTCAACCGTAAATTATTTATTTTTAAATAATCATAAAGAACACAGTCAATTCTAAATAAAAATAATCTACGAACCATTTATCAAAAATGGTTTGTCTATCTAAAAAACGTTATCTATACAAATTTTCTCACAGACCTGCAAAGAGATAGTCTTATTAATCCGTTATCCTATATTTTGTTCCTAAAATGGATTTATCTTCTTTAATATTTACTCTTATTCTCTCTTCTCTTCAAGTGACTTTTATCTGAATAATCTGAAATAATTCGAGCGCATATAATCATTTCTGCTGAAGACAGATTTATTTACACTTCCACACACTTAGAAAGCTCCTTGGTTGTGCCTTTTCTCACACCTCTGTGCCTAAATGAAGGCTAGTCCCAGAAACAATAGGAAGTCGAAAACTGTGTAGAACAATATAACACCTATGCGAAAACAAATGCTTGCGATTCTACAAAAAGAAAAGATTATCTGAGCAAATATACGAACGTACTCTTGAATGTTTGGGACGATTTCGTGGTAGGGTTCCAGTTTTACCTCCGAGAAAAATAAGTGAATATAACCATAATTCAAAAGCTTTCACTTTCTCTTTCTCAAGCATTCTTATGACTTTCCTCACTTCGCCGTAGTGAAACGTGGATAGCAACTAGAACGAGAACGAGACTTATTTCTCTGATCTCTTCTTCCTCCTGTATAATAATTTCTGCTGCAAGACGAAGGGGCATTACGAAGGATCGTCGCATTTCCTCTGTCTAAAGGTCGGGAAATCGAAATTTAGCTTTATTGCATGGACGTGGCAGGGCAAGACATACGACTTAGGAAAGCAAAGAAATTCCCTTTAAGCAGCACTTCCAAGCTTGTTAATAACTCTTTCTCCCTTATTTACCTATTAAGTTTAACTTTCAAAAATTTAATTGATACAGTGTATCTCAGCAGTTTATCTTTAAAAATATTTTGAAAAATAAGTCTTTTTTTCAATTTCCTAAATTATGAAATAGATTTATTTGTTTGTTATTATTTTAAATGACCATTAATAAATCTTTTTAAGTTTGCAATTGTTCTTTTAAACGGGCATTTTTTTTTTTATAACTTTCATAACATCAAAACATTAAGACAGTTTATACGAAAAAATTTTCTAATGTTACTGAGTTATCGATTCGTACAGTAGCGAAAGTAGCTGCATTTGCTGATATCATGAAATAAAAGCGTCGATAATACTGACACTTCAACTACACACAGGGTGACCACATAAGCTCTTCCCATGTGGCAAGATTATGCTCATTAGCGTTCCACCGCAAATCTCATCATATATGTCCCTTGCTAGAATTCCGACGGGGATTTTTAAGGCGTCAACCCAAGGGCAGATCTATGTGAATATGGTCTTCCTTTCACGGTAGAATAAAGAGTATTAAATTTTTATTCTAATTCCATTAAATTTGTTTTTGATAGGTTGAGGAGATCTGATTAGGTAGATACCTGGAAAATATATCAGAGCACTATTGAATTGCGGATTTCTTTATGATCAAAAAAAAGTGCTATGAATAAATTGAACGATCTAATTGAGTCTTTTTTCAATAAAGTGATCAGGTCGATACAGATCGAACTCGTTTCATTTGGCCAGCGCTGTTCCAATTTGATGGATCGGAACGTTTGTGAATGCAGAAGCATACTACGCTGAAAAGTTGAAATGGTGTTTGTTCTAGAAGAAGAATGGTGGCCTGTATTTTACTGATCATCAAGAGGACTTTATAGAACGTCTGAAGAGAAACAAATATCCAAATTTGTGAAACTAATTTTAAAGCTAAAAGTTGGAATGATCTTTATGATCGATTATTTAAAATTTATAAATATTTGAAGAAATATAAAACAACGAAAAAAACGTTGGTAGAGGCGAGTAGCATCATACTCGTGGTCCCTGGTTCGAATTTTTTCCTTCCGTTTTTTCCCATTAATATGTTTGGAGCATTAAATTCCAGATTTAATTTAAAATTTCATATAAGTATGACGTACCTTCTCTAATTACATTGAACTATTTAGCATATAGCTTATAAATTTATACACAGTGTTAAATGTTTGAGTGTCTAAAAGTAATAAAGAAGGTTACCGTTATATATTTTAATGTTGTACAAAATTAAATTTGTAAATTTACTACCTACAATATACACTGAGCAAGACTAAATGCCTAAAACAATAATCTAATAATAAAATACAGTAGATCGGATGCTTATAGGTATAGGTGCATGTAGATGTTTTCCATAGAATACAACATGGGACCTAAATATACATAATGTAATCAGTTGTCGCGTAAAATAAATTACTTGGTATTTCTTGTGAAAAGCAGAGAATGACAAAGAAAATCAGCATATTTCAAACTGAAAAGCTCATTTAATTGGCCCACTAACGCAAATTAATATATAACACGGAATGACAGTAATTTTGAAAAACTTTTACCGAAAATTAAATGAGGGTGAAGACCCTTTGGGAAGAAATTGAAGATAAGATTAGTCGGAGAAGAAGAAACAAAAAACTTCGACTTCAATTGTCATGATTGAAATCTGGAAGCTTGGGAATTCGTGCGACAAAGGAGCCGTCGGTAGCTTACAGTGGCTCCTCGAAGATGGTCTTAAAGATGGTATTGATTGAAAAATTATTTTTTTTATTTGCAGCTTTACAAATTTTTCGTTCACAAGATTTTTCATTCTTAATTTATTTTAAAAAGTGATGGTTAAAAATTATTTTCACGCTAGAACTTTTTTTTTTTTTTTGGTTAAAAAAGTAGTGATTACTAGTCACCTGTAACCGGCGTTTCACTTCGTTAGAGCAACGGTTTCTTGATTTTTGGCGTGTGTGCTTAATCAATGCGAGAGCCATCAGGGAGATGAAAAATTAGAGAATTAGCCGCTAGTAAAATTACACAGAGGGTCCTGCCAGATGATGCTTTCTGCCGCTATTGAAAAGAATAAATGAGAATGGTTTAAATATTTGTAAAGGAAGGGAAAAAATTCTAATCACAAATGCACACGATATATGAAATATCGAATGTTCTGCCATCAGTCTCAATGGCAAAATTAAAAAAAATTAAAAATAGGCCAATTCTAAACAGACCCATAGTTGTCTTTCAACTGGTCGATGCCAACAACAAACGAGGTTGCTGAAGATAAAATTTTAAAATGGAGACTACATGTATAGTTCTAAGAGGGGAGGGAAAGGATCGGGGTGAATGACTATATTTCAGAATAAATCTAAATTTTTTATAGATTCATTCTGATTGCTTAGGCCTAAAAAGAATAAGTCAATAAGAAACTCAATAAGAGATAATACTCCTTACTAAGGTTAATTACCCTTATTACCCTTATCCTTACTAATAGGAAACAAAAACTAAACCTAATCAATAAGCCAATTTCAATGTTCTCAAAGCTATTTAATTGATTTCATGAATAGGCATTATACATAATCGATAAAATGCGATCAAACATTCGCAGAATTACAGTAAATACTTGATTAGCAAATCTTATGAGGTGAAAAAAATTTAATAAATAGTTTTCGAGAAAAACGCTAAACAAGGGGAAAATGTAAACATTGTTATGTGACCGCGAACGCTTCATGATTAGTTGTGATGTCGCGATTCAGTAGCGTGCATTCAGATCCTAGGCAAAAACTATTTCTCATATTTTGCTATTCAACTGTTATCCACCATAATGGCCAAATTAGATATGAAACAGTCAAATAAACTGCCCAAGACAGGACCATAGCTAGAACGTTATCTTGGGGGGGGGGGGGGG
>JAHWFO010003124.1:291998-436785 GCA_023313115.1 Rhysida immarginata
CCCCCCCCCCCCCCCCCTGGCTACGGGCCTGCAATAGACTCTTTCATGGTTGCAGAGTTCGTTTCAAGGAACGATAATAGGACTGTGTATACCGTTAAAATTTTATCGAATTCCAACGAATAGTTTCCGAGTTACGCACTCAATATCGTAACACGTGCTTGTTAGTACTCTACTCGCATGTGAGCACTGTTACGATTTTGAATGCGTAACTCGGAAACTACTTGTTGGAATACGGTCAAATTTTAACGATATACACAGTTTTATGTACCCTGTTATTCCTCCAAATTTCATTACCCTAGGCTTTACAGAACCTGAGTTATTAATTTGTTGATCTTGGAGGCGGCATTTTTATTTCTGTTCATATCTCAGTTATCGTTCAAAATTGGACCCATGTTCATAGGACCTTTTGTGTTTATCTTAACCTCTATAATACCCCCTTTAAATATTTTACATTCGATGTAAATCACCCTGTGTAACAAAATTAATATATTAAATAAATAAAATTAAATATTATAATAATATAATTTTTTATTATGTTGTTATAACCTTAAAATCTTAAGTTTAATTTTATATATAACTTTTATTAATATTAAATAAAATTAATATTAATATAATTTTTTCATTTCAGATCTGGACGAGTCTCATTCAGAGATAAGGCGATAGGTTACATGCAGGTCAAGAGAGAAAGGAATGTATGCCTTGTAAAATGTAAAATATCTCCAGAACATAAAGTTACATCGAAAAATAGCAGGACCACTTTAAATTATTTGTTAATAACAATAATTATAGGGCACTTATTGTTAATTATAACAATAATTATAACAATAATTATAGGCTGAGGTGGTTTTAACTACTAGGTCAGCTGCGACATCTTTTCAATACTTGATAAACTATCTTGGCTCCATCATTATTAAGTAGCATGAATTAACAAATCCTAAAATTCCATTCTGAAATATGATACTTCCCGTATTATTGCATAACCAACATTTTCATATCCCCTGAAATGATTCTGGTATACAAAAATCGATGAATGTTTGGATATTTTTCTTTCATCTCTGTGAACAGCACGAAATCACGCATTCTTCGTTTTAGATCTTTTGAAACAGATATGAAATGTTTCTCTGGTGATTTATCGTCATAGTTGTTCAACTTGGTACATTATACCATTTGTTTCCCGTTCTTTTCTTTTCTATTGTTTTAAACAAACATTATCCTTTGTCGGCCAGATACGCGTTACCAGCTAGGAGGCTCTGAGGCTGTCAGCCATCAGCTGTTGCAGTCTTTACTGAAACGTGACGTCAGAGAAGAGAAGTAGCTTCGTCCGACGTTTTGAATAGCGGAAAAGTTTAAAAATTAATTTCGAGCGATTAACTCATCCAAAAAATTCGAAATTTTTTATACACGTTTATTTTGATCTGGACTATTTATAATTAAAAAACATGGATAATGCATATTGACAGTAATAATTTAAAATTATTTAAATTAATGTTTTTGATACGCGTCACAGTATAAGTTTGTTTAGCTTAAGAAATCAGTGTCTAAGCTAGAAGTTCTTAAACGAATATTTCGTGGGACCACTGGTGGTTTATCAACTGTAACTCAGAAATGGTATTTCCCATTCTGTGCCGCATATGGGAAACGGTATGATAAAGCATTTTATTGAATTTTTGGTCATATTTTTTCCCCCCCTAGATATTATTACTTGGAAAATTTAAATTTTGGCTCGAAGGCTCTTATATAATTATATTAAATTATATTAAAAAGTACAGAAAAAGCATAGTGGAAAAATATTGTCTGAATGCTTTCTGCCTGCAATCTTTCAGTAAAATTGCTATCGTAATCTTTAAGTTAAGGCATTCGCATAGTGTTGTGTTTAATACTCACATGCGTAATGTTAGAAAGAAATTTCATAATAATATATGAATTTTACACATTATCGTATCATGGTTTTTATCCATCGTTATGGATACTGATTTAATTTTCAAATTAAAGCAAAATAATAATAAGATCATTAGTAGGCCATACTTTTTCTAGTAGATGATCTTTTCCTTCTGGCATTTTAACTCTTCCCTCATCTTTTCCAAATTGTGTTAATTGCCTATGCAGAATATTTTGCAAGTCATCTTAACATTTCCACAGCATTTTCTCCCCTTCGGCTGGTGAATAAATTTTGCATCTCATTTCTAACTGCCTTCACAAATGTAGTCAATCTTCGCGAAAATTAAGAGTAGAATAATAAAAAAAGTTAATATTCATGAAATGCTCAAAGTAATTGAGAGTAAAACTTAACAGTTCGTAATCGTTGATAAATGTTAATAACTTAATTCAAAACTTTTAATTTTTAGACTTTAATCAGAGTTCGTAGTAAATTACTTAAAATTTTACCTTGCAGCAAGTCAGTTTTAATATCAAGGGGGGAAAAAAATTATTTTTTTAATCGGCCTATCTTCGCTTCATCTCATACTTCATGAAAACAGTTCAGTAGGTTATTAAAAATTTGTAAAATATAAATGTTTCTTTTATCGAATTTACAATTATTTTTTAATAATAATAATAATAATAATAATAATAATAATAATAATAATAATAATTAATATTAATAACAATGTATGTCGCTATTAAATATAAACCAAATTAGTAACGGATTTTTTTACAAAGTGTTTTATATCTGTAATATATTCTATATATACAATAAAATATAGGACGCTCGAATTTTCTTTTTATGAAGTGAAATAAATTTCGCTCCATAACTGTATCGGCAGGCAAATTTAGAGGTTCATAACGATTTGGAGAAATGAGGTGCTCGATATTCAATTATCAATTTTTCATTTATCTCTAGGATGTATAATGATTACAATATATATCTTCATAAAATATTAATTTTTTACAGAAAAATTTATATTCAGTTTCACAGAAAGGTTTTAGTGTAATGCGCTAACCGTGCAAAATTAATTTTATAAACTTGTTCGCTATTGTTTTTTTTCTGTTTTATTCATCGTAATGAATTCATTGACTGACTGTACGTAAGCGCAAACCATTCCATGCAACGAAATACTCATATTTTAAAGTTAAAATTTATGTTAAAATTTGACTCCTTTTATTCGCCGTCAATCACGTAACATCTGAGAAAACCTTCAAGATTTGCTGAAACAGCACCAAGGACTAAATCATATATAAAGTTATAATCGTATGGTTCGAGTCCCCTTTAATTGTTCGCCCTTATTCTCCTCTTCCATTTTGTGACCTTACTATATAACTATTTGTTTAATAAAAGTATTAAATAACAAGATTTTAAATTTATTTAATATACAAGCAGAAAACAAAAACTATTTCATTACTTCTAAATAAAATAATCTTTCAAAATAATTAAGGAAACAAAAGATATTGTAAAGAAAATCACGTGCGACCAGCACTGTTATACGTTTAATATTATTTCTATATAAGATACAATATAATATTTGATAATATAAGTAATGAAAAGCAGATTAGTGAATTTGCATACAACCTTATCATTTAAAGAATATGATACGATAAGGTATACATCAATATGTAGAGTTCTCACACTATAAGGTGAAATGGAAGAATTCACTTTATCGCGCTCAATAGGTAGGGATAGGTATAGGAAAAATTTTTAAAATGCTCTAATTTTCTTAAATCCCGGCACTTCAACAATAGGCTGCAACGAGCAGTTGCGAGCAAGCCTGACTGAAAAAAAATAGCTCACAGATCGCGCATGAGGATATAAAGTATACTATCTCTATGACGTCCCTCCCTATTGAGCGCGATAAAGTGAACTCTTTCATTTCACCTTAGAGTGTGAGCACTCTACAGGGTGATTCAAAAGTCACTTTGATAGCTGTATTTCGGAAATGGTATGTAAAATGAACTGATATCCGATTGCAACAATGAACTCCTGAGAAAAAAAACTGATGTTATCTGATATGCCTCATGACCCACTTCGTATTTAAGAAAATGAACCTTGACCCAAAATGGCGGATTTCAAGATGGTGGCCGCACTAACAAACAAAAGGACCTTGTGCGCAGTGCTGTTAAGGATTGTACAGCCACATTAAGACCTTACCTCAAGACTTAGGATACATTGTGCAGCAGCCAATCTCCTGACGTATCGTTAGACATCATTTGCAACATACAGAAATTTTTGCAAGGTGTCTATTGTTGCACTACAATATAGGGTGAAGCAAAAGTCTGGTAATAGAGCGTATAACTCGAAAAATATATTGTGTAGGTTAAGGAAATTAAATATATTATTACTAAGCAGCTTAGGGGCTAGTTGGTAGTGACATTTTCAAGCTTATGCAAGAAAGTGTTCATGAAATTTGGAAACATATCGCTTAAACTAAGAGAGATAGAGACATAGTGTCAATTCAAAGTTGTAGAGCACCCCTCAATTACTTTAAATCAAATATTAAAAAATTGCTTGAAGTTGGTAAGGTACTTCATGTCATTTGTAGAGAAGCCCATCGTTTGTGCGGACCAAACCACTAAATTTACAGAGAGAAGGAAGCATGAATGATAGGCAGGCTGTGGTTGAATCAATACAACAATATGCTGGAAAAAATTGTACCAAAGTGACACCAATCTGACAGCAGAACATCAAGGTTAAACTTCTCTGCAAATGGCTACCAAATTGAACACATTTGATGGCGGCGAAAGGGGTTTCCCTTTTCTGGCCTTCTGTAACTTGGTTACTATACGTAGTTCTCTAAGAACCCTCTGTATTTAGCAATTGTCATGAATGGCATGCTTATTGCGTACTGATATGGTGCTATCTTTAATTGATGTTTGATTCTATCATTACTTATTTTTATGCTTCTAAAGTTGGGGTTAATTTGCGCTATCCGAATGACGGACCGCAATCAATCTTACCCTGTGAACAAACAGGTCGGGGTACATATCAGAACAAATAAGTTAGTTATGGACTAGGGTGTGTGGGGATATATTTGAGGCGCGTAGCCATTGTGCATATAGCACAAATAAACCAAATTCCATCATTTTATTAACATTTATGCTATCACTCATTTTAGCAGCTCATCAATTTGGACAGAGCTCTTAATTTAATTATACGGTATCTACTGCGCCAGCCAATTTCGTCTTCGATATAGAAATACGGTCGACTACCCCGCTCAAAGTTTCTGTTCTTTTGGTTTGGTATTGCTTCGATTTTAGCATCAGTATTATTTTATTAGCTTCACTGTTATTATTATTTTATTGCTTCGGTATTAGCATCAGTGCATACGTTGCACCTGTGTTGGCGCTGGTCCTACAACCAGTATCTTTAAACTCCCGATAACACCACAAAATACCCTATTTTTAAGGTAGTTCTTTTCTGTACTCTCTTCTGAGAGCACGCTGCACTGCAATACCAGACGTAGATCAACACTTAAAACACTTTTTCTGCTTATTCGCCACTTTTTAAGGGAACTTAACTGGTGAATCACGATGCACACTTGGTGGGTTTACGGTTCTTTTCCTGTATCAATTATATCTGCATGTGCAATATTTTGGAAAATACAGTTTTTTTGGAATCGAATGAATCCTATATAGTAGCCCTGTATATATAACTTGACCCAATTATTGCCATCCAACTGTGTAATCGCATCCAACTTGTATCGATTGTTATTGTTCACTAGCCATCGCTTGGGTAGAATGAACTGATATTAGAATAAATCTACCATGCCGGTTGATTAACGATACTTTGTAACTCAGAGATGGACCCAAGTTGTGGATGTTTTTCCATAATCGTCCCATTCATTCCTGAACGTCATAGGGGAAATACTATTCGAGCCCTTGTTCGGAATACGATCAGTACATATAAGGAATTGTAACAATCTAGCAATGTGAACTTCGAGGATCGGCGGCAAATTTTGATTTCCTCTTAATCCATATATAAATAAGATTAAAAATAACATGTAACTCGATATGGAAATCTCATATGTGCCTCAGAAATGTTTTTTGGATAACTTTGCCTAGAAATGGAATTTTTACGAAATTATTTTTTCAGTTAATTAAATATGGTTTTTGATAGTGTTAGGAATATTTTTCTAATCTGTTAAGTTTCGTTAAAATATATAACAAATCATACTATTAACAAGAAACAATTATTAATAAACGTAGACTTAAAATAGGCAGTTATGTGTTGTTTCTTTCCTGAAATAATTTTAAAGTAATCAAACTTATTATATTTTATCCCCAAATCGAACCTAGTTACAAGAGAAGGCATTTTTTATAACACATGAACTTTCTATTCATTTATTTTTTGCTATATTACTTAATTGTATCTCATTTGTCGATATCATTAAGGAGAAATAATATTAAACACATGAGAACACATGTAAATTAATACTCATCATGTACAATAATATCTAAAAAAGAAATTGAATGCATTTAAAGTAGTTAGTAAACACTTTAAATATATTATATTTTCTTAACGCATTTTATAATAGTTGCAATCAAGCATGAACAATGTCTTCGTTATTGATATTTATTTTTCGTCTCCCGTCCTCTCTTCTTCCGAGATCTCATTAAATAGAGGATTTGCCCCGCAGCAATGGATAATTTTGGCTCGCAGCCTTTAATAAAATCGTGTAGAGACAATCCAGTTATTTTTGCTTCCATCACATATCAAACTTAATGGTAAATGAAATTTTCTATCTGGATTTAATTGTGCTGTTTAATTTTAAATTACAACTTAAGCCATCCTTTTTCTTTTAATATTGTTTGTAAATCTCGTGTAATAAAAGTTTATTACTCACAAATCCTTATCTCAGTCCAGCTTTAACGTTTATTAATTTTTAATAACCATAGAAAGTAATAATCCACTGTAGCTTTTGTTTTTTTTCTTAACAGAAAAGTTTATATTAGTTGATTACACCTAAATAGAGCACAAACCTCATAGAGGGATGGGAAAAGACAAACATTATTTTAATTATTAACGTATTTTTGCACTTTTTATGTAATGTTTTCGTTTTTATACGATTACATTTCATCTTTTATGTCGCTTTTTTCCCCAGTTACGTCTCTTTCCTCTTTACCTTAAAGCTTTCTCTTGATGTCTTTTTCCATTAGTGAGTACTGGCCTTTTGTCAGCAGTCAATTATGGCTTTCCAAATAACATCCACATTTTTCTTTTTTTTTTTCTCTCTGGTTTCTCTAAATGTGCAACAACAATTTCGTAAGTCCAGTAAAGCAACTGCTTGTTTCGTGACTCCAGTTTGATTCATTGTTGTTTATCGTGATCATTTTTCCTATATTATTGCCATTGTCATAAAAGTTTCGTCATGTTTGCTTCGTGTTGCTTGCAATAACGACTGAACAATTTTTTTTAAGTAAGCCATATTGAAGGTAAGGAGACAAAACAATTAAAAACGCACGTTCTGAAAAATTCATAGCGTTTTTCGGAAGAGATCATCATTCTTCTTCAAATGATCTGATGAACAACTGAAGTCGTTATCCCTCTTTTTTCCTCGCTTACAAAACGTGCTGAATCATGAATTTCTTCCTCATGAATCAGCAGGATTCCGCTTTAGGAACAACAGTATTTTAATGACCTGTTCGGAAAAAGGAGATGAATTTGTATTCCCTTTAAGAACTGAGGCTTTTTAAAATGATATATTTTGATGCAAATTGAAAAGCAAGCCATAATCCAAAATTCATTGTGTTATTCAAACAGGAAAAGTTCAGCTTCACATCAAAATTTAAGAAGTGTAAAAGATAAACTGCATTTCAATATAATTTCAAGAGCGTTATGTATCGAACCTCTTTTAAAGTTTCTTTAAAAATCGGCGAATGTGTTTAAATCATTGGTGTACTGCAAGCACAAAAAAAATCGACTCAATTTAAGATCTTTGAGCTTCTTTTCCAAACTAACCTGAACAAAGATTGGCATAATCTGAAGCTTTAAACAGACACCTAAATCTATATTTTTCACTAAGCGCAATTTTAGAAAGACGTTTCAAGTGCAGAATTGATTTTTCTCGTCAGTGCAATTTGATTTATAATTCATTTCAATACTTTTTGATCTTTGCTATGTAGAGCACTTACAGAAAATCAATACGCTTTCAAATTTATATTATTACGTATACAATATGCATAATGATTATGATGAATGAATCACTTTAGCCGTTTCTATTTGCTTTCGTTTTCCTGTTCTTTCCCTGATTTCCATTTCTAAATATTGCTGTGTTCTGCTTAGAAACGGCTCTGATAACGTCTGTCTGAAGCATGCGTCGGCTTCTCTACGAAGCGTTCATGCCTGTGTTGTTGCCTGCGACGACTTCTGTTCCCGCTTGCCAAAGTATATGGGCCCTTTTCTGCGCATGGATCAAATAATTACAATCCTCTTTCTTGACTGATACTCTCTTTCTAATAAAGTGAAGTTTTCGAAGCATTTTCAGTTTATAGAGATGTTTTCCCTCCATTCTATTTTTGAGTCCAATATGTATCTTTTGCTTTTCTCATATATCTAGTGGCTGATTGAATATTTGGATAATTTGTATACTTCACATGTTTAATTGACGATTCGCTGACTCTTAATCGGTGGAAAAACTTGAAAGTGTACTTTTATAGATTTACGAATATATATATGACTGAATTAGAATTATGTTATGCGGAAATACTTACACACGGATTTTGCATTAGACCTCACTAACAATGAAACATTTTTTCCGAAGACGAAATATTCACAAAGAAATTTTTTGCCCACAGCTCCTATATTCTGAAGAACGATGGCAAAAATATCTAGTTAGAATAACGCTTTTCAAAATTGCTATGCTTTTTTTTAATTTAGGAACAGCAGCATTTTCTTTCAGAGAAACTTGCTTTAAAGCCTACTTTATTGCGACATAAGTTATTTATCATTCCTAGTTTGGAACATGACTTTCGACTGAAAGTGCTCTTCAAATGATTAACTTATATTTAACAATGATTACCCCTTCCCTTGTTGGACCCTAATATTTTGATTAAAAAAAGCATCATATAAACGCTAATTAAAAGCACGAGAAAAACATTCAAGTTTCCTCACCAAGATTTTAATATCAAACCCCTCTGATTTCACAATCTCATAAAGAGGCTTCGCATAAATAAAAAAAAATGTAGAGGCTTCGATCCACATTTTTCGGTATGCCGCAACTACATTGAGACTTATGGTACTTATTGATGCCGCTAGATGGTGTATATCAGAGACCGTTAAAGTAAGGATGTAGACTTTTACAAACGTCTCTGGTGTAGATGTTCAAGGATGGAAGAGGAAGGGATGTACAAAAGTTGGTTTCAACCGTTGTCAATTCTTGATGTGAGTTGGCTGGAACAAAATGTGTAAGTAAAAATAGCAGTGCTTCGCGTTCAAAACGCGAGTGAATGTCACGCACAGCTCATAGTAGCTGTTGGAGACCGTGCACTCCCATACAGGCTATTTCAAGGTGGATAACAGCTTTCCAACGTGCACGAGTAGCAAGTACCGACATGTCTCATACACAACGCCCTATGACTGATCGCATCGTGCTGTGATCGCTCAATGCTTAGAGAACGACAGACGATGGTCTCTACAGGAGCTTAATACAATAAAAAAGAAAACTCTTTAACCACAACAATGCAGTATTTACAAAATAAAAAGTACTACAAAACTTATTAAATACCTGTATACGTATTTAATAAGTTTTGTAATTTTTTTTATTTTGTAAATACTGTATTGTTGTGGTTAAAGAGTTTTTTTTATTGTATTAAATGTCACTATCCATATTTTGATTTTTATTGTAATATTCTACAGGAGTTGGCAAGAAAAACAGGTATTGACCAGCAACTGCGCATAAAATTCTACGACACGATCTTCTTTTAAAATAAATCAAGAAGACTTTAGTCAAAGTTCCAGCACTCGCATTTGTTGTCATTAGCATAAATTATTTATTTATACTATAACTTTACAAGAGCCGACTTTCGCTTTTCTTATGGCATCTTCAGTTGTAATTTTACATTTTAGCAAGATTTAAAGTTCTTATATAACAATAATAATTGTTTTTTTCCTCTCATAACAATTATATAAGAACTTTAAATCCTTGTTAAAATGTAAAATTACAACTGAAGATGCCATAAGAAAAGCGAAAGTCGACTCTTGTAAAGCTATAGTATAAATAAATAATTTTTGCTAATGACAACAAATGCGAGTGCTGGCTGGAACTTTGACTAAAGTCTTCTTGATTTATTTTATATGGTTGGTTGGTTTGGTTTGTTTGGTATTAACGTCCTTTTCAACTGCCATGGTCATTTTAGGACAGCGTTATAGGGGCCGCAAATTTTGCCTCGCAGGGATTCTTTAACGTGCAGCCGGCAAACGACTACACGGAACCAACGGGTTTACTTCCCTTCTGAAAGAAGTGCGTGATCTCAGGATTTCCCCCCTGAAAAAATCCTCGTCGTCCTCGGCCGGCGTCGAACCCGCGTCCTCGGGTTATTTTATATGAAAAGCAGCACTAAGTAAGTATATCAAGAAACGATCTTCTTTTTTTGATTTTTACTCTTCTCCCCTGTCTACAGTATTTCCTGAGTAATCCAAGTAATAGATATTATTTTCAAAATACGAGGGTTGTTTTTAAAGTAAGATCCGTTTTGTAATGAAAACAATAACTACTGTATATATTTTCAAGATTTCTTCTTTTCCAGATTCTACTTATTTTTAATTATTTTTCTACCTAGTTTCCAAGTTTATTTAAACACTTATCATAGCGCTCAACGAGTTTCTGCATGCGCACTTTATAGAAGTCTACCGCCTGTGAGGAAAGCCACGCAGTTTTCACTTCTTACATCGTCGCTGAACAGGTGGTAGTCACTGGACGCCAAATCCGCACTGTAAGGAGGGTGGTCAAATTATTCCCAATCAGAAGATTTGATTAGAGCTTGCGTTTGAGCAGAGTGTGGCCTTGCATTGTCGTGGAGCAGCCACACCACTGATCCATTGCATTAGGCCCTTACACCTTACTGATATGTCGATGAATGTTCGCTGCTGTCATGTTTCTTGCTGTCAAAAAAAACGGATAACCGACCGTATTTCGCAGTCGGTAGCAACCTTATGATTCTTAAACAGTTTAATGATATCATACACTGATGCCACGGCTAAAAATGGTGTCTGCCTGTTCACAAGAAATGCTATGAGTCTGTGCGCATGCGCACTGCTACATTTTTAAAGGTATTTACAAACGGACTTTACTTAAAAAACAACCGTCGTCGTACATTGTGTATTTTCATATGTATAGGGTGAGTCAAAAGTCGCAGTACACCCTGTTTTTTCGAAAACCTTGCAGGAACTGGGAAATCTGAATATTCCAGTAAGGTATGGGTGAGGTGGTCTATCTTTTACGGTATGTACCGAACATGGCCGCCATCTTGAAATCGGCCATCTTGAATCTAAGTCATTTTTTTTAAATGGAAAGGGGGTCGTGTGATACATCAAATAACATCAGCATTTTCTGACAATCTCGTTCCTGTAAACAGATTTGAAATAGCAGTTATGGTTCAAAAGTTATAATACACTTAAATGTTCCATACATCAAAGTAGCTAAGTTTTATAATTTGAGGGTGCTGAATACGAACCTGACAATAAAAATTACTACTGCATTTATTTTTAATATGAACACGAGTTTTCATAAGAGAAACATTGAAAATTTGCACAAAAAGATAGAAATCAAATCTAATAAATATTTAGTGTACTCCCGATATTATGAGTACTGTTTTTAACCTCTACGTTTAAATTTTAATTTTAATTTAATTTTAAAAAAAGTTACTGTCACGCATTGGAAATGGTGGAGTGAAATTTGAGACATGTCTACATACGACTCTGCTTATTTTGAAACACTTGATGGATGTTTGCTGGAGTTATCTGTGACATTGCAGTTTCACTCCACCATTCCACTGCTCAGTAACTTTTCGGACACCCTGTATCTGCTGCTTCTCTTACAAACCAAACTTGATCGCTACAATTCTAAGAATAACTGCAAGAATTGTGACCGACAGCGTGGGGGGGGGGGGGGCCGCTAGGCTTTCCAGTTCTTGAATCCGTTGGGTCCCGGGTAGGAATTCCGTCGGGCACGGATTTTGTGTTTGTCTCCAGAATGCGCAAAAGATAATTGTTTAAAGATATTAGTCATATGAAATGGCGCAAAATGACGAGCTTTGACGCTCCCTTAAAGCTTACCAACCAGCCTTTACCAAGAACTTTACGAAACTGCTGTATTCATTTGTAAATACCCTGCATAAAATTTGAGTTTACTATTCATTGAGATCTTAATATTGTTCTGCAATCAGTGGTCATATCCACTAAATATCCAGTTTTATTTATTTGCATTATGCGCATGTCGCTATTTAAACTGTATTACCTCGTAAGCAAAAATTTCATCATTTTACCGCTAATCAAAGAATAACGAAATTTGCACTTACGAGATATATAGCGTGTTTTATTAAAAGTATATTTATCACAGTAAACGGAGAAAATTAACATATTTATTGTCATTTTAGAATTTAGCACGTCGAAATGGTTTATTTCGTTTTCGAAAGAAACAAAAGCTGAAATTTGTAGACTACGTATTCTCAATGGTTGACAACCTCTTTAAACTATCACCACCAGTTATGAATTTGGAATAAATTAAAGAACGTCTGCAGAATTCTTTTTAAATACGTCCATCTCTTTCTTTCTATATTCGAAAGTTTTCTTGACGACTTAAAATCATCTTATCTGATATGTTTTTCGAAGCACAACTAAAACAAAGTGCATCGGAAATTGTAAAGGTTTTTCTTCGTCAGTCGAAATCTCTAAACATTTTAAGACAACATTTATTGAAACATGAAAAAACAATGTCTGCTCTACAGGAACTGTAAGAAACTGTAAGAAAGAGAGCAAAAAAGAAAAAGAAGGCTGTAATCTTGTTTTCCTTGTTACAATCGGATTTTCATTTTTTTGTTTCTCCTCACAATGTTTGGATGAAAAACAACACAAAACACCATGACGTCATATTCTTGCACAAAAATAATGTTTTTTATAAAGCGCTGGGTGAGGGTCATAAATATTTCTGAATTTTTGAGTTAAACCCTATAAATGATATGTCTATATAATAAATTACACCATTATTATAATTTATTGATAATAATTATAATAATGATTTATGTAATTTAAAGTGTCGAAAAGTGATGACTATCAAAAATTGTCTGTTTCATTACACTTGCGTTGTAATTTATAATTACTGCAAGCAAGCTAATCATCTAAGAGAATGCGACAATTGCAATAGTTCTGCAATAGTTTAGTCATTTTCAGATAAAAACTGCGATGAAGCTATGATACAGCGTATGATGTAATAGCTTTAAGATCTAAATTCACAATTTTTTATTTTTCTGCGTAAAACATGTAATGTATAGCTTCTGTTTCATTTACTGTTTTAATCACAATGTCTGTCTTCTACTCCTAAAATATTGTTTTTAAAGTTACGGTACTCGTTACTGAAGTCATTTCGAAAGTAGACAACGAATTGAACAGCGTGTTTAAGCGAGGCAGCCATCGGCGCTATTTAATCTCTTAAGATCACGACGTCTAAAATTTAATTTATGATGTAATCTAATTTTGCCTAATTTATGTGACTAAATTATGGCTTGTATATGCCTCATTTACGCAGCTAAAGCTTACTACCACTTGACATGCTTTCAGTATTAGATTTTACGGACAGTTAATAAATATTTTATAATTAATGTGAAATTTTTGCTGTCTTTCAGTTATTTATCGGTAGCGTTTTGAATATGTTAGAAGATAGCCTCTTTATTTGTAGATTATTATTTATATCTAATTTTATGCTTATATATTATTTCGGATAGTCCTCCTAATGGTGACTTTGTTTCAAAGAATAGCAATTTGAAGTTGCTAATTGATAAATACATTTATAACAGATTGGCCTAATAAAACCCATAAATTAGTCTCTTAAATTTTTGTGCTCGTAAAACTATTCTAAAACATCTTATACTCTAAAAGGATTTTATATTTATGGTTTTAGCTGTAAAAATAAGTTTTTTCATATTTTTCCTAATACAGCCGCATATGCCATTATAAATAATATATTAATTAGTAAACTATCTTCTGGATATATCGTTTTAGAATTCTTTACAATATCCAACAGGATTGAGCGATGGGGTAAAATTTATTAATTTACAAGCAGAAAATGCAGATCCTAGTCAAATATAAAATATGAATGAGTATTTTCCCTTTTACAATTGTTTTCTAGATCATCCTCCTCAAACATACTTCTCTCTTACTTTTATAAAAGCAAATGGCTGAATATGACGAAGAATGAGAAGCAAGCATGCGCAGAATATTTAAAAACCGAGTTCTGTTTGAATGGGAGATGAATACTTTAGATGACTAAATCTCGAAACTGACGATAAACTGAGTTCTATTGCCAGGTAGATGGCTTTCGAA
This sequence comes from Rhysida immarginata, assembly GCA_023313115.1. Classification (NCBI taxonomy): domain Eukaryota; kingdom Metazoa; phylum Arthropoda; class Chilopoda; order Scolopendromorpha; family Scolopendridae; genus Rhysida; species Rhysida immarginata. Next base: position 306,463 of record JAHWFO010003124.1, read on the forward strand.
ACATTCAATCAAGCGAATCGTTCAAAAGGTAATTGAAAATGCTAACTTAATTTTCATCATTTAAGTATCTAATACGCCCTCGCTAATATTTTGATTTTTTTTATTGGATTTCTAAAGAACAAGTATGTGCAGCATTTATTCTGGCTTCGAATTCGCTATTGAAGTTTATATTCCAATTACGATGCTCATTTAAAATTTAAATTGCTTTAAAAACTTTTATAAGATTACAATGGACTTGAAGTCGTGCTTGATGGCTCATGAAGTAAAGGAATCAAGCATTATGCTATTTGAGGAAATGAAATGTCAATATTTACAAAATATATAAATAGCTCTTCTTAATTTTTTTTACAACAAGAAAAGAGGTAATTATAAAACGTATTTAGCTTTATAAGTATATGAAAAGCAGCATTATGAAACATTAATGTTTTTATTTTACCAGTCATGTTAGTTGTCATTTTTACCACTCAATCTTGATTAAGGCATCCATAATTTATAACAACCGAAGGATTCAATATCTAAATGCGAACGAAATATGGACGCTAGACTTTTAAAAGATTACAATTTTTGTAAAATTAATCTTTAAAAACTCATTTTTTTTTCTTCGGTTGGTACTTAGAGAGACCACTTTCTATTTAAAATGGATACCCATTCGATTATCTTGACATACCAACAAATCGCCGAGAACAAAAAAAGGGGAACGGTGGAAAATATACTAGTGTAAATTCGTCCCTGGAAACATTGAAAAATGATTTTCACTTCCGTCAAATATTTTTCTTTGAGATAATTTAATGTTATCTCTTCTTTCTCCCCCTCCCTTCGTTCCAACAAAAATGCCTTGCTTACAGCCCCTCCTTCAACTAATTCGTTTGCTCGCCAATTGATGTTCTTATCCCTGAGAAATGACCGCCGATTATTTATGGCTGTTCCAAAGGAAAACGATGGAAAAACGCACTCTCTCCTCCACATAGATCATCGAACGTTTACGGGGATACTGAAAAAGAAAAAGAAAATGGAAAAACATGTTTGCATATATTTTAAGCGCAACATATTGGTAAATACGTTTATTTAATATAATGTAACATTATTATATTAAAAAGTAATTCGGTAATAGTATAATAATCAATGCCGTAAGCAATAATTCATAATAAGGTCTTGCCATTTCACGAATTTTATATGCATTATGTCATCTTTCGTAAATGAGTTATCGAAATAAAATTTATTGACATTTCAATCAGTGACTGTTTGGAAAAATCTAAGCGGAATTCATTAATGAAAAATTATTGTTTAGCATTACTGTTTCATGAAGTGTATGCATATTTTCTTATGTAGAAGTGTTAGTTCATTTATCAAAAATATTTAATTTTTTTTTTACGAATATAGCTTATGAACTTTACCAATTACATTATTAAAGCGGCAAATTTTTTTTGAGATGGAACGAACTCTAGTGGCAATCATTGAAACGTAAATTTCACTTCATCATTGTCACAACTACGATTGGCTCTTCGTGTGATTTATTGCCAGAACAGGAAAATTACAGATAGAGAAACGGCATATTACTTCCCTAAACTTAGTGTTCTTGATAGACTCTATGCAAAATATACAGATTTTTTTTTATACAAGCTGCGTAATTTTTTTAGTCCTTATAACGGAGATCAAGGTTCCCCTAGGGACCATTTGCTCATCGGTTGCTTACAACTGCTGTTTCTCTGTTCTTCAGTAACTAAATTGGTATTTATGTTCTCCAGTGTCATTCGATTTCAGCTGATTACGGTTGAGTGGAAGGTAAGAAAAGAATTTCTAGCAACTTTTTTTGATTCTTCTTCATTTTTGAGGGGGATACTTAAGTCTGTAATAATAACGTTGGTAGTAGAAATGAGAATAATGCGCTTTATTCAGCTTCCAGAAAGGGATTGCCAATTTACTTTGAATATTTTTCTAAAATACACGGCTATTGAGGTATAAGAGGAAAGTTTTTGAACAGGCTTCTGACATAGTAACACTCACGTTTCGTTAAAACGCTGTTTCATTAAAAATTGCAATTAATTAAAAATAACGAAAAAGTTGCCCGTTAGTGGATAGGCAGCTTCACCGCAAAACATTGAAGAAATTGAGACTCCAAAGATTGCAGTGCGAAAGCTTCGCACAAGTACACTGGTGTTGTATATTAGAGATACAGTAAATGTTTTATCACATTTTATCAAATGCTGTTTACTTTTTAATAGTTACACTTAGGTAATACATAATCAGATTATTTTATATATTTATCTAATTTTAAATTTAGAAAAGTAGTTTTTAATTATCATGAAGCTGAATTCAGAATTCGTTTGATTCAGTAGTGTTGAGACGCTCTTAAATTACTCTCAGAATGAATAGATACGTACATACATAAACTGAGCACAGTACATGATAATAATGTTATTTTTTCTGGCAGGGAAGAAGGAGTCATTGATTCTCACTTCACCTATTTCCATCGAAATTGAAACTTTCATAATCGCAGTATAAATTGTAGAAAGCGATTGTATGGAAGATTTTATTGTTATATTCTATGGAGAAGTAAATATATAAGCGCCCTTCTTTTCAAGAATATTCTTCAGAATAAAGCTAACGTTAAAATGAATACTCCTTTCTAAAATGTTTATAACGGATTTAAGAATAAAAGTTTGAAATTAAATCCGAATTACACATTCTGAGAACGGACGAAAATAGTTTCCCTTTGAAACCGTTTTGAATGAAAATAGATTTGTCCGAAATTAGATTTTGGAACTAGATGCATAATTAAATTCATGAAGGTTTGCAGAATTCTTTTCATTATTGTTAAGATGATATCGTAAAGTTTATTTAAAATGTGGTGATTTACAGTAATAAAATCGGGCGCGGCAATAGCTATTTCTCTGCATTACACTTGAGTAATGCCAGGTAGGCTCTTAAGTGGCGTACGCTCATATAGTTTCAACAATTCAGATAATTAGGTTCAAACGTGCATGCTTAATATTATTTATAATAACAATAACATTAATATTGCGCTACAATGTGAATGTTCACTTGCTAGTTTTGCTGTAGTTATTCTTTATTCTGGCCACAGATGTCAGCGCGATTCGTGACAATGACAACTATTGATCGGGTGGGAGTTTGGTTTCGGCGAGCGGCCGAGGAAAGCAGCCAGGCAGCCAGACTCGTGGCAAGTGACGCAGGGTTCGCACGCGACTCCGAGGCCGCCCACTGGATCCTATTACTTATCGCTCTTTTCGACTGTCTTTTGTATTCGCCTTACACTCGTCAAAAATGGTCATGCGTAGTAGCCATCTGAAGACAGTTCTCGAATGACAGCGAGAGTTGACATGAGAACAGTCCGTGTCCTCGCTCTGCTTTAACGTAGTTTTATCTTTTATTTTTTTTATATTTTGCTTTCCTCTCTTTTTATTTCCTCGCGTTACTTTATACCGTCGAGAGGAGGAAGGCTGTCGTGTACGTCTGGGGTGGAGAGTGTCTTTGCCCGGATTATACGGCGAGAGGAATGGCGTAAGTTCTACTTGAGCACTTACACCAGGGGAATTACTACAAGACCCCTGCGGATCAATCGAGGCTTTGTACCTTAGCTGTTTCTCTCACTCTTCGCCCGCTAACACCTTCGGCGCTGACTAGGCATGGGTCTATGAACCATCACGCTCCTCGCTACACGCCAAGGAATAACGGTTGTCTACAGGTCAGTTCGAACACACTTATTTCTCTAGTCCAAAAGAATTGAACATAATAATAACAAGGAAAAGTAATTCTTCAATTTTTTTTTATCTTTTATCTCACTTTCCCTCTTCATTTTGCCTTGTGCCGTGTTATACTGGAGGAATATTATAAACGCATTTCCTAAATTTCTCTATTTGCATGGAGACAAAATAGGCAAAAATCATTTTTCTTGTACATAAACTGTATAAATTCGCATATTTTTAACCGTTTTCAGTTTTCATTTTTACAATTTTCTGAAAAGAAAAAGCAAGTCAGCCTTTCTTTCACTATTGATTGCGTATGTTAGATTAAACGTTTAAAAACTTTATCGAAAGTGATTACTGACATTGATTTGCAAAAGATTTGCATAAGTTAATTTCTTTTTTTTTTTTTTTTTTAAATCAAAGAATGAAATTAAAGATTGGCAAATTTCCAGTCTTTCATGGTTTCCTTTTTTGACTTAGTGATTTGCCTATTAAAAAGTTATCTATCCAATCCGGAGAACATTTATGAAACTAAATGAAATTTCTAAACCAAACGTAATTGAAAATTTAACTCTTCCTACTGATAGATTTTACTTTATTAAAATATTTCCATAATAAAATTAGAATTGAAATTTTTGAAATTTTATCATTTCCGTAATGCAAGTTTTTTTTTAATCACTTGCGCAAAATTTTCAATATTGACAATTTTTTTAATTACTCTTTTGTTTTCTTTTGCTATGTTTGATTCTTAATCAATTAGGTTGCTCGCTTTATAAGCAAGGAAAAATTTAATGAATTATAAAAGAATACAGAAGAATTAGAGATTCGTGCTTGAAATTTGAATTTGAGCTTTTTAATTAGTATTTCTAATTTATTACAGCTTTTACTTTAAGTCAGTTCGTGCAAATTTAAAAAAAAAAAACTAAATTAGAATAAGCACCCGACAAATAATTTTTTTTATTTAAAAGGAAGGAAAGAAGAGTTCTTCATGATGAAATTATATGATACAATTCCAGATTGTTCATTAAAAATATGACAGCCAATATTTAAGTTTATTCATTTGACATTTGGTTTAACTTCATAGAGATTTGTTGAAGATTTCGTTTCTTCCTCAAGTAGAGTTAAAAAATTCATTTTGTAATTATGCGCGTTCTTTTCTATGAGAATGTTTGCTTTTTCTGTATTGTAAATGAAAATCTGAAATAGGCTATAGCAGTATAAATAAAAAATCCTCAAAAGTCCATTTTAGATTTATTTATTTATTTTCTCTTAGCTAGTCAAAGATTTTAAGCATTTTTTGCTACGTTTGCTACTCATGGAAAATAGCGTAGAAAATTAAGGTCTATGAAATTTAAAAAGAAAAAGATATATAATCTGTGTTATTCTGTACGCTCTAGTGTATAAGATCTTATTTCGTGAGTAAACTTTCTAATTGTAAAGCTGGATCTTAGAATATGTGCGATAGTAAATATGTATGTTATTGATATGTAGTTCGTTTACAGTATAGGAAAGAGGGTAATACTTTTATTATTCACAAACGGGATAATTCAAAAATAACTTGTATATTTCAAATGTGTTTTAGCAAAATATCTAATTTTTTGTATAACTAAGCATTTAAAATTAAAAAGTTCTATCCCAACATCATTTCAAAATATACCTTTTGGAACACTATTTAGATTACAATTGTTGTTGAATTTGGTTTGAAATTTTTTTCTTTAATAAAAATAAATCTTATAAATTGTAACAAATTTGTTTTAAATTCATTTGCTGAAATTCATTTTTAACTTACGTTATCTACAAGCTAGCGAAAATTTTTTTATTCTGACATTTATATTTAATAAATGTGCCCGAACTGCGTTTATCTTTCACAATCAACAGTTTTTTCCTGAAAGATATATGAATTTAGGCATATTTTGAAGAGAAGTTCTTTATTATCCTAGTTTTTTTTTAATATAATATTTTTAGGAAATGATTAATTAGTAGTGCGACTACTTGGCAGTGGGTTGTATTTTCCGATGTGCATTTGTCACATTCCTTCCTTTTACGGAGAGAAATTTTTCTTAATTTATAGCCGCTGATGCGTGGGAGTCGCCGCCGCTTGAGTGAACAGTACAAAAGGAATGTTATGACGTTAAGGAGAAATTTAAATTTCAGAGACAGTTCCAAATGAATGGCGGAGCGTATTTCTCCTGCAAGCAGTGAGATTTAATTCCTCCATTCATTTAAGATTTTAGCGCTCTCTTAAAAATGTTTTTTCGTCTACACAACGTGGTCTCTCTGTTTCTCTGTCTTTTTTTTATATGCCAACGTGGCCAGCTTACGGAAATGAAAACAAAACAATTGAATAAACGTGCAGTGAAGGGGAGGAGACTATTTACCATTCTTTCATCTAGCGCAGACAACTTTTTCCCCTCTTTTCTTTTACTTTTTTATTTTTTTACTTATTTTTTTTTTTTTGTTGTTGTTTTTCGTTAAGAGGATCACACGCCATTTAAACTGGTGTCGCTGCAACATTCAACATGAGAAAAGTAGCTCTGATGAAAACCAAATCTAGACGGCATGTTGAATTATAAACATTTTCTTTTGGCTGTATTTTTGTTTTATTTTACAGCTAACGTATCATTAGTAAACATGAGTTCCAGCAATTCACATTTTAATGCTTCATAGCGTCACATAGTTTAAGTTGATGAGATTGGACCTTGTTTCTTATTTAATAAATAAAATTTATCAAATGTCAGGAACGGAATTCGCTTTTTTTGAATTTTTTTTTTACATTAGCCATTTTAATATGTTTAGATTAAAGTCACATCATACAATTTACATACAAATTCTTCAAAGTATTCAGAATCTATCAATTCAGGGCATATTTCTTATTTTATTGATATCATCCTATTATATGATGAATTGAGAGTTAATCGAGTTGACTCCATAAACTAGGAATAGACTACAAGTTTTATATATCCAGTACTTTTAATTCGCATTTAGACAATTTACCCAGAAGACATCCCAAAAGAAAAACCTGAAGGCTGTTTTCTGAAATTTTCTGGATCCAAAATCTTTCCTCTTTCTTGACATTGAATTGCGACAATGTCTACGTTCCGTTACAAGAGATCATAATAGTAAATATAATACTGCGATGGAAATTTAGATTGATATATTTATTGAAAAAAACAGTAATTGAACTTTTAGAGTTGAGTCTTCTGTTTCAAGATATCCCTGTCTTCGTTGATGTATATAATCTTTTAAGATGTGAGTTTAGAGCAATGTTTTCTATAATAGGTCTAAAAGTTCAATTATCAGTATCATGGATGACTGTTGATCAAAAACTATGACATGGCTTAAACTCTCACATTGCTGCTGAATCGCAAGATGAAGTCTTGTTTTTATTATTCACATCTAATGTCTTTTATCTATCTTCATTTAAGTCGAGATTTAACTCACCATACACTACACTTGTAAATTTACGAATTGGTTTGACTTTTTCAAGAGGTATATAAATGTTACTTCAAAATCATTATCTGTCGCATTTGCTGCTGCATATTTACTTGAATTAATAGGAGGTATCGCGATATGCGGCTTCCCTGTCTAACCCACGCCTCAGAGCAGACGGCTCATGCGCAGCACATGCGCCGTGTGCAGTTAATGACGTGATTGTGGGCAGAATTTCAAAATGGAGGAGTAGCCCATGCTGTTCTGCTATTACATTTGAAATATGTTTAATTGTCAGTGTGTAACTCATAGATAGAATTCGGATACTAGAAAAAAGTAAAACTTAAGTCATGTTTCCATGGATAAAACGTCAACTTTCATCCATTCCCTTCACTTTCTGAAAACAGAAAAAGAAAACTGTATTTGGATGTACTACGAAGAGAGACACTGCCCACAGGAAGGAGAAAAAATTTCTACTGCGCACGAGTAGAGCTTGAGCACTGTAAGGAAGCCGCATATCGCGATACCTCCTATTTGACTTAAGCCTGCGAGTATGAAGCAAATGAAATCAAAAATAATGTAAGAGGAAAAGTAAGAATGAAACAAGAAAACTTTGGTAATATCAAGTAATTTAAAGAAATGATGGAACAACTCGAAATAATAAGTGCAATAAAACTTTCTATTTGGATCATGTGCATATGACCTTTTTAATATTTAAACAAAGATATTACCAAAGTTTTCTTGGAGGCATTTATGATATTTTATTTGACATTTTCATATAAAACAAAATTTAAATATTTCATTTAATAATAAGAAGTGCAATTGAATTGTAGTTTTCTTGTTTTTGGCTTGAGGCTCATTAAAATTTTATACATCAATAAAATTTATAAAAGATATAGAAACGTTAATATTAAAATGGAATTTCCTAAATGGAATTTCAATCACTTATATCAATCGATAGTATCTAAATATTGAGTTGATAAATTATTAGTTCGTAGAGTTTTTCTTCGAATGCGACCACAAGGCGTCTGAATTGCCATACATTTTAGCTTTTCTGGTTACATTCCTGAGAAGCAATTCTTTGTACAGGACTCTTTATTTATCCCATAAGACGCATAACATCATCTTCTGAACGTCTTCTTCAACGTGGAGAATCACACAAGTCGAAGTGGCCCTGCTTGAAATGACAGAACCATTTTCATGCCGTGTTTTCTCTGATGGAATTCTCCCCGTACACGACACAAATGTTTCGAGCAGCTTCCGCTACCTTTGCTCCTCTATTAAACTCGAATAGAAAAATATGTCGGAAGTGTTTGTTTTTTTTTACACTTGACCATCCATCTTCTTTAGCTCACAAATAGCTCAAACTTTCTTCATATCGGCAAATTCAAACCTTACTCACCAGCATAACACTGTCCCTGAAAAATGACAAACGATAAGCAAACTCTCAAAACCGCAGTGGCGCAGCACCAAAAACGCTATGAATTTGTCCATCAACTCAATAAAAATATTTCCTCCCTTAAACTGTATATTTAATTTATATTTAATTTATTCTTAATTAGTTTGACAAAATATCTATCGATGTACAAAACAATATTTACCAGTTCTAAAACCAGAAATTTAATTTCGGAGCGGACAATTATTTAAATGGTAATAAGTTACCATATTAATTTCCACCAAGGTTTTGTGGTTTTAATGCTGCATGGGATTAAAAATTTAGAATATTATTAGGATGGAACACTTTTGCAAACCTAGAGAGCACGGGCAGTTTTACCTAATCCCCTAATAGCTACATTAAATTTTCATTACGCTACTCTCTCACTTGGAAAAATCAAAGTTTGTTAAGAGCCTTATCCTCAAGATTATGAAATCATAAGCATTTTAAATTGCGATGACAGTAAGGACTTTGTCTTTGCCACTTTCGATTATACGGGGCTAAATTTGATTACGTGCAGAAGAACGCTTCACTTAAAAAGGCAATTTAATTTTAAATAAGTAAACATAAACAGAACTTAGATAAGGAACCTTGTTTTTAATATTATCGTATTTATCACAATCTCGATTTCCCTTATAACGCCTTATTTCAATATTTTTTTATTTTATTTTATTATCACGGCATAATTCATTGTTATATTTGGATCTGGATAGAACTTAGGCATCTTAGTAAATTTGGAAGGCTTTTCTTGAGGTCAATCTTAAGTCCTTTTGAGAGTTAAGATCTTTCCAAAAATAAATTCTTTCTTTGTTGACGAGTTTTATTCTATGGCTTTTAATCGACTATAAAGAACTGATTTTCTATTCCGTTTTTCTTTTCATTTTTGATGTAGATTCAATAAAAAGCAACGTAAAATGCTCTGTTGCGTATAAAGGTGCATTTCAGTCAGTAAGGGAACCATCAATTCAGGTTTTCCTGAGATAACGATAAATTCCAAGTGTACGGTTAAAACTTCGTTTAAGAAGCCTGAAACTTCTAGGCAAGAAGGCGTTTCGTTTTATTTCCGACTGCTATAACTTTATTCTTTTTTTTCTTTTGAAAAGTTTATCATGACTACTGTCACTTGGGTAAGTCATGAAGAAAAGAAGTTGGTGAAGGAAAAAAAAATCGCTATTATTTTAAAACGTAAGAATTGTGAGTCTTTTGGGAGATTAAATTCCGTGGAAAAAAGGCAAAGGCAAAAAAAAAAAATAAAAAAGAGAACAAAAGCTAACGGCGAGGAAAAAAAAGTAAGCATAAATTAATCCTCTCGGAAAAGGGAACTTAACGTTTATTTTATTCCCTTGCTCGAGAAACAAAACGTCTGTCTCCAAATGATTCAGCATTTTTTCACCGAAGCTACTGTTATTCATATGCGAAGAAAGAAACAAGCTTGGCGGAAACTGGGGAAGTCTCTCGAGGAAATAGTCCATGAAGACAGGGCGGAGAAAGGAGGGGGAAAAATCCTCCAACAACCACCAACCAACCACCCAAGCCTTTCTCCTACCTTCCCTTCTCCTTCCCCACTTGTGTGGCTCTCACTCACAGGTATAAACTTGCTCGTTATTTCTATAAGCCTTGCATATAAAAGAGACGGGAAAACTTGGAATTGTCTTTAGGTATTTCACAGACTATGTTAGAATGCAACGTGGGAATTATTTTTCACGTTTCAGTTTCTAGTTGTATTAAATTTGGAGCAATAATTTGATGTATAGCGGTGTTGAATTCACTCTAATAGGTTTGAGATTAGCATATTTTTATCAGTGCTCATTTTAAATGCAAAACAAAACCTATTAAATTAACCCACAACTGAACCATTGTCTGCGTTTTAAAATATGGTTTCCCTTTGAAAGATAAGACAGAACAATAAAACATATCTCTTCCAAATTTTATTGATCTATCAAAATTTTATCCATTTTATTTTTTTCGTTCTGAGTCTGTAGAAATCTTTAAAGTGAACCTGTTTTATAATTTAAAAAAAAGGTCAAAAGAGTTTATAAAAAGAAAATAGAGAGGTACGTGCTGATATAATAAACGGATTATCATTTATTTTTAGTTTTTATTTTTTTTCATTTATTTATTTAAAAAACTTTGACCACAATCAGTGGAAATCAACAAAAAGAAATATATAACCTAGAACACAAACCACAATCCCTCAATAACAAATACAATAAGACAAAATGACATATATACTTTATCGGATAATAGATCTCGTATAATATTGTGAAGACTATCTTGATTGTGTATCCTTTAAGTGTAAGGGTTGTTGTAAACATTTTAATCACAAGATTAGAGACTATTTACAAGACTCTATCCCATTCCAATTTTTCTTGTCTCAGTAAATACGAGTCCCTAATCTTGTGATTAAAATGTTTACAACAACCTTCACACTTAAAGGATACACAATCAAAGATAGTCTTCACGATATTATACGGGATCTTATTCCACTCTAACATAAATTAAAAAGGGAAAGATCTTACTTTGAAAGGAAGCTACATCATGGTTTAATATAAATTTAAATCTACGAATCGCCCTATAATCAGAATCATAAGTGAAAAACTCCCTTAAATCATGATACGGATGGTTTATATCATGCACCAGAGCCACAGGTTCTTCAAAATGTTTGTATTTGATAAAGTTTTCAAATGCCAGAATGTTGTATTTATTACGCATGCTGGTTACGCGTTTATACTTATTTTAAACGCTAACCTAAGTAGGTAATTAAAAATAAAGCGTAAAGGGTACAACATTTTAATCGAGGTATTCGATCATATCACAGTACAAAAGTTCTACACAGAAAATATCCGATTATTGAATATCAAACACATCTCTTTTTTGGTTAACATACATGACAAGTTTTTTTACAAGAAAGACCTTTATTAATTTTCGTATGTGGCAAATGAAATTTAATCTGGTATCCAGAATTACTCTAGAACGCACATCTGATCAGCTCCTCATTATCATGACAAATAGCAGTTTGCCCGTTTTTAAGATTTAGCTTCTTGTTTCCTTTAACATACCAGTGTTGTATTTTTTGTAAACTGGTCAAAATACTGCTCATTAACAGTCTTATCAAAGATCTCATCAATCCATATCAACAAATTGTCATCAATTGTCATCAAATCAATTTATGATTCAACTTCAAGTTATGCAGAGATGCTGCCGACACCGAAAGAGATATACCATTCGATGTGCTACCCTCTAACATTGCCATTGTATTCTCCACTTGTATCCATTTATTATGTTGTTTAAGAGATAATCTTCTTCTTTCAAAATAATTTTTTATCAATATAATCGTGATTTTACCAACCCCGAAGTTCTTACAATCATACAGCAACTGATTCCTATTGACCGCGTCGAATGCTTTAGATACATCTGTTTTTACCGTGACAATGGCGTTACGTTCCTGCCAGGCATAGGACGCCTTTTTATACAATGATAATACCGACCTCTCAGCACTCTTATGAGAAACATAACCCCATTGGTTCATCGGAAGCATTTTACGCATATGTTTCTTCATATTCATAAATGCACACAAATCTACAATTTTAAGACACAATACTTGTTTAACTGTTGGTCGGTAATTTTTAAAATCCTTCGGATCGCCTGTCTTAAATATAGGCGCCAAAAATCCACTTTTCAACAATTCAACTAAGCTAATTCAAATACCTGTTTTTACAATAATTTTACAAAGCTCTGCAATCCTCGGAGCTATCCATAGGAGGAGGTGTTTAATAACGTCATAGTCCAAAATGTTATCGTGGGGTATTTGAACGACAGATTTTTTTAAAAGCTAAAACAACATCAATACTATTACGTGTCCCAAACTACCAAATTGATATTCTGTCAAATTTTGAAGAAATAGAGATATTCAAAGTACTACAATCCAAAAAATCTTTTTTAACAACTCTTCCTTCTCATGGCTATCTTTCCATTTCCCTGCTGTCACAAAACTAGAAAGAGATTTAGTATTACTTCTATGGATCATATAGGTTTTTCTTTTAGCAATACGGCATTCTTTTTTATACATCTACAATGGATACCTCATCTTTTGTTTAGTATCAGAGCATCTGTTATCAGTAAAATTGTTATATGCATATAATTTTCTTATATACATTGCTATTCCACCATTTTTTGTTACAATTATAATTTTTAAAGAGAACCATAGAACATGCCCTTGATGAACTATCATATTACTAATCACATAATGACAAAAAAAGAAACAAAAACAAAGATTAGTACATTGATTTAAAATTAATAACCATTTCAGTCACCTCAAAATCATTAATGCTCGTATCGTAGATTAATCTACTAGCATTCGAAGAAGTTAATGCTACAGGTCGTGGAAAAAATACAAGACATTGAGGGTATCACAGTAAAATTTAAATTAATTAACCTAACACCGTACATACTAATTCTAATTTTATTGTGAAATAAATTTTTTAATTAAACTATTGGGACGATTGGAAAATTAATGCCGTGTTTTAAAAAGCTAAACACTATTTGTAAACAGAAAAAAATTTATTTCTTAATTATATGATCGCCATCATTACGTATCACATATATCCATCGTGAAACCAAGCTGTCAATGCCGTCTTAATAGAGCATGATTGGCTGTGAAGTCCCAGAGCCCGATTTTGACGTCATCAATATTTTGGATTCCCCCCCCCCCCCTCCTCACTAAAAATTAATGCAGAGCTTGAAATAACGGTGATCGTATAGTGCAATGTCAAGGTAATAAGGTGGAAGGGGCAGAACTTCCCAGCTAAACACTGATTGTTTGCTGGATTAGTTCTTACCGAGTGAGGGTTTTATTTTCTGTCAGGTGAAAGTTTGTGTGGGACCAATCTTCTTCTCCGTTAACCTTCTCTATCCGTTTAAGGTGCTCTTGAACAGTACTCCTTGATACATTACGTTTCTGGATAATTCTGGATACATTACGATGAGTGGATAATGATGAGAATCTGCAGGTCATTGTCCAGCTCCATTAACTTTCAAAAATTTGGCGAACCAACGTTTTTGATGATCACGATGCATTGTTCCCGTTGTGAAATTCGTACAGCATACAATGATAAACCTGCATATCCTGTGTTTTATGTCACTCATTTTGCTCTGCGTATCTGGTAGATAAAAAATACCCACAAAATTTAAAGGAGAATAGACAATTCACTTGTACATACACTTAACTTATTTGAGAGTACATAAAACCCCTCCACAAACACAGCCCACAAAAGAATCGACATTACTCCCTCCATAATAATTTATCAATTCCTAAAAATCCGTTCTTTTTCGCTAGAAACAATTTTTAATGCAATTTGGTTTCATTAAGAAACAAGTGCCAGGTTCCATGAAAATCTAAACTTCCGTTTTCAACTGTTACTTCAGTTGTTGCAAGCTAATTTTATTGGAACTGAAAATTAAGTTGTACACGCCCTGTTCAACTTTGGTTGAACTGTTTATGTGTCAAACCTAAGATAGGATGGACGTGACCAATTATTGGGTATTGTTGCAATAAAATAACAATCCTAGCAATTTAAACTGGACGTTTACAATGCTTCCCAATATCACTGAAAATTTCGTGAAAAAAAACTTGTTGTAAACTTTGTTTGCTATTTCTTTCAAACGATGAAATCGTAACAAAGTGATCCAAGACCAAGACAAACAAGAAATTGATAAACAACGAAAGCCCTGAGTTTATCTATTTTTAACCCTCATCTATTCTTTATCAAAAAATTGGTTTTATCGAACGTGCTATTTAGAAAACGTAAAAGAGCTCTATCTTCTTTCGTTTCTCATCATTTCCGATCGAATGACATATGCTGCCATTTGAAAACTTTATTAGTTCTAAAGATCAGTTGACTGCTACCCACAGAACTCCGATCCAGTGGATCTATTTAGCCCAAACTTCATAGTAATGTAGAGCTTGCCTAAAGAAATCTGCATACTGAATTTCACTCCTTTACGTCTATACCACATAAAGAGATGAACTCCCCCGTTACTCCGATCCAATTCGAAAAATGTAGAAAATATGAAAAATTTTCTGACAGACAGACAGACGGACATTGTAAAACAATAAGTAGCTCCATTCTTCCGCTACTTAATTATGTTTTATGTTGGATAAAGATTTTAAATAAATAACAAATTTACTTTTTTTCATGGAGACCGATCGGACACATCAATACTTGCGTTGACATAGTAAGAATGATTTTAGACAGACCAAACAAAACCAAGAAGAAAAACTATTTGCATATGCGACTTTTTATATACGTAATGGAAGGAAATTATTAAAATAATATGGCCCGTTAACATTTAAAAAATATATAAACTTATTCACATTCCGAACTATATAACATTAACTTGAATATACGTTTTCACTTAAAATGACAAGAACAACAGGAAACCACTAATCCACATACGATGTTTATTAAGACGTATGCGCATTTCGGCAGCCACGTTGCCTTCTTCAGCGTATATAAAGACCTGATCAAGATTAGTGGTTTCCTGTTGTTCTTGTCAAGTTTTGTCCACAGTTTCTGGCTCCATTTGCTTCCACTTCACTTAAAATGTTGATTGACATATATAAAAGTCAGACTCTTCCTTCTGTGTTTAGTTATGCGCTGCAAAGAAGTTTTGAGAAACCAATCTCGGATACGCTTGGCAAAATATAAATTTATGCTCAGAGGTAAACGACTCAACTCGGACGTCAGTTTGGTTTTTTAACGGGAAGAAGGTAATCTTATATGCACTGTTACTTCCATAACCACAGATTTTTCTGCTGTGAACGTTTTGATTCGTCATGGAAGGCTTCAACACTATGCAATTGAAGACTATAATATGTATAATGAAGAACCTAGTCTTCAGGCCCTTAAATTATTAATGTTTTGTTCTGGCTTTCTATAAATGTTGAATTTTTTGACATCCGATCGAATGTTGAAATATCAATATTATCATTAAACAAATAAAAATGCGATTAATTTGGCGTTAGTTTGTGTAAATTCAGTTTTTCTCTTACAAAATCTGAATTATCTATAAATATTGTTTTCCTTTCTCGTCCTTTTAAAAAGATTCTCTTTCAACAGTATTGAGAGAATTGCATTTAGCCAAAATACAATCTCATTTTAAAACCCAAGCATCACATTAAAAAAACAATAACATATCTGTTTAGTATTAGCATAATTTGAAATCAATTGGTTACTCCTCTATTATTTTGGAGTTGGCTATTAGTCGTAATAATGTAATATTAAAACCAAAATCGAATAGAAACGATACTTTCATATTCAGCTGATTTTGTGCCTCTCAGTAGCAGAATAAGCCCTGAATGGATAAATGTTCATCCAGGTCTAAAGAATGCCATCCTGGTTTCAGTGCCTTGACGCAAGGCTTTGATTTCTGTAATCGGCTTTGACATGTTACGCTACTGGTGAATGATGCTTGGGATTTCCTCTCAGCAAACGCATCATTTCCGAAGCAGAATCCGATTGAGCCATAGGAAAAGATATTGAATTGGCATCGTCATTTTTAGATTCTTCTTTTAATAATTTTAAAAACTGTAGATAATTCAGTAGAATATTTGATAATGGATTCTTTTCATGAACATATTCAGTAACTTCGTTTTTATTCATTTGCTCAAAAAACCGTTAAATTCATTGTAGAATTATCCATTTTCGCCCGCATGTATTCATGTTATCGGGTATATTTCTCGTATATCGAGAAATCGAGCAATTCATCTTGAAATGCTCTGTTCTCACAAACTAGCTTTAGAATCATCGACTCGATTCCTTTATTTCCGCCTTTGTTCTGATGAGATCATTTCAAGAACCGTTTTATTCATCTCATCCCCCCCAGAAAAATGTGAATGATTTTTCGATTATCCTTGGCGACGCCTCTTCCCTTTTTCTTTATGGTGGATTCATAAGAAAGACTGCCATTTAAGCGTAAGATTCCTGTTGGTAAAAATCCCATAATATTTCTTGGATAAAATTACACAGAAGGATCATAATCTTCTCTTTAATTGTTGGTTTTAAGTGGCTTGTTCTTGATCTCTTGCATACATGTCGAGATAACGGATGAGCAAATTTACTGCTTAAATTTAATTTTCAACGTAGAAAGGTTAAATTGCAGAAACATCAGAGCGAATGTTACTTTCTTAAACAAATAAATACTGCATGAGATGATTTGATAAATAATGGGCTTTCCTTGTAATCTCGGCTTTTCAGTAACTTTGGCGCATTTTGACGTGTCCATATCATTAAACCTATTTGTGATCCGAATGAAAAACTTAGTTATTTATAGAAAACAACGGTTGCTTTGAGGAAATGGAAACCGGACTATTCTATTATTCTAATCAAAACTGAAACTGAAGAAAACTGCATAGTATCACATTATCTAAATTATATATACTGTAGTTTTCCTGCAAATATACAACTCTTATAGACCTTCGGCAAATTTAAAGATACCCTATTAAGCAACAGGGTATTGTGTAAGCAAAGTAAATGAAAAATAGAACGGATATGCTGCGAAAGAAGAACATTAAAGTGGCTTCAGTATTTTAAATTGCCTTTCTTCATATTGTTCTAACATCTATAATTGACTAGGGAAAACTATCGTAAAAGAACCAGTGAAACCTTCCTGGAGCAATTAAAATTGCGCGCTTGAATGGCTAGCTAAATTTATTTTTCAATATTTCTGAGAAATTCTTATTAAAAACATCTTTTTATAAATTGGTCGCTTATAATTTTATTACACTGGCCAACAAAATTTAAGATTTTTCTTGTGACAAAGTGAAAGTGTGTGATTTTTGGTAGTATTTTTCTGCTGATTACGAATATAAATTTTAAATTTCTCTAGCACGCACAGCTTTCTTGTTTTACAATGAAACATTTTTAAATCATTCAGTGTTTGGGGCCTGGTAAATTTCCTTGCGGCCCCAAAATATGGATACTTTAGCAATGTAGCCGCTTCTCTTCATTCCCATTACTTTAACATAGAACTTGGAAATTGACGTGATAGAAAAAATCTAAAAGCAGATTCGGATTCTACCTACAAATTACTACTAAGAACACAATGTGTGGTGACTAGTGTTATCCATTTTTAATATAAACTGAAATAAAGCATAAGGATCTTATGCAGTCTGTGTTTTTATTTCCAGCTATGCTGCTACAAGTGCAATTTTCTACTTCTAAATGGATAGATTTATTTTATGGCTAAATTGCACAATCCTTTGTTAATTTCAGTTCCCAAAATTGACATTTAATCTAATTGTTGGTGATTATTGCCATGCGTGTTTACAATACAGTAGATGCTGTATACTCTCCATTTTGAGTCGTACGTCAATGGCCTACGCAATGCTTTCTTACAATATGCAGATATATAGCGGATGAGCGTATACGTGGCTGATACTTTATTTGTAGAATTAGTTTTTTGCTGGTACATTATCAGCAATTAGGTATATTTAAGTATGAATAATAAATAGATACATCCCAATAGCGTATAATTGTTCTTTTGTTGGGATTTGATTTATATCCTTGTACAAGCAAACGTATGTTTTTCAATTCTGTATAAGGAATGAGACAACTTGCTAATACCGTTTTTTTATCATATATATTGTAAAGAAAGTTAAAGATTAGCTATTATCATTCTCTAAGAATAGACGTACGCAAAAAAAATCGATTGCACAAATTACTTTGTTTTGAAGACGTGCTAAAATGAATTGGATGAACATTTCCATTATTAAATTTTTCAATTCTCTCACTGCCACTTAACTATGACATTCGTAAGCAAACAATTTGATCAGAACAAACAAAACGATCCAATGTTCCATTAAGCAAGCATTACCTATTCACGCTTCAAATTCCTCTCATTTTATGCTGCTCGCTAGTTTCTTTACAAGCAACTACCAATTACGTTAGAATTTTTTAAAATCAATTTTTTTAAAGTTTAATGAATTCATTACCATTCCCGCGTATGGTTTTAGGAAAGTATACAGTTCATGTGAAATTAATATCATTACACGTGGCTGCTCTTAACTCTAATTAAAGTGGTAAATTAGTCTCGTGTAGAACGTATCTACAAGTCATTAGCATCGGCATTCGGGGGGCTTGATTTGTAGTAACGAAGCGACATTCAGACCATGGACCGGGTATTCGTTTGATCCACCCTCTAATCCCATACACCGAATTTTAATCTTTTCTGCTAATGGCGAATCTTCATCTGCCGATTTTAAAGGCTAAAACTGAAGCTTACTATGTTGCTCATGAAGCAATGTCGCCGGAATATTTCGTTAAGTTTTAAGCGACCATGTTGTTTATTGGAATTTGTAAATCTCCATAAAATATAATCGAATCTGTAAGACATTTATAACATCCCTTACTTAAATAATGCAGAGAAACATAAACATGATCATTCGACATGTTTATAATAAGTGAGTGTAGTTAATGGGAAATGCTAATGCGACACTGATTTAATTAAACCATAATTTAATTATTTCGCGAAATTGAAATTGTACAGAGGAACGACTTCGGATTATGAATTCCTAAAATCCTCTAAGACTGCGAAAGGATGAGAGAATTGCTGCATTAAGAATAATGAAGATTATTACTGTTCGGAATTAAAGTTAATTAAAATGCTTTGTTTTTTTAAAAAAAATTAGCACTTCTCCTCTGTATAAAATTTGACACACGATGAAATATAATTGCATATTCTATTATATCAGTTATTTATCTTAAATACTAACTTGTAAAGCTAAATATGTGAAACGGTTTTCGTAAAGTATAACTCGTAATTGTAAATGATATGAGAGAAAATAAAAATTAAAGGAAAAAATCTGGTTCTTTAAAGTTCAAAAATAGAAGTAGAAAAACTACATATAGGTAAACTATTCATACTTTATATTCTTCTTTCATATATTACTTCCTTTCCAAATGGAAGTTTTATTCATCAAATGATTATTTTCTACTGCAAATAGTAAGGAAGAAAGTTCCCGAAACATTCCGAGTAAGAAAAATTGGCAGGAGTTCCGTGTAAACGTGCATCATTTGCACGCTAAGCCTTAAAATAGATGTTATAGAATGCAGAACAATGATTACCAATCCTAAGTATAGTGCTGTTGTCCCGGTAATTTTTCTTTTATAGATAAGCGAAAACTTGTTCGGAGTATTCATAATGTACCTTTGCAATAGTTTCCTCACTAATGACTTGGTTGTTTTTTCTTTTTGGCAAGGCGGCTGCAAGATCATTTACGCCCTTTCACATGATTAATTCTTTACTTAAGTCTGGCGATTAACACAAACAACTTTCCCCACAGCGGGATTCGAGTTGCAACCCGACGGAGCCGAGACCTGGAATCCTATTCCCCAGCCCTCTTGGCCACAGGGTTGGCTTAATCATGGGGTCTAATTTTTATAATCGATTACGAGTTATCTGCCTTTAAGGATTTTCTTCCTCTACAGGCTATATTCCTAATCAAGAGCACGTATTTCCACTGAGAAGATTCGGCGTCTAATGAATTTATAGAACGTAGATGAATTTTTCAGTAGATAATATTCATTTGGCATTATTTTATTCAGTGTTTCTTGTTTATTCTATATATGGACCTGCTTCAAAAGCCTATCTGCTATCAATTTTATCTTATGTTGGTTAGATTTCAATAATAAAATATAAATTACCATTATTTCTAACATAACACATTAAATAATTTCTAATCTCATTAGATAATCACTTAACAAATTAGCATCATTCATATGTAAAATTACGCTACCCCATTCTATATTATCTAAATATAAGTGTCACAACAGGTTTAATACAGTGTATGTGTATGACACAGCATTCTAAACAACATAGATTTCAACGCATAAAAACGGTATTAGACTTCAGAACTGTTCGCATTAAAAAATTTTCGAGCCTCTACAGTAGAAACTATTGCTAATTCGCCGAACTCGGAAAAATTTAGAAAACGGTTCGACAGAATCGAAGCGAACCGAGTGTAACACTAAAAGGAGCAAAAAGAGAAAATGAACGAATTACTCATTCAAAAGTAAGAACTTATACTGCTGTATATCGCCATTGCAAGGAGAAATCTTTGAATCCTGAATACTTGGTAATAAGAATTTCTTTGAGTTTCTTACGCATGTAAATAGTTGCATATAGCAATCCCAATGCTAAAGGGGGACGTGGCAATCAAACAGTGGAGTGTACATGCTAAAGGGGCAGTTTAGCCATATATAACCCTTGGATGATTATATGTATAACACCGAATCAGTCACTAACGATTAGGGTGACGTCAGATATGACGCTCAGTTGCATATCGCATTTACTGTATGTAGTGTAAGTGGATGGTATTCTGGAACTTCGGTATCCCCTTTCATCGTGTCATCTCAACTGTCATTTTTCAACAAGATGATGAACATGATGATTAAACCTCCTTATATTATGTATCAGTAATTCTAATAATCAGTTTGGGCAATTACTTTTTCATTTTTTTCCTGCTATTGAGCATTTTGGAATTTCATAGGGCGATTCTATTTGAAACCACAAAATTACGTTCTGACTTGACTGCCGTGTGGGAAGAGACTGCCGTGTCCTACCACTTGTCTGCAAATGGTTACAAACATTAATTACTGATGTGGTCCGTAAATCACCATTTGGGTAATTTCATTTAAGGAGATAGTCAGGAAACGTCATCTCGGTACCTTTGTCGATATGTCGTCTCATTGTGTTGCGTGTTTTCATAAAAATTGTACACAGCATTTCGTCTCGTCAAAGTTTCTCAGCGAGCTTTTCATAAATCAACAATCCTCGAGGCTGATTTATCCGTTTACTTTTTCGTACTTAGGCTTTTTTGTCCATAAAAGCCGGTAAGAAATCTGTAAAATCAAAATCGGAGCTGCAATTTCCTAATTGAATTTGACCGTTAAATTTATATGTATCTAAACATATTGATCTACTTTTATGTAATTGAAAAATTCATTACGTGTTTTATGTACAAATAAGAATTTTCTTCCATTTTTCTAGTTAAAGCGCATGATCCAGACAATAGAATACCCATCACTGTCAATAATAATAGTCATGGATAAATCCAATGAATCCGTTGCTTTCGACACATTAATAATGACTAAATCGAACTTAGCAGGTGTCGAAAGCAAATAATGAGAGTAAACGTCGATGCCATAGTATCCGATTGAACATCGTACGATGAAGTGTGACGATGAACTGTTATAACCTTAAAGGGTGAATTCAGAGTAAATGAACAAAATTTTGTGTATTCTCGAAAAATCTTGGAAAAAAGATGTCGATGAGAAAGTTGTAAAGAGAGAAATCCTTGAATTGAAAGAACTTGAGTATTTAGGTAAGTATGCTAGAAATGGAAAGTCTCTATGAGAATCATTTAATCCCAGATTTGTTGTTTACGATCGAAACATCTTAGAAAATTAATTACTTGGAAAATAAATCTTTGCTTAAATGTTGAGTTGCGTGGAATTAATATGAAACGAATACTCTCAATATCTTTTTGAATGAATAGCTGAAATTTTATAAGTCTTCACGAAGTTAAGACATGTAGAGAATGGAGTTTGGCATAATGTTCGAAGATGCAAATGAGTTGACGCTGGTTATTATGAGAATGTTCAGTCCTTTCTTCTTTTGTTTCATCCGACTACAGAGCGTGAAGGTGATACAGGTAATATCAATGGAAAAAACCCATTTAAATTGAATCTTCGTCTCTTACCATTGCTTTTAAAAAGCATGCTCGATTCTATATTTTAAAAAAGCATTATTGAAGCCATCCACTTGAATACAAGCTATACACCGAAGCGCCAAAAGTCATGGGATACCTATTCAATATCGTCTAGGACCTCCTTTTGCCCGGGTGCAGCAACTTAACGTGGGATGAACTCTGCCAATCGGCGGAAGTCTTCTGAAAAGATGTTCAACCATGCAGTCTTGACAGCTGTCCAATGCAAGTGCATGAGTATTGCAAATGCAGGCTCTTGTGCACGACCAGATCGTTCGATAATATCTCGTATGTTTAATAGGTATCATGTCTGGTGATCTATGTGGCCAATTCATTCGTTGGAATTGTTCAGAATACTCCTCAAATCAATCGCGAATAATGTTGGCTCTGTGAGTGGCGCATTTTCCTCCTGGAACAACCCAATCGTTGTTAGGGTACATGAAGGCCATGAAGGGCGCTGCAAATGGTCACCAAGCAGTTGGATATAACGATTCCCAGTCAATGGTAAGTCTAATTGAATCAGAAGACCCGAACCCTGCCATGTAAACTCCGTCTTCTGCTGCCATATCCCATCAGTACCAAATTTTGCTGCACTGACCTCATATACACGTTTCTAGTACACCCCTCTTTGAATGCGACTGTTAATAGACTTAGTGACGTGTGTCTGTACGAAGGACCACTCTGCTCTAATGTCGCTGGTCAAGAGCTGTTTTTAGCAGCCGTGGTCGGCCACTGCGCTATCCATGGTGGGAGGTAATGCTTGAAATGAGGTTCTCTCTGTACACCTTTGACACTGTGGATCGAGGAATGTTGAATGCTCACACCACTCATCACCGCATCTAACTTCACATCATTCCGCGTTCAAACTTAGAAGACGTTGCAGACGATTGCTAAGAGTCGAATTGATAGCACTGATACCGCTGTGGCTATTTATACACCTTTTACGCGATGCAAGCGACACCTGAAAATTTGCATACAACGTTCCCATGACTTTCGGCACTTCTGTGTATAGGTTAATTCTAAAGGAATGAAAGTACGTGTTTAATATATAGTAATATATTTATTGCAGAATACCGTGTATAGTATTAAATTTTTATTTTGCACTGATCACAGTAGTTTCATTCATTTAGAATTATTCTGCTTAATAGGCAAAGGCATTTGGGTCAAAGACATTCATTGGATGCGCATCCATTTATTACTTAATTGCAGGGATATTGGCCTTTAGTAGACGAGGGTTGAAACCATGAAAATTTTTTACGACTCCCTCTAATAACAGCAATTCTCTTTATTCCTCCTTTGCATGAACTTTTAATCACGAATATCTACTTTAATAATAAAGCAATGAAATTATCTTGGCAAAATCTATTCTAATTGGTCAAGTGTTCAATAATAATTAGCATGGCCTTACTAGGAGGCATAAGTCGTGTACGGTCGTTTGAATTTTACGCGATGTATCTTTCAGTTCATTTGTGTCGTTTAGTATTAACTCGATATGAAATCTGATTTCTTTAACGCAAGAAATTATGGCCAGTTCAAGAGTTACATCAAGAATCTAGAAAGAGACCATATAAGATTATACACAAAACACGTTTAACTGGAATTCTCTTTGACAGTGAAGGGAACATACAGAAAACAAAAAGAAAACGTAAATTCAACAAATTTTACAATAGGATATTGATATTAAGAGAGCGTGGTGTTAATGAAGTTGCTCTCTTAGCAAGAGCGGAAAAATCTGTTTCAATCATCTTTTCCAATTCTTATTCCAATGAATATAAAATCCAGAAAGGTGAATAGGTAGCGACATTTTATTCTTCGTGGGTGTGTTTTGTTCACGAATGGGAAAGGAAAAGAGCCGATGGCTGTGTTGAGTAATTAAGCCTTACCCGTCTTCTTCGCTTTACTTGCATTGAGGAGATTACGTTCGGACAGTGCAACCAAGGAGTTAGTTTAATTCACCGTGTGAGGGCTATTGGGAATGCACGTGGCGAGAAATATCGTTCCCAAAGAGCTCATTATCCGTCTCCCATCATCGAATCCAATTATACAGACGTGGGAGAAAAATGAAAAATCATAAAATTAAGCCCAAACTGCGCAGATTAGAATATAAATTGCAGGCCTGGCTTCATCTTCGAGGAGAGGAAGAATCTTTTAACGTTGAGCTCAATTTCTTCAAAAAACCCTTTAATCTTAGGCGGATCTTGACAGATAAAACAAATGATGGCGACGATGAAACGTTAATCGTCTGCTCCGTAGACAAGGGAAGCGATCCTTATCGCCGAATCCACTCCTTAATTTAGTGTTTCACACTAGTCTCGCACATAATACGTCTATTAATTAACACCAATTCGCGCGTGTGCGTGCGTGCTTACGTCTATGCTAGTGTACGTGTGCATGCGTGCCTCTTCCTCAACTAAAATTGAAATCCACCAACTTAACTTCTACTGAAAGGGAAAAAATGTGGAGGGTCGAGGTGCGCTCTTCTACTTCCGGATCATTTTAAATGAAAATTCTTTTCCCACAAATCGATAGTCGTTGTATGAGCGGATTTGTTAGTAGTTTTCCCCCTGTTCAATATTTGGATTTCTAAAACTGAACGAGGATGCGGGCTGTTTTTGATAAAAAATTAGACCCACTTCTGATTTTAACCTTATTACCGAAAAAAAAAGAAAAGAAAACACAAACCTACTTTAATGTTTACTTTTTTTTGAAAACTGAAACGGGTTTTGAAATTTATTTTTTACTTTATTAATGTAGAATGTGTGTCTAAAAAAGTTCGGTGAACGGATCAATATCTAAAAGGCAACGTGGGCTAGGAATGCGGCATGAGCATGCGCACAGAGAAACATGTCGAGAACGCAGTAAACTGAAGCAGATTGCCTGCTGCGGTCAGTAGAATGTAATGTGTGTGAAGACTCGAACATAGTGCAATGGAGCAACGCGTAAACATCAGGTTTTGTTACAAATTGGGGAAAACGGCGACGGAGATTCATGGAATTTTGGTGCAAGTCTACGGAACAGAAGCCGTGAGTAGAAAATGTCGTTTACGACTGGTTCAAGGCTTTCGCGATGAAAAGGAAACTGTTGATGATGCGCCATGTTCAAGTCGGCCGCAACAAGCAGGACTCCAGACAATCTTCTTCTGTTCCATACACATGAACCAAACTTCTCAGAAACACCTTGTATTTCGAAGTGAGCCCAGATGAACTTGATGAAATCACGTTTTTCTTTCCTACATTAATTAGTTGTTTGATCTGTATATCATATTTGAATTTTATTAGTTACTATAATGTTAGAAGGTATTCAAATCCTTAAAAGAACCATTAAAAGAAGCTTTTGCTACTCTGATTTTTCATAGCGTTTACAACACATACAGCATTTACACTATGACAAGAAAGGGTCATGATGTGTTATCGCTAGAATGGGATCAAAATTATGCTTAAGAACATCGAAAATAAATACTTTGCAGGGTATTTCTTAAAAAACCTACGGTATACGGTATTAAGCTTACACCGGTACAGTAACAGTTTAAAAAGCGTTTATTGCTTGAAAACAAACAAATGAAATACAGTATGCAAGAACGAGCAGAGATGGTTCACCTTTAGTGCAACCTACATATACCGTTTCCTTTGGAAATGTAAAAATGAAATAAACACATTTGAGAAACTTTGCCACTATGTAAAACTGATTTTCTGTAATTTATTTCAGCATATGGTTTATTTTAGTGGTTGGCCGAACATTACTCCTGCTATCATAGCTTAGGCTTTCCCTACATACAGAAGGGGCAGTTCGGGAACTTTTGAAATACACGATATAGAAGATCTTTAAGTGAGTAGATCTTTTTTTTTTCGTTTTTCAAAGACTCCAAAGTATCACCGATTCATATTCAGAGTTCGTATTTATATTCATTTTATGAGAATAAAAGTAATATCAATAGCACATATAATTTTATATAATTTTTGAGAAAAAAATATCAACGCACCCCGAGAAAATGAGCCAGTCCGTAACGGAAATTTCACAACAAATATCTTTCGACTGGATATGCAAATGATAAAAATTTCGCAGATGTGTTTGTACACGGCCCAGGAGATGCAATAACGCTCGTAGACTACTATCACACTCCATACGGTCCGAACAACAGCGACTATGGTCTGGAGAGCCATTTCGTTTGATAGCCAGAACCCTTTAATAATCCTCTGTGGCACTCTCACCGTACAATGGTGCGTTAGGTAGAGCTTCGAAGTCATTATTCTCGTTCCACTTTTTGTTTCTGTTCAATCTAGAAGAAACAATCGGTGCGGTTCCGGTTCTTGTTCCGCCAAAAGTAACGTTTTTTTTCGGTTTTCGTTTAAATACCGCTAAATCAAAATCTTGAAATCAAAACCTTAAACTTTACATATGGAATGTCAAATTAATATAAAAGTTCGCAGAGAAGTGATTAATTGGCAGTCTAGCCGACGACAACACATTGATGATGATGTAGCGTATAGTAATTTCTTTCGGTTCAGATCCGATTTTCGTTCTGGCAAAATAAGTTGTTTTTCTTCCGGTTTTCGGTTCAGTTCCAGTTCGAAGCCCTGCCGTTGAGGACATCCTACGAGCCGTTGTGCTGTCGCTTTAGGCTATCGCAGAGATAATGTTCTTAAATTTCTAAACGTGTACAAGCAACAACTGTTAAATCCATAAATTCAATATTGCCTCTTTTAATATTAGTAAACAAACCCAATAAATTTGTCGAACTTACAAAATTGCTTTTCTATGTTCTTTGTTTTAAAGCGTTGTACATTTTTAAAAGTATCTTCTTCATCATACTTTAAGAATGATTTTATCGTAATGAAATTTTTAATTAAAATTAGATGAGGATTTTGATTATGTAATTGATAACATTTAACAAATTGGTGATTATTATGAATTACAGCGCCACAAATACATTCAGGTATGAATATTACGAATATTAATATTAATGAGAATGTAGCAAGAAGGACGTGAAAATTGTAATTGTAAATACTCCCACTGTATGAAACATTCATTATCAAGCTTTTTTCTTATTTTAAACCATTTAAAATTTTTCAATATTGTAATAACACATTTTATATGTAAACAAGTGAAATAACGATATGAACTGTATACCATAAAACAAACTACTCTCGTTCTCTCACCAATGTTTAGAGCAAACCAAAGGAATGAGTCACGTACAATAACATTACCAAGAACTTGGAAAATGGCGTGGGTGTTGCGTGCAATTAAGAAGTATCATACAATTTCCTTTTTTTTTTCGGCGGGTAGCTAGCGTAAGCCTGAATCCGCGTAAGGCGATTTCTATGTAATATTACATTAAGCTTTATATTTTAGAAGATAGCGGGCTTAGTGCGGACGATACTAAGAAAAAATTACATACACGCTCATGTTTACTAGGATATGGACTAAAAGTACACAATAATCTAACATGGAGATCTAACACGATAAGTATTTTATCTCTCTTCCTTAAGAATTTCATAGATTCGTCAAATTAATCAGAAATTTTTTTCCAACAGATGTAACGTTTTTTAAACTTAAAGAATTATATTGGGTAATAAGTCAAAGAATTTAAGTTACTTAGAAAATAAATTTGCATACTCAAAACGTTTCAGCTACGATAATCTGATAAAATAGCTTCTAAAATACTGTATGCACACTTCGTAAATATTTTATAATACGCTCCACAAATCACGTAGAGATCTGAAGACGATATCCCAAGATATCCAATAAAGATTGTGGCCCAGGTAAAGGGGATAATCTACTTCCTATTTCAATTCACCCACAAGAAAGAAGAAGTTACATAGACGTTGGGTTTGCTGATCTCAGTAGTCTTCTACAACATCACCTTCCGAATTAAGGGCATTGATCCTATAAATTTCATATTTGACCGAAGTAAATGTGATGTCCTAAGGTTTCCTTGGCGCATACAAAGATGCATTTTATCGTCACTCAATTATTTTTAAGTCAAAGATTGCAAAATCTCTACCATTCGCTATGCGAATAAATTGGAAATTTATAAGAAACATATAGAGAATGAACATGCTTGTTCGCTTAGATGTTTGTGAAAATATTACAACTTTAAAATTTTTAAATAACACAGATTGGAGTTATTTTCCTGATGTTATCATGTTATTAGAATTATAATTTATATATTATTTGAGGCTTTGAATCAGCATTGCGCAATCACTTCCTTAGTTACTAAAAATTTTTAATCTAAGAGTAAAAAATTAAAAATACAAAAATTCACGAACTCTAAATCAAATTCAATATTGTCACTAATTTTATTTCTGAATAAAAATAATTCAGGGAAAGAGCTAAAAAAAATCGATTTATTCGAGATTTCTTCTGTAGATAGCGTATAATGTTTAAAGAAATAATCAAATGCGGTGATTTGATGGAAACTTAATGATCATAAAATATCATGTTTTATTTGCATGAAAAGCTGCATTTTATCGTCAATCAATTAAATAAATAGTTTTTATTTACTTTTATTTTTAAGCTTTATTCAAGATGAGGATTATTTATTAATATTTACACTGTTTGTTATGCCTAAGTATTTTCTATCCCAAATACTAAGGTCTAGTGCAATTTGTTTAATGCAAAAAATTTTCTTTAATATGCATGCTTTAAATAAAGAAAACAAAATTCTGTTTTGTTTTTCAAAATGTTTCGCTGTTTATTTGATTGTTCAACGTCAGCATACTGAAGACGAACGAATTTTTCGAACTGCATTACGAATAAGTCTAAAAGGAAAAATAATAAGCAGGCATCTCTGTTTACTTTCAGACCGTCCCAGCACATATTTAAACGCATTTGCAATGTCTTGGAATTTCATCTTTTGTAGTCCTTCGAATGGACAAGTTGAACATTCACCATACACATAAGCAGGCAAAAAAGGAAAATAAAAAATAAAGAAAGAAGAAGAAAAAAAGAGTGAGAGAGAGAACAGACCCGATTTAAGTGGATTGCTCAGCGCAGCTGCCACGTTGAAGACACGTTGCAAGAAATCAGTTCGTCTTCCTGCTCTTCTCTTTCGTCCACGTTCAATTTCTTCAATTCCTTCTTGGATTTTTACGATGGCAGGTATTCAGCTCATGAAATACATTGGGAAAAAGAGAAGGGAAAAGACCAATTGGAATGACTGACAATGTCATCCTCGGAATCGGTAATAAGTCACAGGCCAGTGGCTGGTGAAATGTCGGGCTGCTCCTACTTAAACCCGAACCCTGTTCTAGAAACCTGTAGGGATTGTGAGGTACCAAGATTGTTCCAATCCTTTTTTTTATGATAGAAAAGGAGAACAGAATTTACGTCACGAACTTCTGCTCATGAATCTATGATTGGGTGAGGGAACGTTAAAGACGAAATGTACGAGTTTCGATTTGTAGACGGAGCCCTAGACGTCAGCTGTGAGGGGCACTGAGGGAAAGAAGAAAAAAAATAAAAAAAGAGAAAAAAGAAGGGAAGAAAATACAGTGATTGAGTTAGACATAATTTATACCCTGCCTTCATCTACTCATCTGATCTCTTCTTTTTGTCTCTCTCTCTCTCGCTTCCTCTCTTTCGCTTATTTTTTCCATCATTTTTCGAATCCGTCTTTCTCTTAGATTTCTCCTCCTTTTCCGTTTGATTTGTACGATAAGGGAATACAAATGATAGCAAAAAGGTACTAAAAACATTAAGGAAGCTTTTATTTAAACACGTTTAAAAAAGAATGGCTATATTAAAAAAAGAAAGGAAAACAGTAATTTTGTATACATTTCTTAAAAATTACTTATCAAATGCGTATATACATATCTATCCGTTCAAAATTTTATTTCTTTTCTTCACAAGACTTAAATGAAAAAACGAAAGGAAAAATTTCGTGATATGGATTCGAACCAGAGACCACGAATATCCAGCTGGCCGCCTTCATCAACTAGGCCACCAGCTTACTTTCTTAAGAAGACTTGTTTAAATCTATCACGTTAATATAAAAATCAAAAAGCCATATAAAGCAGATTGAAGAAAAATCTTTTTATCTCAATTTTACCATATATAAGGCAGAATATGAACTTAATGAATATATTTAAATATTACGCTATAAGTTGACACTATCTTTAATTGACGGAGGGAACGAAAATTGGCAACAAAGGCATAAATGCTTTGCGAGAAAACTCTTATTCCATCATGAAGTTTTTATTGTATAATATTGTGAAATTCTTATCGTTGTTTACCTACAGAATTCAAAAGCGAATTCATGGCTCGACAGGCAACGATTTGAAGCAATAGCTTGCAACACTGACACCACAATGGTCCTGCAGTTGACATGTTTACTTTTAGAAGATTGGCGGAACCACTCCAGCCCTTACGAAAGCAGCCGCAGAAGTCAAGAGACTGTTGAGCTTAAAATTCAGTGATAATTCTATAGAATTATTCTTTTCTTGTCAATTCTGGAAATATATTTAAAAAGGTAGAGCAATGAAAAAAGCCTATTGGAGATGTTTATTTAAAAAATACTTATTTATGATCTGCCTTATTAAATACAATTTAGATTTAATTTTATTTCGGTATTTCGCTTTAAAAAAGTAAAGCACGGAGCAGAGAATTGGATATTACTCGTAAGGTTTTCAATATCTTGTGATGCATTATTAACAGAGTAAGCCCAAAGTGTTTATAAAGACAGAGAACAGATGATTAAAGACGATCATTCGTGGAATGAACCAAAACATTAGACAGTTTTCGTTTGATTATGTCTAATCTGGGATATGCCATTCTTCTAACTTGGATGTATGCTTGGTATCGTCAATTGATCCCTTCAATGAGGTGATCAAGTGCTGCTGAAGGTAACAAATGCCACTCTGCTTGACGAGCTGTTGACAGTTTTGGTAGGGCCTGGGAGTAAGTTGGCGAGTTGCAACTGCTCTCCCAAGAACATCCGACGGATAGACACTCGATAGGATTAAGGTCAGGAGAGAATGCATACCAAAACATCCACTAGTCTCTATGCGGGCAGGCATTATTAGGAGCTTTAGCATAAAAGCTACTTATAAGAATGCACCCTAGGTCTGTACGTTTATCCGGCCGTCCGCCGTTTGCACGATAACTTGAAAACGGATTAACTTTTTCAAATTCTGTTTTCAGAAATATGACCATCAAAGTCTTAGCTCGGCCATATCAACTTTTCAGAATTTTTCGTGGACCTCTTCAAGTCGAATTCACGTGCTAAAACAGTGAGTGTAAAGAATACTAAGATAATGGCATGTCATATAACAATCGATTTGTCAAGAAGGAATATATTGTTACTTTCTGTTCATCTTTTAAAATTACTGACATCGGCGCGCACACGTGAAATCGCTTTGTCGATGCACGACTGGTCAAGCAACGCCTCCTAAAGATAAGGCCTGAGCGCGAAAACGTCGGACATTGTTAGATCATCATCCGAAGATACGTTTAATCGCATTTCAGGGCTTATTATTGGTAGAAATGCGATTAAACGTATTTTCGGATGATGATGTAACAAAGTATGAAGTTTTCGCGCTCAGGCCTTATCTTTAGGAGGCGTTGGAAAGACAGTCTCCGGCACTGAAAAGTCACCTGACCAAGATAGGTCTATTAACAATGTAACTTTCATTGTTTCTATCTTGTATTTTAACAGTCAGTGTTATTTCCTTTGTTGAAAACAATTAAGATTGGATTGTTGCTAGACCTATTTTGATCAGGTGACTTTTCAGTGCCGGAGCCTGTATCTCTCGTTAGCCTCGATCGCCACCAAAGTGAAGCAAATTGAAGCCATGATAGACTGGGTAGGAGTCAGCCCTGGAGTAGTTAGCTGTCTGGCTGCTTTGTTTTTGAAGAATTTGGGCCCGAGGAATAATTAATTCAAAACTATTCCTCAACTATTGTTCTGCGTACAGCTGTACAAACATACACTAAAAAGGTCCAGGAATAAACAAAGCAGCCAGACAGCATAAATCAAAAATACGTAAGTGAAATGAAAATACGTAACTGAAAGGTGATCGAAACGAAATTGAAATTGAAACCATGATGGAAAAATGGTTTATAAAATATAATAAAATACTTCAAATATAAAGTTAACGAAAAGATAAACTTATCAGTCCGTGATCGCGTGTGAAAGAATTATTAATCCGCTACTCTCATGTTTAGCCATGTATTTTGCATCATCTTCACTCACTTTCGGCCATGACAGTTCTGGGCGGCGGAGCTTACCAATTTGCTTCAAGTAACAGCAATTGCTTCGGAATCTATCTTTAATATACGTCATTGGCCCTAACTCGTAGCCGACGAAAAAAACAGGCCGGGGCACTAAAAAGACACATGACCAAAGTAGATCTAGCAACAATCCAATCTTCATTGTTTCCAACAAGCGAAAAAACATTGATTGTTGAAATCCAAGATGGAAACAATGAAGATTGGATTGTTGCTAGATCTACTTTGGTCATATGACTTTTTAGTGTCCCGGCCTGTCTTTCTAGTTGGCTTTGCCCTAACTATGATGATGTAACAATGTATTACTTTTCATCGCAGAGGCCTTCTCTCTCTGTGGCTATGCTCAAGTGCTCATAATCTATATTATTAAGTAGCGAAAGGCTGGCTTGGTGGCCGAGAGCGTTGAGGCGCAGGTCTTGCCGCTCTCGAAACCAGCGAGTCGCGGGTTCGAATTCCGCCGAGGGCATGGATGTTTGTGTTAGTCTATTTTCACCATCATCCTTTCATCCCAAAACAGCTAGTCTCCTGGATAAAAGGGGAGATGGAGGCTGAAAATCCATCCATCCAAGTAGCGGAAGAATGGAGCTGCTACTTATTGGGTTTATAATGTCACTCCGTCCCCTTCATAATTTCTACATTTTTAGAGGTAGAAAATTGAAATCCGGAATGTAGCACTATGGGCATGTCCATCAGCACAATTTAGTTTGGTTTTGATTGATACACTGGGTCGGAATTACGGGGGTGGGATTCAGAGACGACAACATATCTATGTGCTATTTAGGTACGTAAAGGCGTGAAATTCAATATCCAGTTTCCTCTAGGCAAGATCTACATTACTATGAAGTTTAGGCTCAATTGTTCCAGTGGGGTCGGATTTGCGGAGGTGGCAGTCACTTGGTCTTTAGAACTATGGCAACATATGGCATCTGAAATATCATACGTTCATAACTGATGAGCAAGGAAAGAAGATACGAGCTTTTTTATAATTTCTACATATTACGTTCGATTAAATTAATCTTTTGAATAAAAAACTTGCTGAGAGGTAAAAAATGCAGATAAAAGGATAAAAATAGATGACAGCAGGATCTGCTACTTGCCTTACCCTACTCGGGGGGGGGGGGTAATTTCTTTTTAATAAATGTATAAATGAATTTCTGCTTCACTGCTAAAGCTCCTACTTGGAATGTTTACAAGATTTTATTGATACCTGCATTCTTATGGTTGCCAACGTTTCGCTTCATCTAAACGTTTCGATTCATCTAAATGATGAAGGATATACGGGTCCTCGATTTTCTTGGAACTGTTCTCATCTGATATGATAACCACCAGAAGGAAAAACTCCTTTTATCCAGCTGTTTCCTTTGCTTATTTCTGGCTGCCCTAATCAAAATCATTTCTACATTTGCATGTTCCGATGCGATACGCAGAAAATTTGGTCGAAAACTGCCAATTGAAGATTTACATTTCGTGCTTAACGTTTGAAGGGAAATGTATGAATATCCATATTAGGCAGAGAATGTTCTCGAAGGAAAGAGCAGTAAAGCGGAATTTTATGAATTTCCTGTCTTTCTGATGGACGAATTGATAAATACAAGCATGACGATAATATATAGGATTTTATTTCGAAGATGAACTAGGAGTTTGGAAGAGAATCGATAAGGGAATCGGAATATGCTACCTTTTGATAGTGTATTCGAAGAAGCAGGGACTGTGGTATGGAGATGAAGTCTTTTTCATGTTATAAAATTTATAATAAAATATTATGTATTATCTTTTGCTACTTGAAACCACCATATTTTAAATAACATCTTAATCACAGAGAAAGTTAAACAAAGTCTAGTCTTATAATCTTTTTTAAAGACAGAATGGATGAATGGATGATTTTTTTATCATCTATGACGTAAATTTTCTATAACATTCGTAATGAGAAATTTAAACAATATAACAGATAATCTTGTTGACGAAATCTTTCTTAAATTAAAGATTATATGAAATAATTAATGTTCATTATGATTACACTGATTTAATCATCAGACCGCATACAATATGTATTTGCCAATGTTGTGGTTGATCTTATTCAAAAATGCAAATTATTTATCCACATTACCCTTTATGAAAGTTTGTATTTACTTATAAGCAAGTCATTTTTATTTCTTGCTTTCTAAATGACTTTGTTCATTTCGACATAAAGAAATCTGACCGATTCAATAAAACGTATCAAAGATGGTTTCAAACATAAGCTTTGTTGTTTTTATAACTGATATCCTCGCAATGGAGCAAATAAGACGATGGAGAAGATCAATCAATGTTCGATATCCCAGGATTTCGACGCAGAAAAAACTTAATTTGGTTTATTTGCTGGAGCCCTATAATGCAGTAATTAGTGATATGTCGAAGCGATCCTAAGAATAAAAAGACTTTCGATAGTAAGAAATTATTCACAATGAAAATCTTAGACGACCAAAGATGAGAAGTTTATAGGCAAAGTGGTCGATTCTAGCCTTAAATTTTCTTTTAGATTCATGGCGGCTGAAAATACAAATTTACCCCATAGCTGATCTTCCAGATAAAAGAAAAACTTAATTTTAGAAAAAAATAATCTTTAAGATCAAATTCTTATTTGGAAGCACGCTTGACAAAAAATCTCACAGTCAGTCTAATTTTACCGTCATGTTGTTTCAAGTATCGTTTTCAGATTTGGCTCGCATACAAGGGCTTCTTAATTCGGGGTGCAGAGGATGCGATGGAATCTATAGGGCGGCATTTACGCCTTGTTTATGTAAATATTTTATTTAAAACAAGTCTTAAACAAAATTTTGGAAACCAATCTCCCCTAATCCCTAAATAGATAGGGCAGCATGCGACACTTTGCAACCCTGGCGGCAGGTAAATTAGAGACGCCCCGATCTCATGTAGAGTTTGAGCATTCCCTTGAGGATTTTGCTCACTTTCTCATTCACAGAATACAGAATCTATCTCAAATCTAAGATTACAGATCAACATTGCGTCTCATTGGATTATTGGCTTTAGAATAAAGTCGCCCTTTCATTACGATGTTAATTAAAGATTTAAGGAGCTTGAGCGAACGTTAATCAGATTCATAAATTTGATTGCATCTTCAGATTGTTTCTTTTTCTTTCATTATTAGAAATGCCTGCTTCCGATTTTTTTGTAGCCATTGTCACAGAATAAAAGCACATATTTCAATTATGTCATTGAGGTGAAAGGGTTCTAAGAACCTTAGATATATTACAAGGAAGCAAATGCTTTCGGCAACGATGTCGAGCAATCTAAGGAATTTCTTGATTAGGCAATTGTAGATTCAAAATCAAATTAAATCATGAAAAATGTTCTTATTTAAGTCTTCCTGTTCTGATAACAAATTCTCCGAGTCTTTACTTGAACTCGTTTGCACCCTTTTCATTATTTTATTCTACGTTAATTCAGAATTCAAAAATTGCCATAGAAATGATTAATTTGTTTTCATTATCTCTGAACGTCTTAGAATAAGATTGCGCGGGAGACTTCAGAGGATTCATTTCTTGATGACTTATTTTTTTCTATTTAATTTCAGGAGGCGTTCCACTGAGTATCGTATGAATAATTGTATTGATTGTGGATGAGCTTCTTGAACTTAAGTAATCAGTGAGATTTCGCGCGTTCGTTTTTGAGTTCATGTTCTTAACTGGAGTTTTCCGTGTCGTGGCTCTTTCCCCTACTTAACATGCAGCGTCGCTTCCATTCCGCTCAAGTGATGGAGATTCAAAAGAAAACTTGCCGGCCACCCTACGTACCATTTGAGTCGAGAATGACCTTCGCTTGATTTGCTTGATTTACCGAACCTATTCAATTACTGTACGAACCGTGTTCCTCGAACAAAAGAAACTTACTTTCACGAGGATCTTTTAAAAAGCACCGAAGGAAAGCCATTCTCAAAAGCCATTTACTCCGCTCCATGATTTGGCATATTTAGAAAAAGAAAAACTTTCCAATTTCCGGTGTCCAATTTGCTGGACAAGCCATATTTACTTATCCATGGGTGGGACATTTTTGATTCATACAGCTTCGCTTTTCCTAAGATTTAACGTTCATTTTGGAAAGTTTTATCTCTCTAATGATTTAAATTTTTAATCACAAAGTTTTAGATTAAATTGAGATTGATCTATTTTAAAATTGGCGATATTTTATTCAAAAGCTGAATATTGTGTTCTTGAAGAGTAAGTAAAATAATTAAATCCACCGTTGCTTGTATGGGAATGGAATGTGCCCTGTTATTAGATTAACATCGTTGAAAATGGCACCGGGACGCATTCCCAGTCGTCTTGAAGCACTCACTGCCGACTTTATTAATTTTTTAAGGACTCCGAGGACTTCGATGTTGTTTGGCTCATACACGTGACTTCCTCCGTCTTTCCTCACACACTTTCCCTCGTAAAGAACTTCATACGTTTAGTCAATGAATTATTTAAGTTTATGACCTATACAAACGTTAGTTCAGGGAAATTGATTTCGATTTCTCATTTTAATACGTTCTCATCGTTAGTAACAGAAGCTCAATAATTTCTACCAAATGATTTATGAAGAAATAAATACTTAATGAGGCGCAGGGAGAATTCTACATGATTTTTATGTGACTTTCAGTTTTCAAATAAGAAAGTAATTTCTGGTTGGTGAAAAAAGATCTACTTTTATTTCTTTATTTAAGACTGGTTCTTTTCTTCGTTAATGTTTATAGTCATAAAAATTAAAAAAATTACATCAATAATGGAGGGTAAGTAAGGGAGAGATGTGCAGAATGTCATTTCCTTAACCTCAAATTAACACGAACTTCACATTTTTTAACATTTTAATTCCAGTTAAAATATTCATTAAATGTTCATTCTTGCAAAAAATGACAAACTTAATCTGAAATGTCAATGTAAACTCTGGTTTTAATCACTTTCTCGCTCTTGGTTTTTCTTTGAGTTGTATGTACTCGTATGATATTTAATTTTATAATTTAGAATGGATTCAAATAGAAAGTATTAAAAACCCGTAAAAGATTTTCAAAATTATAGAAAATTTTTAAAGAATAGTATTCACTCAAAACATGGAGTCAAAACTACAATATAACAATTAAATGTTCCGTCCAACCAGATAGTGCATTTATAAAGGTGAAAAGATGTAAAAAGACAAATGCATACTTGCTAGAAATTGTTAGAAATAAAAATGGGGAAAGGACATGACTTAACAATATTTGATTGAAAAAGAAATGACTATTCGCTGTCGAATAAAGGATGGAAACATTTTACTGCGACTGTTTGCGAGTTTACGTATGATACCCAGTTAGGACGATCAAGAATAGAATGACATGAGTAAAGGTTAGTTTCCATGCACGCGTTTTTGACGCATTTATAACTGCGTCTCGAAAGCAAATGTGCATCTGGACGCACCTAGATGCACATTGCAACAGATCTTGACGCATTTAATTCGAACAAGTATCAGTTTCCATGCATGCGTGAAGTCTACGCAGAAAGTTCAACTGCGCATGCGACATGAGTTTTGCAATTTTTCCCGTTAGAGGGAGAAGCTTCTCTCTAACCATCATGGCCACCACCTTGGTGTTTTTCGGATATCTTAAAATATCATTATTAATTTCTGGTGTCCGATCAACATTTCCCGATTTCTTCAAATTCTCTTTCTTCAGCCATGTTGTAGCGAAATGACGACTGCACTGAACGTCTTTTGTTAACAAAGCAAGTGCGCTTGCGCAAAACAATCATGTGATCTAGAAAGATTTGAGACGCATTTACAAGTGCGTCAAGAAGTAGAAAGCCTATCTATTTCACTTTTCTGCGTCCAGATGCATGAACTCCAGACGCACGTCAACCAAGACTCGGAGACGCAGATATCTGTTTCCATGATACGTGCGTCAAGACGCACCAATTTATACGTCTAGACGCAGAAACGCAGTTAAAAACGCATGTATGGAAACTAAGCTTAAGATTTACAATTAGGTGGCGAATACTGAGCGCACAGTCATGGACCCTTCTTCTCCGTGGTCCCTGGCCATGGGCGGACACAGTAGAGAACTGACGAAGGGGTTTAATTAAGGCACGTCTATGCCTGCATCTAACACCACAATGGACAATCCAACTAACCAGATCATCGAATAGGCTCCTAAATAGACCATCTACTATAGGCAGCCATACTTACTAACAGACATTGCCAATTATGTCGACAAGGATATATTGAACCATCGAAAACTGGAAGAGGAGAAAACTTCTTTTTCCGTAGAATCACGTTCCCTGCCATTGTGTTCCTCACACATCCGTGGCATCTTTGAACTTGTATTAACTGGATTGATAGATTTCGGCTTCTGAATCCTCCTTCTAAAGCTCGTGATGAATTTACGGGAGGTCTGTCATCCGCTGATAATGAGAAGTTCTTCAGAGGCCTTACTCAATGCCTCGCTGCAGAAATTCCCATGGATTGGTAAACGTGTTTGTGTTTGGTGACAGCCGAGGAACTCAATTCTCCCAATTGTTAATTCATAATGGTATAAAATTTTATTTATTGGTTATTCTATCAGAAATCGTGAAGTGTTCGACTTTTCGGACAAATCGATCCTACGAACCAAATAGCAAAATTATGGACAAGTCGATCTTTCGAAAGGCTGGTAAACAAAGAATGGCCATTCTTAAGTCGTCATCTGATTCGTATCAATTTCCATACCAATTTCATTAACTTTACGTATGATACTTAGTCAAAGGTGAAAATAGCATCCCATAAAAAACACTGCCCTTCCTATTTAAGATTTCAAAGTTACCCCCTCCCCCCAACCCCCCTCACAAGGGCGGGGGGTAATTTTTTAACTAGTGAATTTCTCCCGCGAAATAATTCACTTTTGATTTTGGACATTTTTTCGTACAATGCTTAGTTTCCGAGATATTCAGTTGTTTCAAGATAAATGCCTCACCCTATATAAGCGACATTTGTTTTATCTTTTTGCGCTTTATAAAACAGCTTATATGCCGTTTATATTGTATTTGCAGCTTTGAAATGAATGTTTCTGCCATTTCTTCAGTTTTTCAAAAAAAAAAATTAACTTCTCTGAAAAGGCTTCTAACATGTGTCGCAATAGAGATGGCTTCTTCCAACGTGACAATGCGCCATGCCACGCTACACGTATTTTGCAGGAATAGTTTCAAGAACAAACAATTTCTGTGCGTTGTTTGCTGCAAAAAAATTTTTTTTGCTACTGAATGTATGCTTTAACCCCTATGTTGATTCGACAATTGAAAATGAAAGTAAGGCGAGATTGTTGCGAATCGCCGCAGTATTGAAGGCAGAAGGTGGCCCAACGAAGTACTTTTGGGGTGGTCATAAAAATCTGGCCACTCACAAGGGAACCCCTCGAACATGTATGTCACAGATTTCCACCAAATTGAAATATGTTACTCATCTGAAGCTACTATAGATGCTTGCAAAATAAGAGAGTGCGAAATTGTATTTCTTTAAAATAAACCGCGAAAACGAAACAATTTCAGCATACATAGCCATATAAAGACTCCATTGTTAAAGCGGTTAGGCTATGTGGGGTTTCCTTGTCAGTGTATATTCATCCTAAAGTGTCGATATCTGATATGGAAATGTTGTTGTTCAATGCGATAATGAAATATTCACCAACAACTAGACTAGTCAGTGACAATATGGAGGTGGATACTAATATTGCAATTATGACAGTTAGCATTTTCAATGTAGATGCTACATTAAATTTATACGCTCTTAGCTTTATGAAGAAACATTTTAATTTAGATTTCAAACCCATCGAATCACCTATTACATTGGGTGGCACGAAATATAAATTTGATGTTTGCACGAAATATTGGTTCTTGTCTGTTGCCATTTCTAGCATACTCCTCTTATCATTGACCAGTGATTTGTAAGTTGGGAACGCCATAAAGGTTTGCTTAACAATTTATGATGAATTGCAAGTACATTTTTTGTGTGAACACTATATCAGAAATTATTTTTTTTTAATTGTGTTGCACAAAATTTTTTTTCTTATTCGCCGTGTGGCCTCAAGACGTATTCCGCGATTTAACTATCGGCCGTGTCCCAACACAGCCCCGTAAATTTTTTTGATTCCGTATCATTATCTCGTGGTAGGCCTGTGCGAATGTACCATTCCGCCATACCAATTTATTTTTCAATATTTTTAAAATGATCATAACTTTAATTGAATCATAATATTGTTTACAATATATTTATTCATAAAAATGAAATACGGAAACTCCAAGAGTATGCAAAAAACTAAGAAAATCGCCATAACTAGTATACTGTAATTTTGCACAGGGTGTTGCAGATAACTACAGGGCAGTATAACGGGAAGCCTACCCGCTCGATTGCAGGGGCCGGCTCGGTCGATTGGCAGAATAGACCCCAGAAATGCTGGGGCGAGTGAGAGAAGACTTTATGAAGAGGGTAGCTCTCCGTGCTGAGCAAGATGGAAGTTTCTTTGAACATTTATTGTAAGAAACTTCACAAAACACCCAGGTGACACCTTCTCAACAGTAGAGCAAACTACTGCTGCGTCTCGAGGCTTTGGCCCTGTGTCCGCTATGAGACGCAC
Source organism: Rhysida immarginata (assembly GCA_023313115.1). Lineage (NCBI taxonomy): Eukaryota > Metazoa > Arthropoda > Chilopoda > Scolopendromorpha > Scolopendridae > Rhysida > Rhysida immarginata. Next base: position 347,634 of record JAHWFO010003124.1, read on the forward strand.
CCCGTGACGACCAAACATAAGAATAATAAATGTGAAACGCTATTTTTTACTATTCTCCTCTGTTGAATTTTGGTTTGTTTGTTGTTCCCCTCTAGCTGCGGAGGACATTTATAAGTGCGTTTACTTTTGTAGTAGTACAGCGCGCACCCCTCCTTGGCTCAATTGGTCATGCCCTTTGCCAAACAAACAAGTTTAACAAAATAAAATTACCCAATTATTATTATTATTATTATTATTATTATTATTATTATTATTATTATTTAATGTTAGCACTCCAAGGGAGTAAGTAAGATGAGGCCTAGGTCGTCATAATCACTAAAGTAGGCAAACGATGAAAACTTAAAAACAGACAAGTTTTTTCCAGACCAATAAAACCCCCCAAAAAATAACAAAAAATTAACGAAGGCTGACCGTCAGCCAGCCAGGGTCAAAGGGAAATGATCAAAGCACTCGGTAGCCAGCTGATAAATTAGTTCTGCGTGGTTATAAAATGTTCATTTAACAATCTATAGAGATGAACACAGGAATTAGTACATGAAAGCGAGGTACACTGCAATAACTTATCACGCCAGTTGAATAAAAGTTTGTTCCATAATGTTATGGCACTAAACGGAAAGTGTTTTGAGGAATTATCATTTGATGTCGAGCCAGCCCCTGCAATCGAGCGGGTAGGCTTGCCGTTATACTGCCCTGTAGTTATCTGCAACACCCTGTACGTAATATTGCATTGTTATTTTCGATCAAAACCCTCCGGCAACATTTGGTTTGGTTTGGTTTGTTTGGTATTAACGTCCTTTTCAACTGCCATGGTCATTTCAGGACGGCGTTATAGGGGCCGCAAATTTTGCCTCGCAAGGATTCTTTAACGTGCAGCCGGCAAACGACTACACGGGACCAACGGCTTTACTTCCCTTCCGAAGGAAGTGCGTGATCTCAGGATTTTCCCCCTGAAAAAATCCTCGTCGTCCTCGGCCGGGATCGAACCCGCGTCCTCGGGCATCAGACCGGCAACATTTAAGTCAATACTGATTGGCATTATGAATTTAAGATGGCAACACCCTAGTGGTCATCCTGAAAAGAAAAAAAAATCAAAATACTCGACTTTTAATTAGATAATTCTGGACCAAAAATTGATTCCATTTTTGCGGCTTTCTTCAAAAAAGCGGATGTGACTATTGCTAGATATATAAAAAAAAAAATTGTAGCGCATACAATAATCTCTTCTTTAAAGAATTTCAGTCATTAAAGTGGCTTAAATTATGAGAGGAATTTAACCAAAAATCTAATAAAGAAGTTTTAATGATGAAAATAGCATAAAATGATTATTGTTGTTCATTTATTTCCGGTTTCTGCTTAAATCAATTATCGCAATAACATTTTATATTAATTATTATACGCAAACGTAGGCGACTTACGGTCAATTAAGCCTTTTTCATGTATAGAAAGTTTTGTAAAATTTTTGGCAATAGCCCAAGTCACGTTGTTAGGTGCCAAAGAAGACCTGCGCCCATCCCGTATTAAACTCTCCTGGAGATTGAGCCTTACTGCATTAGTGAATTTGAAATCAAATGAGAGAAAATGAATCACTTTATGATGAGAATGAAATTAAAAATGTAGATGTTGATTAATGCCTTGTGTTGCTATTTTGAAAGTGCTTAAGCTTTACCACGCAAATATGCGCCACCATTGAGAACACTTGATCTGGCGGATCTCTGTGTTAGTGCATAACATTATTAGCACGTATTTTTCTGCGACTTTATTATAGCCACCACTTCCAGTTTTTAATACATTGAATTTACAGGTAGTTATAAATTATCGTAGTTTTAAATTGTCGTAAATCATCTACTTCCAATTTTCTGTTGAATTTTCAGAGTAACCACAGGATTTACATTTGTATTCATGTTGCAAAAGGTTGACTGGTAGAGATGTATCCCATCTCCATTTCACATTTCCTGCGGCGAGGCTTTTACAGTTCGTTGCAATTTGTAAGCAGAACTTATTTCGAATATTTTCTGTGTATTTGAATCGGGTATGTTTGGCCTTTAGTAAGTCTCTCTTTGATCGCAGTGTTTAGTCCATTGTCCATTGTACTTACATTGTTACTTCGCTGTGATATCCGATATGAATCTGGACGCTCTAAGCTTATTTTTAGTTTCTTTATTTTGCTTCTTGGAATCAGTGTTATATGCTAATTAGACACATTAATATTAAAAAAAAATATTGTTAGAATTTGAGAAATGCTAAATTATACTAGCTTTACAAATCTTAGTTATTAATTTGTGATTCAAAAGTGAAAATGACGGTTTGAGAGGTTATAACGGTTATAAAGTACTCCTGACGAACAAACGTTATGAATGCCATTAATTCATCGTGTCAATATTGAAAATTCATCGTGAATAAAACCTGATGAGAAGCTCGTCTAGTATTATGTACGTATATTAAAATCCTTTTGTCTTAATAAACCTACTTTTGTTTTACTTCGGACTGCCAGAATGGATTTTGTTTTCTGATAAAGCATTGCACTTTGTTTACAGATATAAGTAGCATAATTGCAATAGAGAATATAATTTCAAACAAGCGAATTAATTAAGCGTAGAAAAATTGGGATATCAAAGTAATTATTCTTGTTCATTTTTGCAATAAGTATTCGAATTTAAACCAACCTCTTTATACCATTTCAGTTTCATTACTTACAATGAAAACAAAAAGCATATCCTTGTTACAATTTATACATTAATGATTATATGTTGGTGATACCTTTAATATTGTGGTTGTTAAAATTTTAGTGCTCATTGGTGCAGTTACTGCCTATGACGAGATCTCAACCGAGAGAGAAGGGAAAATATTTATAGTTTTTACGCTATCTTCGAAAACTCTGTATTTTCAGTGTTAAGTTCCTATGAGCAAGTCGACAAATTGAAAAAAACAACCTAACTCTCTCTTCCCTTGAATATAAAGAATGATAAATTAATTTTTTAAATTAAACTTAACTAATATCATATAGTAATTATGAATTTTCTATTTGTAGCATGCTTGATAGATTAACTTTAGCTTTTCGATTTTTCTATCATAGCAATTTCATGTTTTGAAGGTAAACTGACGATAACCCTTTAGAAATTGCCGTTAATAAAACGAATGCGACTTTTAAAGCGTGTTTCTTCGCTTTGCCGCCTCTCTATCAAAAATCGAAACGTTCGCGTTGTCGATCTCGTCCTTTCTTCCGTCGTGTGGTTTCCCTTAAAAATGAACTGTCAGGAGAAATGAATTGCTTAGCGTGATTTCCTCTTACGCTCGACCTAATAATCCTTCAATTTTTGGAGAGAAATTCTGAGATGCTATCTCCGAAACGGGAGTAAATTCATGTACACGATTTAAATTAACGTGCAAAATTGAATTTGATGTTTTTTAAAGTTTGTGCAAAGCGAAGGCATTTTTTTTTGGTTAAAAGCAGTTATTTTCATGTTCTTTACTGACCGATTAGAAAATGAATCGTAATGGAAACTGTATTAATGAGAACGAAAATTCTTTTTTAAAGACATGCTAAATTAGATAGGGGATAATCTATATACATTATTTAAACTTAATTTTCGTAATTTTTCTCTAGTAATATCTATTTTTTCTTGTTTTTTTTTCTTGTGTAATTGTTCATTTTTTTAAATATATATATAAAAGCATAAAAATCTAACCTTTTGGAAACTGGATTTTTGGTGACATGTTCATGTCAGCTGAAAAGAGATTTTAGAGGTCTGATGAAAGCTACATGCAAAAGAGAGTATAAAAATGATGATTGAAATATCTTGAGGAAAGTGTGTATTCTCAGTGCGGAAATAGTAAGATAGAGCCGGACTTCTACAGGATATTAATTACTGGAGACTTCTTTTATATCAGCACAAGCATGCCTGGCAGAGTTGACAGTTTAATTACCGAAGTGTTTTGAAATTGAAATTTCTGACAGAAGAGAAGGGATGGAGAAGGAAATTTTAAAAAAATCTTAACAGAACGAATGGAAATGAAAAAAATAACCAAAAAACCCCCCCCAAAAAAACCAAACAAACCAAAAACAAACCTGAAGACTGCCGAAAGATGTTTCCTAGAATTAGACCTTGATCTGAAGCATTATTAAATAGTAATAATTAATTTACTTGAGAGTTTGACGTTAAGCATTAGAATATAACTGATGCGTGTTAACAAAAGGAAGGTCCAAATAATTCCTACTAAGTGGAATGTATTAGATTCAATAAATGATACCAGAAAATTTCATGTTTGGAGAAGATAGTTTCGTAGAAGTTTTTCAAACGGGACATCGTAGAAAAAGTGTAATCTACAGTTACTTAGGAGTAATTGCATGAAAACCGACAACGATGGAACGCGGATGAAGCTTCTCTCTAAGATTTAATAAGATATCTCTGGTTCACAAATACTTCAATCACCTTAAGAGCTTGGATGCGTTCACTCATGGTGTTCTGCAATTTATGAAGGCGACTAGGTTCTGTCATTATACCAGGATGCTTTGAACTATTTCCTGTAGATGATATATCATTTGTTGTCTTAGCTCGATTTTAATACCTAGAGAGCGTCGGCATTATTGGTGTCAGTGATGGATGAGACGCAATGATTCACAAGAAGGGGCTGAAAGCAGATGGCGATCGATAAACGACTTCTCTGAACAGTGAAAGATCTATATATGCTTAAAATGTTGTTTTACGTATAGGTTGTTACATCCTCTTGAGACCAATAATACTCGATTTTCGTCTTGATATAGGCTACGTTAAATCCCCTAAGAAAATTATCAAGATGGACTTACAGCCTTATTGGGTAAACATCTGCACGCACACAGGTTCCAAATTAGAAGTAAATGGTTGATATGCGTCTCGCTAACGGGCAGATTGTTCTCTTTAAAAAAAATTCTCAGTGTTAATTGTGTCTTGCATTGTTAAAAAAAAAAAAGATGAAACGAGGTTCGTCTTGAGAAATGGTTTTAAACGATTGTTAAAAAGAGAAACGACAGACAATGCGATTTACTTTGTTGTGTTTTACTTTCCTCCAATGCGATAATCTTTGTTCGAATTAGGCTTGGGTGTAGTAATTAAAAAAATAGCCGTCTTAAGCGGCTGTCGTGAATAGTAACGACATAAAATCCAGTGAAGTGTGCATGGAGGCAGCTTCGACTTGCATTGGAAGACAATTTGCTTTGTAGATTATTGAACGTCAATAAATTATTATAATTGGTGAAGTTAATATTTACAACAATAATTGGTATTAAATATTGATGATTTCTCCGTATACAAAAGTAATAAATTAATGAAATAAATTATAGATGATTAATTGTGTATATGGAGAAATCATAAATTTTAACTATTAATTATAATTATCAATAATTTTTAGTGAAGAATGGAAGGAGCAATTATTCTGTGTTGTTCAAACGTTTTTAAAAGATTCGTGCTTTCAGTCTGTCATAATCGTAAAACTGTGATAGCTGTGAAGTATTAGATCAAAGTAAAAAAGAAACAATATTTTCAATGCTTCATCAGATGATCACATGTCTAATACTAATGGTTAAAGAAGATCGTATCCGGTATTTCAATTCTTGTGGATAAAAGGTTTCCCTTTTTTAGTTAGCACAAGTAGAAGGTAGAAGTGTGTTAATATTTCTTGCGATTAAATATTTCTGTTTAAACAGAGAATTAAAAAACGAGTTTAAGCTTTTTTTTTATTACAAACTTATCAAAGGGAGTATTAATACCAACAAGAATATCACGCGCTATTTGTGAGAGATAGCACAACTTACGGCTACCATTAATCATCCAAATCTAATGATAACAAACTTCACTTCCCTTTCGTTCACAGTGATTTTTTTTTCTTCATAAAGGGTTGGCGTTTATACAAACTCAAAACTACATAATCTGAAATCCTTTTCTACTCCAGGTTGCCACGATTTCCTTGGTCTACCTCTCCTTCTTTTCTCGCCCAAACGATCAAGCATACAAATGTTTAGTCAACTGCTCATCACTCATATAATACACGTACCCAAACTAATACAAACTAGATTTACAGATTTGTAGATCACATCTACGACATTTCAGTTTCTTCCGTACATCTGTTATTAATACACTGTGATTCGGAAAATAGTCGCCTTGAAATTTCATCTCCACACTCTTAAGCATTTATTATACTTCTTATGGCCTGCTCGGTAGCCGAGAGGGTTAAGGCACAGGTCTTTCCGCTCTCAACACCAGCGAGTCACGGGTTCGAATCCCGCCGAGGGCATGGATGTTTGTGTTTGTCTCGTTCATAATCATTCTTTCATTGGGAATAGTACAGTAGACCTGCGGTCGCAGTGCTTGGTTCTTTGACAACAACCCCTTCAAAATTCATTACTTCTTATGGCAGCAGCACTCTTCCATACTGGTTTCTCATTTTTTTCAAATTATTCCCAGAGCATCTAACCCTGTTCTTCTTGCATTAAGGTCACCGTCTTCCTCGAACATGCTTCCCAAATTCACTTGTTACTTGTCTCAGAAGCCTCCCATTAATTCTATCATGCAATTCGTTTGATCTGTACCTCTTCCAAATACACCTTGCGTCTTGTCTTTTCGCAATTATCATTCAACTTTGCCGCAAATTCACGCCGATTATTTTCGCTTTTCGAAAGTAGGACAATATCATTTACGTTCTATCATCACTCACTTTCGTACCAAGCTTTATATTTATTTTTACAATATGAAAAACTGTCATAACATGACACAATAAAGTCCGCTTTTCCACAAAATTTTTTTCACCATGAATATACGCATATTTCAACTACAACGCAGCATGACGATACGCAATATGCGTATATTCATGGTGAATAAAAACTTTGTGGAAAAGCGGACTTTGTGTGTCACGTTATGAAGATTAGCAACCCCAGGTAATATTTCTTCTTAGGTAATATTCAGCTGATTGTTTTATTTAAAAAAACTGTATTTAAGAACTTCAATATAGTTTGAATAAACGAATATCGCAGTTTGAACAATTTTTTATGGCTCGTAGCCATGGAGTGAGGACAGGCATTGCATTAGAAAGAAGATTTGTTCAACTTTATGCCACTTACGTTACAAATCCTCACAGATTTGCGCAGACTGCGCTGAAAAGTCACTCTAACACTTTGCAGCTTTTTTGACCCATGCCATGACGTCCTGGATTTTTGCCTTTACAGTTGAACCATGTCATCTGAAATTGCTTATGCCATTGCCGAATGCTTTTGGATGGATGGATTGGAAGTCGGTTCCAAATTTTAGCTAGAACGCTTGCTGCACAGTAACCGCCGATGAATGTTTCGCAAACTCGAGCACGCAGAAAGTGTTACGGCGTCTATTCTGCGCATTCCTCGCAAATTTATAAACTTCTGTAATATAAATATAGAAATCAACAAACTGAAGATCACACTTTTGGTGTTGAAACGGGAAGGAAAAAATCCGCGACCTGAATTCGAATCAGGGACCATGCCTATCGCTGGCAACGCTCTAACCAATTGAGCTACCGCGGACACTGAACAGGCCTGCTGTTGCGAAGCGTCTACCGTGTATGGACTTCAATGAAGTCACTAGATAAATTTATTATTAATTTTTATCTACGTATTTGATGGTTTCAGGGCAAGGAGGATTTCCGACTTTCGAATCGGGGCCTGCTTTACCATTTGGGCTATCTAGTGACTTCATTGAAGTCCATATAGACGCTTCGTAACAGCAGGGCTGTTCAGCTTCCGCGGTAGCTCAATTGATTAGAGCGGTACCAGCGATAGGTAGGATCCCTGGTTCGGGTCCAGGTGGCGGAATTTTTCCTTCCCTTTTCAACACCAAAATTCTGTAATATAACTCAAAAATTGTTCTATGAAGATTTATTACACGCCATACCTCAGATGTGATATAAACTTGGACAGTCCAAATTCATCAATACTCTGTAAAATAAATTTCATAAACTTGGAGAGTCCTTTTATCCAATGTAACATTATTCCTCATTCGAGGATACCCATCGCTAATTGTTCAAACTGCGATATCCTGTTATGTTAAAAATGGATTGAATATTTATGGGAAAATTCGTTAATATACATAATTATAAAAAACAGTCCATTTCTAGATGATCCTCCTGGATAACTTCAGAATTCTACTGTTTTCATGTTCACAGGAACGACCATTGCAAAAAACTATCAATTCTTTGTTTTTTATTGCTTCGAAAGGTTAGCATTATGTAATCAATTTTTATTTTATTCTTCATCGTTGATGTTCTAATATAAGAATCAATTACAAACATTTCTCGAATTTCGCTTAGCAAAGAAAAAAAGGATATGGTTATTTCTTAAAGCTGCAAAATTGTCTAAACGTTTTGTCTTCGTTCAGCTAAATTTGGAAAAGAAGCTCCCAAGTGCGAGAATTATAGATAGTGTTGATTTTTTTTGGCTCGCCAGTGCACTTTTAATGCCCATTTCACAAACTCGTTATCCTATGAATAAAGAGTTTCCAGCTGGTGAGGAGCCCGTAATATTATTGTCGGTAATTATGCAGATGACGGGGACTCACTTAAAAGTGCAATTAACTGCAGTTTTGCCTTTAGATATCAGTTTTCCCTTCATGTATCTATATTTATGGATGAAAAAATAATTTAATTAAATTTAATTTAACTTTATATTCGTGAAATTCTTTTCTTTGAAACTATTTTCTTTGCAGCTTATTCTTGGGAGCGCAAAATATTTAGCTAATCTAAGGTAACAACATATCTATCCCCGCGATGCCAGACCTGGGTTTTTCCACCCAGATCTAGGTTTTTTTCTATCCCAGCAACATCTGCTGAGAAAATAAAAACCCAGAAAAAAACCTAGATGATAAAAAAACCCAGGAAAAAACCCAGAAAAAGCCCAAGTTCGGAAAGTCACTTTAGAAAATCATTCATATATATACATAAATGTAAAAAAAAAGATTTACATATAAATGTTTATAAAATTATATCTATATATAAACATCCCCTATTTAAATGTAAAAAGATGAAATATGTTAAATGTAAACATCTAAATGTTGGTTATGGTAAATCAAATAATTATACAATTAAATTTATTGAACGAATAAACTAAAATATATCAAACCAGAAAATAATGAAACGCTTTTAAAAATATATATACATGAACATAAAATTAATAATATAAAAATTAATTTTATGCATGAAGTAAAAACCACACTGCCTTTTTAAAATGGGCTGTGCTCTCTGCTGACCTTGAGATCATTCTCTTGAAGTTTTCACATTTGTATTACATTTGTATAAGAAACAAGTTTCTTTATTCTTTTTTAAAACTGTTTTATTTCGGTTTGAGGTTCTCCCTCTCCCCTTCCTCTAATACAATATTAAGTTTTGTCTGAAGAGGTCGCTGAGATAGCTGGTGATGAAAACAAACCCAGATTTGGGTGGAAAAACTTATTTCCGGCAATACTTCCGCTGGCAACGCTAATCTATCCTCTCCAACATATTTTATGTTAGGCATAGTCAGGGTTCGCGCTTATTCGCAATTTACGCGTCAAATGGGCATTTTTGCTAAAAATTGACTCGTGATTTTTTGACCAGTGAGTCAAAATTGACTTGTTAAATTTTGAATATCATCAGCCCATATCCTTCTCACCACATTTTAACACTTCATCTTGTCACCTGCGCTATTGTTTAAATTTCCAATTAACTATAGCAGCAACTACAGAGATTGTGGTTGCATGTAAAAATATAGAAATTAGAAATAATTTAAAATTTGACTCGCATCTTCTGAAATTTGACTCGCAGTTTTCAGGCTTGGGAGTCAAATTGACTCCTAGATTTTTTGTCCTAGCGCGAACCCTGCATAGTGATAAACGAAACGATCATAGTCGTTCATTCAAGTCACGGAACTGGACTTGAACACTTATTTGCAAGATAAATCCATAAGATTTAATTATATTACTTGTATTTCCACCAATGAATAAGAAAAAGTAGGACAAACTTTCTGTCGAAGAGATAGAATAATTAATGTTAATCGCGCTTTGAATGGAGCCTCTTGTTTGTGTTGGGAGAAAAACTTAATTCTCCTGTCCAATATCACATACAACGAGATTTAATAAAACCTTAAGTAAACGGTTAAGTATTACTCGGTAGTTCTATCCGTGATACAAAAAGATACACTGGAATGCGTTCGTTAAGCACTACCACTTAAATTTGTTGCGAATGTGCACATGCTGTAGATGTGTTTATAGAATACAAAAGTGTCCCAAAGTGTCCCAAATGTTTCGTCTAAATAATTGTTTGAAATCGGATATAATGAGAACCTGACATCTTCGTCATTAATTTATTTGAATTTTATTAAAATTTAAGTTTATTTTTCCAGCAATCTTGTCTGAGAGACCTCTCTGAAAAAATAAATATCTACATCTGTCACTTTAGAAATAAATGTCATGCTTGATATCCAGCTTAACCCTTTCTTTCGAAACTGCTGACGCTACTTATGATGCTTGAGTTTCTTAGTGAAAAAACAGTTAGTTGGTTGGGGAATGTGTTTGGTTTTCTGTTTTATTTTTTCTATATAGAAAAGTACGACGGGGAAATTATAAACGATAGTCCTAAGCTTATGGTAAAGAAAAGCCAGTTGTTCAATTGTTTATAAATGACTCCTTACATTTAACTATAGAAAAAGCGTCCTTTCTTTTCAGTACACAATAAGGCAGCATCACTAATTAGACTAACTCCATATTTCTTTTGCGGAACACAAAACTATACGTAGTGCGCCACAAATTTACTTCGATGTCCCGCCTGAAACTTCTCTAACATCTGAACTCGCTGCAGTTTTCAGAATAAATTGGGTGAAGCTCTCTTCCTTTTGCGAAGCTTCTATGAGGTCTGGGAATAAAAATATTTGGCTAGACAAATTTAACACTAAGCAAAGCCTTAGCGATGCCATCATCATCAAAAAGGCGCATTATCAAAATTTTTCTGATGTCCTAATTCGTTTTTGAATTTATCATCCCCACAGAATAGGGAATTTTTACATTTACGTAAATAGCCCGAACAAGGATTAAGGCCTATGGAAGATTTCTTTAATAACTCCTTTTCCACCACTCGATTTTATTCCACCATTGTCCCCTACGGTTTAGACTTCAAGATTTTATTCATTAATGGAATGCGCGTCAGAAGACCGGGAAAGCTCTGGGATTAACTAAACGGCTCAATTGCAAAACAACAATTTGTAATACTGTTCCTAAGCATATCCATCATACAATTTTGGTTTAATTCAGCTAAACGTTTTTAAACATTTCTGTTGTAAATTGAAAAAAAAATCAAGACGTTTAATTGTAAAAAAAAAAAAAAAAAAAAAAAAATATCGACCTTTCTGGGAAATACGAACGAACTTAAGAGAATACAAGGCCCACTCTCCCCTAAATAACCAATGAAATTTTTTCATTACTAATCAGCCAATCTCCTCTACAGGAGACCGTCTAGCTATTAAATAAAAAAACTAAGAATGAAAAAGTAAAACGCAATTTTATTTCTTTTCTTCCAAACATTAAATTTTCATTCTCGAATTAACAGGAACAACACACACAATTCAATTATTTATGTTTTAATTATCCAAATGACATTTTGGTGAGACGTTTATACAAATGATATTACTTTTAATAATGAAATTAAAAAATATTTTTCTGTCTGATTATTGAGATTTATACTTTTGGAACGCACTGTAGTTATACCAGGTATACAGAGATGCGGGCTGAGGAGAAGAAGAAAGAAAAGAAACATTGATATGCTTCATTCAACTTTCGTAGCATATGGCCATGGCAACAAGAAGAAAATACCATAAATAATAAAAAGAATTCAATCCCCCGAGGAAAGTATAGGAAAGCAGCGGATGTCATATTCATGTATTTCTTATCCTTTGTATCCGCACTTTTTTTAAATCAATAAATGAATTTTCTCGAATAGTATTTAGAAAATGGAAAAGATCCCTATTTTCTTTCGTTTCTCATCATTTCCGAACGAATGAGATATCAAGCATTTACAAATTAATTTTAAAAATTGGGCTGAAAATTGTACAATAACAACATTTTTTTCTCCAGCAGATCAAAATTTAAAAAATTTAATTTTAACATTTGAGAAACCCAATACCAAAAATAAACATAAAAAAACTATAACATTTTTTACAACGTAATTAAGAGTAAAAGTACATCCTCCCCTCCCTAAGCTACAATGAATGTAATTCAGCCAACTTGAAAAAAAAAATGATCTAAAAGACACACAAAATGTAAAAATATGGACTTAAAATTCTAGAAGTAATAAATTTAAAAGATTAATACAATAATATAGCCGGTGGTTAAGAGACCAAGGGGTCGGCCTAGAACCAGGTGGCTAGACTACATGGAGAATCTGGGTTCAAGTCGCTTGGGTATTACTAGGGAGGACATGCGCCTGATGGCGGAAGATCGCAATCGCTGGAGATCTTCCATAGGGCTGCTGCCCCCGCGACCCTAACGGATAAGTATAAAATATTACATGTAATATCAAGTCCTGAGTCCCGTCCATTGTTCAAAAACACGTAGAAAATTCATAAACGTTACCGTATTATATTTAATATTTTATTATTGTAGTAATCTTTTAAATTTTATTACTTCTAGAATTTTAAGTCCATATTATTAATTTTTTGTCCTTTTTAGTATCTCACTTTTTTTCAAGTTGGCTGAATTACATTCCTTGAAGTTTGGGAAGAGAAGAATGTACTTTTAATTACGTTGTAAAAAAATTATAATTTTTTATGTTTATTTTTTGGTATTGGGTTTCTCAAATGTTAAAATTAAAATTTTTAAATTTGATCTGCTGGAGAAAACAATTTTTGTTATTGAATGAGATATCACTTACCTTATGCTGCTATTTCTAAGCGTTTAACAGTTCTAAAGATCACATAATCGCTGGCGCCACAACTCGACCCAACTGAAACAATTTGCAATAAACCATTAAGGAATGACATAACCAAGTACCGAAAGGTTAAACTAAACCATTCGCGGAACTATATTTTTAAACCGCCCTATGTTAACATTGGAAGTTTCTAATGGACCATTATGATACCATTAAACCCCGTACCTTTGAAATTATTTCAACTATCATTAATTTTACGTTATATTCATTCATGACACATCATTCCAAGTTGTTTGATATATTACATGCAATATTTTAGCATTGAATGTTCCAATGAACCATAATGGTTCCACTAAACCAGGTACCTTGAAACCAATTTCAACTATCGTTAATTTTACGTTACATTCATTCTTGACACATCATTCCAAGTTGTTTGATATATTACATGCCATATTTTAGCAGTGAAAGGTCCAATAAACCATAATGGTTCCACTAAACCAGGTTTCTTGAAACCAATTTGGATTCTCATGAATTTTACGTTATAATCATTCATGGCACCTTATTCCAAATCGTTTGATATATTACATGCCATATTTTGGTATTGAAAGTTCCAATGAACCCTAATGGTTCCACTAAACTAGAATGGTTCCACTAAACCAGGTTCCTTGAAACCAATTTGGACTATCATTACTTTTACGTGATATTCATTTATGATACATCATCACAATTTGTTTGATATATTACATGCCATATCTTATCATTGAAAATTTTTGAAGGTGTCATAAAGGTACCATTAGTGCACGTGCCAATGTTTCGATTGCAACAATTTTCAAAATTTATTGGCCGAAATAGTAATTTATATTCGCTTGTATCTCGTCATTAAGATTTGTTTGACATATTACTTAATATATCTGTCCATTGAAAATTGCTAGGTGGGGTCGTGATGGTACCATTTGTGGACGTGCTAATGAACCGATTTAGATAAAATTTATGATTTTTTCATGGCATGTACCATATTCATCGACTGACGAAAATAGTAATGAATAACCGCATCTATCTCGTCATTACGATTTGTTTGATATATTACTCAATATTTCTTCCCATTGAAAATTGCTGGGCGGGAAAATAGAGGTACCATTTGTGCACGTGCCAATGAACCGATTTAGATAATATTTGTAACTGGTTCGTGCCATGAACCATATTCATCGACTGACGAAAACAGATTTTGAAAATCTTTCATAACCTCGGAGGAGTTTGAGTTACAGACAGACAGACAGACGGACAGACACGTTTCCCCACACTGATAGCATAAAGCACCTTTCGGTACTTAATAATGTAGAGCTTGTCTAGAGAACCCATAGAGTAAATAAGAACCTCCTTACGGAATTTAACTTCTTTACACTCTTAGATAACATATAAACTAGATGGACCCCTGTAATAGTCCCGTCCTCGCAACTCCGACCCCAATGGGCCAATCAAAACCAACCTAAACAAGAAATTAATCCTCCCAAGGAAGGTAAAGGAAAGTAGCGGAAGCCCTGAGTCGAAGCCGACAAAGCCATGGATCTACGTCATTCTATTGTTGAAACGTCATGAAAACCGATGGGATATTTTGAAATGTGAATTGTGTGTTTTAGATAAATAAGTAAATACAGTATAATAAAATGCATTACTGCCAAACTTGGGTCATTAATAAATCATTTTATTTTAAATTTTAAATATTCTTATTTTGTTTTTAAATTTCTTTTGCATGACATCACAAAATCCACCCGTTTGCTTGATGTCACAATAACATTGCCACGGCTTGATTAGATCGCGTCAGCTGTGCCTGAGTTCATCTATTTTTACCCCTTCATCTGTACTTTTTAACTTTCCATTTTTTTTTTTTATCAAAAGATTGATTTTCTCGAACGTTGTATTTAGAAAATATAAAAGAACCCTATCTTCTTTCCTTTCTCATCATTTTCGATCGAATGATATATTACATGTCATATATTGCCATAGTTCTAAAGACCAAGTGACTGCCACCCCCACAACTCCGATCCCACTGGGACAATTTGGCCCAAACATCATAGTAATGTAGATCTTGCCTAGAGGAATCTGCATACGAATTTCACTCCTTTACAACATAGATCACTTGGTCCTTTCTAGCTCCCATCCCCGTAATTCCGACCCCAATGGGCCATTCAAAACCAAACTAAATAGTGAAGGTACTCACGCCCATAGTAAGCTACATTCTGAATTTCAAATCTTCTATTTCAAAAAATGCAAAAATTATGAATGGGACAGACGGACATCGTAAAACCAATAAGTAGCTCCATTCTTCCACTACTTAACAAGAAATTAAGCCTCCCAAGGAAGGTATAGGAAAATAGCGGAAACCCTGAGTTCACCAATATTTGTATTCCTTCATCTGCAATTTTTGACCCCCCCCCCCCATTTTTAAAAATCAAAATTGATTTTCTCGAACCTTGTATTTAGAAAATATAAAAGAATCCTATCTTCTTTCCTTTCTCATCATTTTCGATCGAATGATATATCACACCCTATACGTTGCCATAAATTTCTAAAGACCAGGTGATTGCCACCCCCACAATTCCAACCCTATTGGGATAATTCGGCCCAATTTTTACAGCGATGTTGATCTTGCTTAGAGGAACCTACATACCGAATTTCACTCCTTTATATGCATATATACGCGTAGACCTTTTGGTCCCCTCTAATTTCCGCCCCCGAAACTCCGACCCCAGTAGGCCAATCAAAACCTAACTAAATAGTGAAGATGCACATGCCCATAGTAAGCTACATTCCGAATTTCAACCTTCTACCTCAAAAACTGCGGAAATTATGAAGGGGACGGACGGATGGACAGACAGACGGACATTGTGAAAACAATAAGTAGCTCCATTCTTCCGCTACTTAATAATTAGGTAGGACATACCCGTGGCAAGCAATATTCGGATTTCAACCTTTCATTTTCAAAAAGTGTAGAATAGAAAAAAGAAGACCTTCGACAAATATCTACTCATTGTTAATATTATTAAGTAGCGGAAGAATGGAGCTACTTAGGTACCTTCCTCGGGAGGCTTAATTTCTTGTTAAGTAGCGGAATAATGGAGCTACTATTGGTTTTACAATGTTCGTCTGTCCGTCCGTCCGTCCTCTTCATAATTTCTGCATTTTTGAGGTAGAATGTTGAAATTCGGAATATAGCTTACTATGAGCATGTGCACCTTCACTAAGCTGATTGGTTTTGATTGGCTCACTGGGGTCGGAGTTTCGGAGGTAGGAGTTTGAGGGAACCAAAAGGTCTATATATATATTTAGGTATATAAAGGATTGAAATTCGTATGTAGATTCCTCTAGGCAAGATCTACATTACTATGAAGTTTGGGCCAATTTGTTCCAGTGAGGTCGGAGTTGTTGGGGTGGCAGAACTATGGTAACATATGGCATATGATATATCATTCGATCAGAAATGATGAGAAACGAAAGAAGATAGAGCTCCTTTTCATTTTCTAAATACTACGTTCGAGAAGAGGTTTAAAAGTGCAGATAAAGGGGTGATCGCAGGGTCTGCTACTTGCCTTACCCTATTCGGAAGGGATAATTTCTTGTTATAACTATTACTAATCAATAAAAAAACGGCTAATACAAAAAATGCCGCTATTTATTGTGCTGGCGAGCAACACGATAACAAATTTCAAATTTTAATATCAATATTAAAATTATTGATTGTGAAAGTAATGTGCATTAAAAGGAAACCAAAACAAATGGCAAATATATATTTATATGCATGCGACTTTTGCAAATTCTTATCAATAATGTAAGGGGTTGGACAAAATAATAATGAACACCTTTGATTTAAGATGTTTTGACGAATATCTAGAAAAATACTTGACGAATTATCCTGAAACTTCAGGGGTGTATAGAACATGTTAGACCTCATATATTTCAGCAGAGATTTTGTCCCGAAGGCAAATATGGGATAACAACAAACTGAACAAAAAAAAATAATGTTTGGGATCACCCTGTAATAAATAATGCTTGAAATGCGTTGCAGCTGTAGCATATGATTATGAGACTTTTTTTAACTTATCTCTGTTCATTTGTATGAGAATAGCACGTATATAAAGGTTTCTTAAAAAAATCGAATTTTTTTCCTAAGTTTTTTGTTTATATCATGCAGGGTTTTCAACCCAATGCAATGCCATTTTCAGGAAGCTTGACAAACTACAGTGGAGGCAACACCCTTTAATCAGAATATAAAAATATTAAATATATGATGAAATATAAGCATATTTACTAAACAATGTTTAACTGCGCATGCGCAAGCGCTACCAAAATGTCTTTTGCATAATTTATTCGCCAAGAGTATAGATGTACTCTTATAAAAACCCCTGGATATACAGATTGTTATTATAGAAGAGAAAATAAGTGAAAATAATGATTAAGGTAAGTAAACTTTGTAAAGAAAAACTGAATCTATATCCAGAAATTTAATGAGCCTCCATGGTCGACGAGCAAGGGAAGAGTATTTTAAAAGATCCTCACAGGCGTATTTCGACAATTATCAGAAAACTGCATGAAAACGTAGAAACACTGGACTTTAATGGTGAAACTTATACTCGTACGATTTAACTCGAATATAGAATGGCGTCTGAATATTTTTAGTACGCTTGATAGCTTTGGGCGTTTCAACAGTGTAAGTCAATGTAATTTATTAATAGTTATAATGCCTATGGCGAATAGCCCGGAAGCATTTTGTTCTCTTCAATGAATCAAGGCAGCGCCAAAAAGCAGGCACCTACTCATTATAGACATAAGGAAGTCGTTCATTATTTTAATGGAAAAGAATAATCATTTGATAGGCTCTACTTGAATTTTCATTGAAATTATCGCTACTCTTTGGCGTATAGTCGCCTAATAAAACAAATGGTTAGCGCTCCTCCTTTTTGTATAGTTGATCCAGCCTTACTTTGCCCGAAATATGATGAACATGTCAAATGTTGTGTATTGTTTAATGTTGTTGTATCAAAGTCCAACAATTGAAACGGGCATCACATGTCGGGCAAACTAAGACTGGATGGACTATATCTAATTGTGAATTTAAATTAAATTTAGAGAAGCATAGTAGCCTATTAATTTAGTATAAGAGATTAAAATTAAATTGCATTCATTCTTGAACGAAAAGAAATTACTAAAAGGTAAAAGAAACCAAAAATGGTAGAAGAACGGTCTGGCGGGAATTGAAAGATCTAATTGAAACAATAGTGGAATTTCTAGACAGGCTTTTATAAGGTGAAGTAGAAAGAAACGATATTGAGCAAGAGTAACTAGGTGCAAGGAACAAGGTGAAGAAGAAGAGAAAATTTATCCGTCTAATAGAAGCTTCGCTCCAAACGAATTACAAGTTGGCGAAGAGGATGGACGTCGTTGAAGAGGAAAAACAGCAACGCACCAATTGGCGTATTAAAGAAAGAATGAACACGAAGAAAGGACAGCTACAAAAGTGGGAGAGAGAGAGAGAGAGAGAGAGAGAGAGACGGTGAAAGGAGGATAGATGGTTCTTTCGACATCCTGATGCGTTAAAGTTGTTTATGGCGAGTGATTCATTGGTTGTTCGTAAGAGAATGTGATGCGGTTGCCAGCAATCATTGATAAGACGTATCGCAGGGGCAACAACAGCCTCCTTCGAGACGCTCCTCCGCCCATTAACTATTACCCCTCTCCGATTTCACTATCGCTACTACGAGATCAAGCAGGTTGATAAACTGTCAACAGACAGACCATCATTATAGAATGCCAATTTTCGTCGGATTAATTCCGAAAATGATACGAGAATCTGCGTATTTGCGAATTTGGTATATTTATGCATCGCACAAAGTTGATGCATCTCGTAAAAGTGGATTATTTTGCAAAAACGTTTGTCGATTGGTCGCTGACGGTTGTCAACCAAGTTTTGTCTTTCTTTCCAGAGCTGTTTAAAGTGCTTTTTTTTAAATGAAGTGATTAAAATTAAAAGCTTAAAGGATTTTATGAAGTATGTTGGTCTAGAAAAGAATAGGTTTTATCTTACTTACCATTTTGATAAAATTTAAAAGCATTTAGGAAAATTTTCTGATCGCCATACAGCAAAATTATCTCAAATTCCACGATCCTGGGATCGAGAGGGATACTCGTGGTCCCTTGTTCGAGTATAGGTAGCAGAATTTTCTTTCTTTTTGTAAACTGCCATTATCAAATGGTTGAAAATTTTTTTTAATAAAATTGTTACCTTGCGGAACTTTTAAACATAAACGTTTGGATAATAAGTTATACAATGAATTTTTTTCTAAGAAATAAGTCACTTTTATCGATCAACGCCAATCTCATGTCACAGTTTGATCAAAATTAACCGAATGTGGACATTAACAGTAAAAATAAAGAAGTTACAACAATTCTTTCCTGAATTATTGTTTTTTTTAAGACTTTTTTTTCAAAAACAATAGGGTTTCAAACTTTTTTTTGAGTTCAAAACGAAAGTGGATAGCTTTTAAATTACGTTACCTGTAGCCAAGAAAATGCACTCGGTTGAAACAAATTCCGATCGCACTTTGCTGGAAATTGGCGCGGCGCCGGGGAGGAGGAGTCACCGCCCCGAAAACAGTCTTAACGGCGGTTGGAAGAAACCAGATACTCGGGTGAATTTGAGGCTTCGATTTCATCGTTCCCACAACAACAACAACAGGAATAAACAACAACACGAAGAACAACAAGCATGTCGAATAAACGGCAAAAATTGGAGTTAGAAATTAAATTAAAGACAGAAAAAATTTTATTTTCTTCAAACATTAACCGTATCACATAAAGAAGTCATTCGCTTCCTATCCGTTTGAATAACTTGATGCAATCGTAATTTTAATGTTGAACAAAGTGTTGTTTTTTTTTTAGATGTCGGTTATTAATTTTATCGCGTGATTTTCTACCATTTTGCTTTTAATTTCTAAGCACATTTCCAGAAGAAATAATTTCATTCGAAATTTTTCAGAGTCACCTGTAAGAAAAAAAATGGTAAGTCATAGGAGAAAATTTGAAAGTGCAGGTATCTAAGAAAAACATAAGAAAATTATATAACAGCGAAATAAAATAAACGTAAACCAAATAAACGAATTTTAAATTTTGTTTTGCTTCGTTTAAAATAAATTACCGCTGAAATTTAATTCTAGCATTTTCTTCTATGTTTTCTAATTATGCACACTTTTAGCCAGGAAAAGACACTTTATGCATTAATTAGGGAATCTTTTAAGCTGTTAAACAATGACGTCTTCAATTCTGCTTTACGCTTTTAAATGTTGTTTGGAAGAATAGAAGTATCACGAGGGTAGGTAAAAAGCTTCCATTAAGCACGTTTGTTTCCCAAAAGACTTAGGAATAAAGAATGAAAACCAGATTAAAGTAACATTTATTAAATTTATTTACTCTACAAGCCTATGCATGCAGAGGGCCGTAACACTTAAATTCTAGGGTGTTATCTTTATTTGGCTTCTGTAAGAATATTAAGAATTACCTTTGACCATTGGCTGCCCTCCCCCCCTTTAAAAATTGTAATACAGTACATGGAAAAGACGAAAAAGGTAATTCTTAATGATTTTATCTCAAATAATACTTATTAATAGTTATACATTTTAAGGTAAATTGAGACAACGGTAGCCCTTTTACTCGCAAGTTTCACCCATGCTCTGGACTAAACACCAGCAAGAGTAACTGTGCCACTATATGTTGTTTTATATAACGTACTCGAGTTGGAATTTGAATGGCTTGCACACGTATGTTGAATTCCATACTAATCTATCACTTCCTCTTGAACTCGGATAATTTCAATGTCAAACACGGCTTATCGATTACCGACGTGTTCGTTGCTGACTCAAAACCTCAAATATCAACACCGATTTTAGAAGAACAGAAGAGTTTAGTAAACGCACTGACCGTCCACATAACATTAAACATTATAAATGATTTTACATTTTAAAGATGAGCCTTCAAACTTTTCTTTCAGAGTGTATTTTCAGAGTGTATTTCAGTTCTCTTCTACATTGTTAAAATCATACAAATAAATTCAAAAAGAATAATCCTTATTTTGTCTCTCACATTGGCTTACGAAAGAAATGTTTATTTACATTTATGTGGCTTAATGTCAAAAAAATAAATTATATACGAGTTTTATTATAAAATTATATGTGGCTTAATGTTAAAATTGGCTTTCATATGTTTTTTTTTTACCTATCGCAGAGATAAACATAGCTCCAATTTAGAGATTTTCCGTTATCTGTGAATTTCTCAGTTATTATATTTTATTTCCCTTTCTATAATTTTATTCCTTCTATAATTTATTTTAGTGTATTCATTCTTGACGAATCGATTGTTATACGACATAGCATTATCTTGATATTCTTTACGATTACTGTTTTAGCACGTGAATTCGACTTGAAGGGGTCCATGAAAAAGCCCGAAAAGTTGATACAACCGAGCTAAGACCTTGATGGTCAAATTTCTGAAAACAGAATTTTGAAAAGGTTAATTCGTTTTCAAGTTTTCATGCAAACGGCGGCCGGCCGGATAAACGTATAGACCAACAGTGATGGATTTAGCACTTGAAAGGCCCCAGGCGCAGTTTAATTTTGAGCCCTTTTTGAGGTCCCGATTAAACATTTTGAGGCCCCTTTGATTACAGACCCAGGCGCGCGCCTTGTGCGCCTGTGCATAAATCTGCCACTGCAGACCAAGCGTGCATTCTTATAAGTAGTTTTTTGCTAAAGCTCCTAATAAAGGAAACTAAAGACAGATGGCTTAAAAATTATCCACTCTATTAAAGATGAAAAATTGCCACCTCTCCTAGAATCCTTTCAAATTGCCAAGCATAAACCATCCAATGGTTGCTGAATAACGACGATTGTCCTATACCAGTAGCCGATTGGATGTCTTTAATTTCTATTTTTTCTTATTTGTTAATCGCTGCTATATTTTAACTGTTATTAGGAGCTTTAGCAAAAAGCTACTTATAAGAATGCACGCTTGGACTGTACGTTTATCTGGCCGTCCGCCGTTTGCACGATAACTTGAAAATGGATTAACTTTTTCAAATTCTCTTTTCAGAATTTTTCGTGGACCCCTTCAAGATAATGGCATGTCATATAATAATCTATTTGTCAACTTGGTCTTTAGAACTATGGCAACATATGGCATGTGATATGTCATTCCATCGGAAATGATGAAAAACTAAAGAAGATAAGAGCTTTTTTACATTTTCTACATACTATTTTCGAGAAAATCAATTTTTTGATTAAAAAACTTGGGGGGAGGTAAAAAGTGCAGATAATGGAGTAAAAATAGATTACCGCAGGATCTGCTACTTACCTTACCCTACTCGGGAGGGATTAATTTCTTGTTAATAAATGTATAAATGTATTTCTGCTTCACTGCTAAAGCTCCTCGGAATATTTACAAGATTTTATTTTCACTTGTTGTTTCTTACTGATGAAGGTGACAGAGCGCTCCAAAACGTACATACGAGTATTAATTTTAAAAATTCATTTATGTGGAATTGTGGTTTCTTTTCTTCTTTTGGTGTTATCTCTTATATTTCTATATCTGGTAACCGTATTTTGGATGACAATTTATTTGATTGAGCCTTGTTTAAATAGATATACCGAACTTTTTTTCTTTAGACAATGGTAGTCTTTCACACACAAATATACAGATGGTCGCACTGGATTGTTAATAAATCAGGTTAATTCCTGCATAATTTTCTTGTCTTGCATTCTTAAATTTATATCTCTCTCTGCAGACGCCTGAGACAAACGCTGCCAAAATGGCTGAGATACTGAGTTCTTTAAAACTTAAAGGAAGATTTTGTAACCCATGACTTTTAACTTTGTCACGGCAACTAAATTATGTTTAAAAAATTTAAAAAAACAATAAAATAAAAAGTTCTTTTCAACCTGAATAAATTCTCTAAAAGTAATGAAGAATGAATTCGGTATAGTAAGCAAGTGGTTGCACAATCTCTTTACCAAGGATAAAAGTAAATAAATAAAATTAAGTAGCGAATCAATAATATAAGGTAGCTACAGCTTCAGCATATCAAAATAGAATTTTTCCATACATTTTCAAATCTTTCATGCGTACCTGGAAGGCAGAAAGGAAAGACGGTTCATTGTCTTTCAACCTCTTCCCAATTCATCCTCTTTACTTCTTCCTTCCTTCCCTTTTTTCCACCTCCTTTCTACTCCAGTAAAGATTGTTCTGTGAACACGAACATTCGTAGAACTTAAGGTATCACCAGTTTCTACGCTATCTTGGGAGAACTAATTCTTCTTTTCAGTTCATATACTCTACGGGCCTTATATTTTATTCCTCTCTTTGCCGATTATTTTTTTGGTGTGAGATCAAATGTCCTATATGAAAATATTTGCATTTATATCAGAGGAGAAAACAAGTTGTTCCGTGTCTTTATAGGGTTTTATTTTTTTATGGAGTGTCCCTTCAAGGATGAAGTGTTTTTTCTTCTGTATAGGTTTTTCTGCGTCCATTCATCGATTTGTTTATTATTCAAGGGAAACTAATGTTGTATAACATCTAGTAATGGTTCAGAAACGCAAACATTTTCCGGGTTGTTTAATGTTGTCCATAGACTATTAAAAATTGAATTTATTACCTCCAAGCGAATAAGTGTAGAGAGGGGTTAAAAAAGCACTTACTATTTTTTCTTTTTATTCCACACGAAGGTAGGAATACGAAATGGGCGCCGCCCTTGTCCCCCTCTTTTTTTTCCTCTCCTCCTTTTTTTCCCCTTAACCCGTGGTAGAACGAACAAGAGACGATTTCGAGCCCGTGAAAGAAACCTTTGTTATTTTTCTTTACTAAACCCAGTGCGAATGCTTCCACTCGCAACTCAATGGCTCTGAAAAAATAAATCGAATGGAAATAACCTGAGAAAAAAAAAGGTTTCTCCACTCGACATACAATACTCTCTCTCTCTTCTCGATTTCACTTGATACCGAAACTCCGTCTAGGTAGCGAGTTTGGTTTAATTTTGCATAGAGACTTTTGAAATAGATGCAAATAGAAAAAGTGTAAAATGTCTGAATGAATTATGATAAACATATTGTCGAGAGAGAGTGTGTGTTTGTGCCAAAATGTGTTCAGACGGGGAATAAAAAGTTAAGAGAGATAATGTGCTTATGGAGAAAGTAAAGTAAAGTGAAGCTAAAGAAAAACTACTCTATTTTATAATGTTTAAATTGATGAGTTTTTTTTTAACAAAGTTTTTATGTCTATGCATTTTAATTAGTTTAGAAGTCTTCGTCTACGCTCTTATTTTTCTCTAAACATTTTGACTAGATGAAATGCATTTTGTTCAAAGAGACGGACAGAAACTCTGCGGCTGCTTTAATTCTCTAGGGTGATGGATATGAGGATTTCATTTTAAGACTGAATGACAAGTTTGAATGTAGGAAATCAACACGTACAAATGATAGTCTTCAGTAAGATGGAGTAGAACATTTGCCGTCGATCATTCCGATTTGTTTAGGAGGTATTAGTTCCAGAGCAAATCCTTGTTCGATTTTTAAATGAGTAATAGTGGCATTTTGTTATTATTCTTCTTATAGCGCTTGCATTAATAATGGCCACTCGGTTCTGGAATTGGGCATGACTTCGACTGCTGCTATTTATCTCTCTCTTTCTCTCAATTCTCTGACTCGTTTCAATCCATCTGTTTCATCGCCAACCGCGCACTGTTGATTAATACTAATGCATCCAGTAGTTGAGGGCGTTCTGTGCAAGCTCTCGACAGCTGCTCTGATGGTCTTTTGAAGCCGACCGAGTGATGGCGGAGTCTCCAAGCACACCCGCCCACACTCATACACTCGGGACGGCAATGGGGGAAGAACGACGACTCCTTTCAACAGCTGGCTCGAGTGGAAGGCTGTTCCAGAGAAATGTTCGAAATATTCGTTCTTCTACAACCCGATCAAATTCAGATCGGAAATTTTAAAAATCAACGAACAAAAGAAATTAAGTTCCTCCCACGCACTTTTGCGAGAAAAATATTTGATTTATTGTTTCTCCTCACATAATCGAAGACTAAATTTACACATATTTGTTTTATTCAGGCACTTTTAAGCATCTATTACCTTAATAAATGAAACTATTTTCAAAATAACTGCCTTAAAAATTATCTTAAACTATGTGTTTTCAAATGTTACGTTTGTAAAATACAGTGTATCCATTTACTGTGAATTATATCCATATTAAAGAACAAACCATACATTTTATTTCAAAATTTTACAAGCATACTCAAAAATTTAGGAAGTACAAGTTAATTATACCATATAGTTTGTCTATTTCTTGGTTAATAATAAGATCAAATTTGAAGTTAAATCGTATTAAATTTTATGATCGGGAGATTAAACATTAGGGGTGTTATTTATTTATTTTTAGTAGCGGCTTTTACTAAAAGAGCCCAGATTCCTTTCTCTGCTTGGTTACCTGCGGCTATGGCTGCTTCTGTTCCAGTTTCTGCTTTAGTGCCTTTCCGCGGTCGCCAAGTGCAACACCCAATTCTTTGGCATGGAAAGACGATTTTAAAAAGTTCTCGCGGGCGTATTTCGACAGATATCAGAAAACTAAATGAAAATGTAGCAACATTCGATTTTCCTCTTTCCAAGGGGGTAACTGAAAAATCCGTACGAATAAATTTCGAATTTATAAGTGGCGTCTGAAAATTTTGGATGCAATTTCTGGTGCTTAGCAACATGGAGAACAGCTCGATACTTTCTTCGGAATCAATTTATTTCTTTTCAACGTAAATGCCGTGCAAAACACAAGTAGTTAAGCATTATGACATTTTAAGGAAGAAATTTATTATTTTTTCCAAGGAAAAAAAATTTTCATTTGACAGTCTAAATCGATTTATACTTGAATTTTCAGTAGAATTGAGGCTTCTGCATCTGTGTATAACCTCCTAATTTAGTAATACATCAAACATAACCAAGGTATTATATTTAAATTATAGTTTATACATTTTGAGCGTATTAATTTAAAATAACCAAAGATTTTAGATTCAATTTAATAAAATCTTGTCTCAAAAGTAACGACCGGATCCAAGTCCAGTCTTCTACTGGATCAAGTGGACTCAAAATGACCGAAAAAATTCAAGCAATTCAAATCCTTGGTTCTCCGAAATGCGATATAAACTTTTACTGACAGTAAGAATGCCTAAATAATATCTATAAGCAAGAAGAGGATGGAGTTAATGAAGGAAATGAGCCGAGGGATAACCAGAGACTTCTAATCGTAACGTAGATGTTGAGTTCTTACGATGTTAGATTGAACATGACCAGGCTATCTCAAAAGTATATTCGAGAACCGACTCCGACCACACACAAAATTTAAACACCATAGATTTATACATCTTAATTGAAACAAAACCTTGGGTACCGGTATATCTTTCCATACGATTCTTTATGCTAATTGATAATTTATATATTTGTATAGCTGCAACCACTTAAAGGTTCTTCAAATTTTATTTTGTACGTATTTTCTCTTAGGCGTCTTTAAATAAATTCTTACATTTACGATAGCTTCTCAAAAACTAATATCCCACTTTTGTTTCACTTATTAAAAAACGAAAGCGAAATTTTGAAGTATCCTGCGTTAGTGTGCATTCCGACAGACAGCGCAATTATTGTAAACTGCTAAAATGGGATCTATGAATCACTCGCGATGCAAACGAAGAAATTCTTGGTTTGTGGAGAAAAAAAGCGTGGTAAGCAATTACAAAGTCTGTGCGCTGTTTATTGTAGAATTTGTTCAGACAATACACGCAGTGTGGATATAACCAATGATTGACAGGGCTAAGCTTATACAAACAGTAGCGTAGCTAGCTTTTTTAACATCTGTGTTCAATTTTTCATTTTTAGCTTTTTAGCGCCCCTTCAATTTAGCTTTTTAGCGCCCCTTCAATCTAGCTTTTTAGCGCCCCTAATTCGTTGCGCCCGTGTACTTTGCACACCTTGGTCACCCTTAGCTAAGCCTGTGTATACAAAGAGACATGCCTGTATGTTTTTCGCGTCAGCATAAGGCCATAAACGTTTATAAAGATTCTATAAAAAATATTATAGGTAAAGTAGCCATTTATTTGTACAAAACTTGACCTCATTACATTTCGGAGATATGTAAATGCTCGATGCAGCGCGTCCATTAGTTTCGGAGATAAGTGCTCGATGTGTGCCCGCGCTGCTGGATATGAACTATCTCCGAAACTAATTGGCGTATATGCGCATAAATTGGAACGATTAACAGGCTATGTACTCTCCGTAAATCAGAGACAATCAATTAACCGTTAATTGATCGTCTCTGCCGTAAATCATCCATTTTCGTGGAGATACCTGCCATTGAAACCAAGTCCCATGTCTTAACTTAATCACATTCAAAATCATTTTTCTCGAAACGTACGCCGTCTAACAAAAACCTTCCAAGAACATTTTCCTCTTAGTGTGTCCTTAGGCAACGATCCTCCAAATAGCGCCCAGCATTTAATTTACATCCTGTATTCTAATAAAAATGGTATCCAAGATAAAAAAAAAAAAAAAATTGGGGGGGGGGGGGTTCATTATATTCTGAGCAATCCTCTTATAATATTTCTCGAGAACCCTTATTAATGGAGTTGCTATTTATAATGAAACAACTTGAAATCATTTCTTTTTGTTTCATTTCGTTGGCAAATAAGAGAAATGTTGACAAATTTGGTTTAAACTTACGGGCTTGATTTTTTTTTTCTCTTTGAACCCCTTTCTTTTTTCCTCCAGGGACATTTTTTTCTTTCCTGTTTTCTGTGTGAGTTCCGAAGGATTTTTTCCCTTCTCTCACTGTAAGAAAAAAATTTGACGAAAACTTTATTGGCTTAAAGAAAGAACTATTCCAAAGTGTTTTAAGAATTTTTTTTATTAAAAATGGGAGTTTCCTAATCTAAAATGTAGACAAGAGAAAGTAGAAGGTTTAAGCAATGTCTATGTAAAGTTGTACAATAAGGTATAAAGTTAAAAACTACGTAAAGTTAAAAATCGATATTATCGATCCAAGTGATTTAGAATGAAAAAAGTATTTAATTATGTATTTGTTTCCTTAAAAAGAGTACAAAAAAGAGCATTGAGCTAAGATGATGGCACGGTGCTAACTTTGTCAATAATTTTGTCTTTGTAGAGCCTTGTCATAAACTGTAGAGAAAAGTTTGAAACCTGATATTCAAGACTTTAAGAGTTTTTATCGATCAGTTTCAAGTGAAGTTATTGAAGTGAAATATTTATATAGATAACTTTTTTTATGATTCCTTCAGTAAGAGGATGTCATAGAAAAGATATGATCTTCACTACACCAAATTAGAACTTTCTTTGAATTCCAAGTACAGATTTCGTCTCCTTTATACGTACTTATTAAAATATCTTTGTTTCAAATTTTATTAAGTACTACATTTTTGGACAGATTTATTTTTTCAAATATATTGATTATTTTATTTTATTGTTCAGGCAGTAAAATTATTTTTATAACTAATACATTAATAATTTAAACATCTGAAGTGTGGCGTAGGATAAATCCTCTGTGGCCATTCTTGACTTATTCTTTGATACATTAACTTTTTGTTAATCTGAGAAAAGTTTTATAATTTTTTTCTCCACAGGCCCCCCCCCCCCCCATCTTACGTTTTTTAAATCAGAAATGGTAATTCATTTAAATAGATACATCATGAAAATTTAATTACTTTTAATTTTTTCTTATTAAAATAAAACGATCTCTTGTAAAATTGAACAGAGAAAAAATTATACTCATTAATAAATAATTTGTTATTATATAGAATGAGCACAACATCATCTTATATTCAGTTTAGAAAAAAATCGAAGCTTCAAGCTTATTTATCCTATGTAATTTTATTCACCGAAGTGAAATCGATATTAATTTTTTAAATTAAAAGTTAATTTTTCAAAGACTTTCAAATGAAATTAATTGTACAAATTTTTTTATTATTATTTTATTAAAATATTTTATGTAGTTAGAACGATGTTATTTTCGTTATACATCGACACTTTGTAAAATATTCATCTCGTGTTTTGATGTATGTTCTTTTGTGTTACTTTGAAGAGTGATTATTTTCAAATAATTCTAGTACGCTGATATCATATTCATCCTACAAGATAATGTAATTTTAAGAAGACAGTCTTTATTTTTTAGAAATTAGCTGTACACAAAGTAAACAATAATTTTTTTTCATCTCTATTATTTCACATGATATAATAAAGATGAATGTTAAAAAAATTCATATTAATCTCTAAATCATTTGAAGAAAAGTAAACAGAAAAGGAACTACAGATGTATCTAGTTTTGCATCGTCCTAAAGATCATTGATGAAAAAGGTAGAATAACAGCAAATACAGCATTAGTCGTATATGTGTGTGCAGATTTAATATATTGCGAAACCTATTACCTTTAAGTTTGAAATACCTGTTTTCTCATCTATGAAAGAAAAAAACTGCGGAAACAATTGAGACTAAAGAAGTTGATACTTAATATCATTGGTGATTTAATAACGACCAGATTTCATAATTAAGGTTCACCTATCAAATCAACAATTTTTAACGACCAAATTGGTGAATTACTTTAAAGGGATTTTGATGAAAAAAATGATTACATTAAAACTACAAACAAAAGGTGAGCAAAAACATTTTAGTGACTTAATTTCGATAACCTCATTTTATATAGAAATGATATACTTGAAACATTTATACGCATTGTCTTTTGGAACGAATTATGTTTGTCTACATCAAAATTGTTCCTAAACGCATTTTGTAGAAGTTGAAAGTTTTGACACACCTCTCTACCAACTCTACAAACAATTGCATCATATGTATTTAATTTCATCAAATATGATAGCATTAACTCTTTCACTGTTTTATAAAAGACCCGGACAAAACGTTAGTCATAATCCGGCGTGTCTGTTTCATGTTGACATTCTTGCTGCACTTTAGGAGGAGCCTGCCTAAGATTCGTGAACATACGTGTACTTTATCTTTAATGTTTGCGCCCTTATACAGTTTGTTTACAAAATTAAATTGACAAAACTAAAGTTATTCATTGACTAAGAATACGAGTAATATCTTAAAAACTAAGCTTATGCTTGTGAGAAACGTGAAAACAATGGGAGAGGGTTTTTCCCTGCACATATGTAACAAATGTTCATCCAGTTTGTGTTCATGAAACAAATTTTTCAGTTGGTGTTTGTCGAAAGTTCCGAAATGAATACGAACGAGATCTGCTCTAGATGTTAAAAGCATCAAAACATTATGTGTAAACAGAATAGCAATGTTATTGCGATGATCACTGAAAAGTTTTTGAAGAGTACATGGCGAAAATTTCCTCTAAGCAACAAACAGAGTACACCCCGAAGTGCACATATATAGGAAAAATAGGTTTTGAGTTCAGATAAAACTTGCAAAGCAATAGAAGCTCAGTTCTTTGCTTCTTCGATTATTTAATAGGCACCCGGTAACCATTCGTTTTTCGATATCTGTGACATTGCGTACCTTTCCCGTTAATTGGTTACTGCATAGAAACCACAAGCCACAAACCTAATTCTCGCCGCGACACATGTACCATATGACGGAAAGAAATGGCCGATCAGGAAAAATACCGGAGGGGGGGGGGGAGCTTATTAAAACATCTGCCTACTTTCTGCATCACTATCTATTTTTCTAATACAATATATTTGCACCTGTCAAGTGTCATGATGAAATGAAGGAAACAATGTATCTCTGGCCTTTTAAGCACCAAATGTAAAATTATCTCACTATCAAAGAATATCGTATCTAAAAATACCCTACATAGTAGCTTTTAAAATATATATTTAAGAAATTAAAATGTACGTTCTTTATAAAAGTATCCATGTCAAATTTATGTATAAAATTGTTTTGTTGTTGGAGTTTAACATCACAGCTGCCAACTGAGGAAATGATGGCTCGATTTGATAGCTTTCTCGACAAGGTTAAAGGACAACTCTACGCAAAAAATCGATTACAATTTTTTTACAGAATATCATTCTTTGATATAAATATAACACATTCCCGTTGAAATTTTAAAATTTGGTCCATAATTTCAATATAAGAAAAGGCTTTGAAATGTGAAAAACGGCGCTTTTGAGTGACGTTGTTTGAGTCAAAGGAGGCCAACGAAAAAGACAGGCCCAGACCTGGAAAAGTCACCTGACCAACAATCCAGCCTTCATTGTTTTCAACAAATGAAAAAATAATGATTGTTAAAATTACATTGTTTTTCGGTCTACATTGTTATTCCGATTACATTGTTATTCTACGTTTGACTCCAACTACGTCACGGCCTTACCCAAATCCCGCTCATTATTTTCATTTTTTCACACATTTAGAGTTCGAATTAAATTTTTTTAAATATGCCACGATGTTGTTAATAGGTTAGACTTTCGATTTAAATAAAGTTGTATATGACCGTAGAGTTGTCCTTTAAACACACCAGACAAAGTATTGCACGGGAGCCAATATTTCCAAAGGAAGACGATACAAAAGAATAGCCCTTAAAAAAAAATCCCACCGTTATCGACCGCGATCTTGAGTCTGGAACGCTTGCCATTGACCCACCAAGGCCACTGAAATGTTAAAACACTTCACTTTCTCGCATTCTTTTAAAAGTATCTAATTGAGTTGAGCAAAATTAAAGAAGCGTTTTGTAAATTTTCGCCACAATGATATACTCAGTAATAAATTGTAAGTATAAAAGGGCCTTGACAAATTACTAACTGGGAAGAAAATAGGACGTTAGCATCAATTGGTTTAAATAAATGATAGAGGAAAGAAAAGTCAAAAGAATATTTAAATTAGATTCAGTACACTTTATGTTCATGGGAAGGAGCAGGAGCAGAGGTTCAAAACTTGGAAAAGTTCCTTTGGTGGAATATGATTACAACTTTTTATCAGTGAAATGCAATTTACCCTCCATGAGATTTTTAATATAATTTTTAGTTTATTAAACGAACTTGCTAGTGTCCGCTTGCGTCACGCCAGCAAAAAATTTAAAGAGTTAATTTTATTTTCTCAACATCAATTTTCGTATGAGTTGCCAAGGTTCGCAAGAGGTAAAAATTTCTCTGGAAATTAGATCATTTTTTTATTGAAAAAGTATAAAACTTATTTTAATTACTAAAACGAGTATCTAAATATAACTCATTTTAGAAATAGACACGGTTAACTTTTAACTTCGCTTTCTATAAGAGACTAGCTGAAATACCCGGCGTTGCCCGGGCTATTCGTAGTTGAAATATCAAACAGGACACTGAATTAATTTTATTATTATAATAGAGTACACTCTCAATCAAAAAATAAATTGAAAGGAGGTGTCGCCATCTATGAGCGTAAAACATAAATAAAATTATAGGTATTTATTACGATTTTTCATTGAAGTTTTAATATAATTAAAATCTGATTGTTCACTTTTATATAAAGTGAAATACATATTATCTTATTTCAAGTGTTGTCATAAATTACAGCATTTTTTCGTATGCACTTAGCCAAATCGCCAAGACTGCTCTAACAAAGTAGCAATATTAGTTCTCTGGCGCTATCTATCAGCCGCAAAAGTAGTTTTTCACACTTATTGGGGGATGTAAGAGGGAAGTCGTTGGAGTATGGATTTTTAATATTCTTAGTCATTTTGCCTTGCTTTCAAAGAATTGTTGTACAAAATTTCGTGTATCTATGACAAACAGTGTGGATTTGCGTAGAGTACAAACACGCACACTCAAGAGACATACGCTCACCTTTATAGATATAGATTATAGAAATTTAAAAAATAAGCTTATCCGAAAATTATATTTTAAAAATATTTTGGATTTTATTTTGTTGAAAATCTATAACTAAAGAGGCTATGTAAAGAGCCTGTAGATTCATACATAATAATTATTTAATGGAAATTAAATACCACCTGTATGTTTTTAAGGTATTACAAGTTGGGTGTCCAAAATTTAAGTTATCAGACACAAAATCAAAAAACTTCTAAAGAAGAACACATAATGTTTTAATCAAATTAGAATAGAAATATAATGTTATAAAAAAAAACGATAAAAATAAAAAAAATGCTTATGATCAGGTATCATGGACAAGAAAGCATGGAATTCCAAAAGTCAAGTAGAAAATAGAGCAACTTTTTAGAAGAGCTAATAGGAATTGGTCACCCGTAACTGTTAGATAGATTATTCACAAGGGTCTTAAGGATGAATTCTATTTTAGTTCCTACAAAATGTTCCGCGAGGGAAGTTCCTCGATTTTACAATTGCTCTTTCCAGGATATTCGAAACATGTTCTTTGGGATTCAAATTCAGAATTCTATTTGGATACTCCCATTCAAGAACCATTCACATATTCAAATTTCTATTCCTCTGGGCGTTACAGCCTATAATAGGGAATTGGATTCGAAGCTTTTAACAACTCATCCCTGTAATTTAGAATAGTCGAAGCATTTCATGGAAATCATAGAGCAAATATACTAATTCATCATGATTCTACCCTATATCGTGTGAATCCTCTATCACCGTAGTGGTGAATTTATAGTAGGGTAATCTTTAATTAGCCGTTCTTTGCGGCGTTTGTTTTTCCTGCTCCCCCCCCCCTCACCCACGCCCTGCAATCTATATCTATAAGGAAGAGTGTTTGTTTGTGTGTTTGTTTCTTATATAAATCTACAATTCGAGAAATGAAAGGGTCCAGGAATAGCAATACGGTAGAAATTTAATACAGCCAACGCGTTTCGGAATAACTTCATCATCGGGGGAAATTGAGATCTAGTACAAATGCGTTTGGTCCATCTTTAACAGGACCAAACGCAACCTTAGACTCCATTCTAACCCTACTGAGACTAGCCAGAAGAACTATGTTGCTTTTGCCTACACCGGCCTTGAAATCACCAGGGTAACGAACATTTTCCGGGAACGAGGTCTCCATGCGTCTTTCAAGACAGCCAACAACTGCAAGCGCGCCCTAAATCCCAGAGAACTCCTTTAGACGATTACGACTTTTCCAAAAGCGGTGTATATAAACTCAGCTGCCCTACATTGGCTGTACGAAGAGGTCTTTCAAGGAGAGATTCAGCGAGCATAGAAGATCTTGGCTGAACGGTGATGGTAAGTCGGCTTTCGCTGACCACCTCACTAAGCAACAACACCAGTTCGGAACCATCGACGACGTGATGTCGATTCTCAAGATAGATTCTGACCACAGGGGAATACTGACACACGAAGCCCTAATGATCAGAAGATTTACAAAAGAATTCCCGAACAAGATCTTGAATGGCCAAACCAACTTCGAGAGGAATCCTATAAACAACATTATAACCCAGTATCACAGAAGAGACGTCGATGCGCCCAATCCTTGATTCCTTTACTTTTTTTTTTCTTTTTTTTTTTATTATTTATTGTAATTCAAAGCTCTATTATTTATTTGCTTAATCCTGTATTTCATTTGCTGGTTACTTGTTGTCCTATATAATCCTATATATTTCACTTGCTGTAAAATGGCTACCTTGCCC
This sequence comes from Rhysida immarginata, assembly GCA_023313115.1. Lineage (NCBI taxonomy): Eukaryota > Metazoa > Arthropoda > Chilopoda > Scolopendromorpha > Scolopendridae > Rhysida > Rhysida immarginata. The sequence continues at coordinate 382,161 of JAHWFO010003124.1, forward strand.
GCCAATCAGGGCTTGGCTTGTCCAGTCCCTCTGATTGGCGGACGTAAAACATAAATTCCGGAGCCTCGGCTCACTTACCTTGTAGATCTCCATTTGCCCCAATGACGAAGTTATTTTGAAACGCGTTGGCGGTATTAAATTTATTCCTGGAGCCTTTTATTTCTCGACCTATAGTTTTATTCCGATCTTGATGAAATTTTGCATACTTGATCTTCCGATCTTGAGGAAGATCACTGTCTACCTCAGATTTCAAAAAAATAATAATTATCGATAATAATCGATATTCATGATGATAGCAAGGGCGTACTAATAAGAGGTACCGACAATGCAAATTTCGTATCAACATGTTTGTATCAACATGTATGAACACGAAATTCATCAACAAAATATTATTGCCATGGAAATCGATATACTGATGATGCAACAATATTTTCAAGATGATGCAATAATAGAGTGTTCTGTTGCCTTGGCAATAAAACATTCGTTTCCAAGAATTATTAACAATGAACAGAAAATGAGTATACAGTAATAGCATGATCGCATGATATACGTAGACAGGGCAGTCTCTCTCGAGGAGGCAAAGAGATACACGTGTCTCCTTGAGCTCTCTAACAAATGTTCAGACGATTTGTGTGTTTGGAACCCTTGAACAGTATAGAACCTTCCAGATGTGACGGCAGCTTCCCGTTCCTCTTCCAATGCGTTGAGTTTATAAGGACACCGGTCGGTCTCGGATGACGGTTTACGACATAACCGATAACAAAAGCATATATCAACTCGACGCTTCAAATCAACAAGCACATTGTATTGTGCTCTTTAATACTCGTTCGAAGGATACATGTCAATTCATATCTATCATAATGCTACCGGAGAAAAGAACGACGTTAGAGAAGACAAAAAGTTATGCGGACGTCGGAAATATATGAACAACGGGAGCTTCGTCTAGGTAGGAAATTGTAGAATTACTGAAAACCAATTTGAGTTATTATTTAGCTTTTTGAGGTTGTTCTGTTTAACTATAACTGTAATTGTCCCAGGCAACGTCGGGTGCCTCTTCTAGTTTAAAATAAATAACGATTAAATAAAGTGTATTTTTTGTTAAAGTTTCCGTTTAACATGAAATAGCCATTGTCATGTTTTTGAAAAAAAAGTGAACTTGCTTAAAACTTTATTTAAGTGAGGGCTGAAAAAATACTTAATGTCATTTATAGAAAATTGAATTTCAGTGTTTTCTTTCTTGGTTAAACAGTTGAAAGGCAACAAAAAATTGGTGCAACATGAATTCTAAAAATATTCTTTTCTATTATTTCTTAAAGAAATTGGAAATTCACAATCTCATATAAGTAAATAAAGGCTCTCAATTCGATGTTTGCATCTGATATTTCTCCTGGCAAAAAAAGAAGCCATGGAAAGCGCAGAAACTCCTAAAACGCCGAAAGAACTTTTGACTGCAAAGTAAACAGGGACGCGGAACAAATGCGCCGCTTTCGTCTCCAAAAAGACGAAGAAAACGTAGAAAAGTTTTTGGAAATGAGAAGGAAAAAAAACTGTCTCCCTTTCTTATTTCCTTTCTTTTCCTAACAGTAAAGGAAATCGGAAAATTTTTTTGTTAGTCTGAACATCACTTCACCTGTCGTTAGGTATTTTAAAACTGAGACATACATTCATGAATAAGATAAAATTTTCTTTTTCTCAGGTTAAAAACATGTTCGTAGAAGATGAGTAAGCACGAATTTTTTTTCTTGTGCAGTACGCAATTTTTTTTTTAAATAAAATATTTGGTTTTGAAAAATAAGAAATATTTATTTTCCTTGAAATCTAAACTAAACAAGATGATTTATTTTCAATCCGTACTGTGCGTTCGACTTTTCTTTTTATTTATGTATTTTGAAGAACGTATTCGAAGTTTCTCTCCGTGTTTGTATAGTTTGAAACGAAATAAAAACTTTTATTTCCTTTTAAGAATAAATTTCTTTTTGCCATAAAATGATCATGACGATAAGGGGATAAACTTAATAATTTTTCCATCAAAGTCATTTCATTTTTAGTGGAGAACAAAAGAAGAGAAAGTCAGCAGTCATGCGGAAAGGGCGATGCTTGAGGTGACATCACTTCCGGAACTTTAGCTCTTGTCTTTTCATCGACTCGGTACTGAGAGGTCTTGAAATTGTTTAATGTTATTTGAAAAGACGGAAGGGAGAAAGGAGAGAGAAAGAGGGGAAAAGCGATAGAAGGGGGGAGAGAGAGAGAGAGAGAGAGAGAAAAAGGAGAAAAGAGAGAGAGAAAGAGAGGAGAGAGAGAGAGAGAGAGAGAGAGAGAGAGAGAGTCAGGGAGACAGAGGTGAACATTGACAGGAAATCGATGAAAACTAATTTTCCTCAACATTGCGTTAATAGTTCAACTGCGCCACTCCATGACAGATTGTCAGGTTCATGTAACTCGCAGCAATTCCGTTTTGAAGAGGAAAAGCAACAACTTTTGATCGCCCCATGTAATTTTATATTCCATTAATCATTACTTTAGAAAATACCTATTGCTCCTTTATACGACCTTATTGTCATAATAGTAATAGCCTTATTTACATTCGATATGTATCCGTGAAATGTCATTCTTTCCGGACTGCGTGATAGTTTAGGAGCGTTAGAGAATCTGCCTATTTTTACTGTCTTGTATATGGGTGCTGTGTGTATCTGAGAAACAGGAAAACTTTAGACAATATGCTTTCCTACAATTCTACTGAGAGGAAACTTGGCCGAGTCCAATCAATTTTTAATTTAATTTAGGAGCGTGGAGACTAGAAACGTAATGGAATGTCTTTGGAAGGAGTTCATTTTTGCAATTAATTAAATGCTCCCTTTAGAAGCAATATTCATTGCTATTTCTTTCCTTCCCGAACATTTAATATCAGAACCAACGTAGATTTAATATCTGCCTTGTCATTAAAGCGGTTTTCCTTCTTTAAATTTTACATCACAAACGGAAAATTTAATTACACGAAACTACTCCCCCTCATCGAATTCTTCAGCATTACAGAGAACTTATCGGCGGGTAAGGAAATTGTCCAATTGACGAAGTTTTTGACGAAATTCACAGAAATTTACAAATTTTGATTTGTCCTCTTTTACCATAAGAAATAAACAAATTAAACTAGAGCTAACTCCAAATGTCAGGTAAATGATATTAATTAGAAAATGGATGGAAAAATTCTGCAACCTGGATTCGAACCATGACAGTCGAGGTTTCTGGTTCGTTTCCAGGTCGCAGAATTTTTTCATCCATTTTCTAATTAATATCATTTACTCTTTTACCATATTTCCCAAGTGTTGACTGTAAAAACCAAAACACATCTGACCCATTGTTGAACTTTCAAATTGTTACCAAAAGACCTTTTCATTCAACAATGGTGCGAAAAGACATATATAAGAAGAGAAAAAAAGTCGTTTTTAAATTATACATGGTGTTTAAAAATTCGTTGGACTAACTTCGTATATAGATTCTATACAAAAATTTAAGATAGGAATGCCTAATAAAGGTGTGTCCAAATTCGAAGCAGTTTTGAGTAAATACAGGTTTTTACATTGAAGCAACTTTGATATTAATGCGCGCCCCGAGATTAATGTACGATTCGAAATGCATAAAACATTCATTTTCAATTTAGTTTGAAGCATGTTTGTTAGGAAACCGCTTTTTGTAAGCCTTGCTGTTTCTTGCGTTTCCATTAGCAGCTCCATACACCATGTCCAAATCAGCCATCTCAGCATGGTACAAGCCGCCGCCGACCATAGTTCAGCCAATTACAACTCCTCAAAAGGATGAAGTCATTGAGTAATTACACGAGGCCAGCGAGAAATAGACCAAGGCACTCAACTCACCTGACCATCATTCACTGTCTCCATCTTGGATTTTAACAATCAACGTTTTTCGTTTGTTGGAAACAATAAAGAATGGATTGTTGCTCAGGCCCCGTTGGTCAGGTGATTTTCAAAGCGACATTACTAAATGGCTTATCACTAAATGCGCCATTATACTAAATAAGCCTTCGACAGTTACCCTTCATGGTAGAAATGGACTCATATAGTCTCTTATAGGCGAGAGTGGGTATTAATAGATCCACTCAGGTCGCTATGTCGTTTCCAATAGTACAACGGCCCCTTTATTTTTCCTCTGGCCTGTATCTCGTTGGCCTCGTTAATTACACTATCAGAGTTCCTCGGTACACTTGAAACGAGCCGAAACTGTGGACACTAAATAATCAAAAGGAAAGGCGCAAAAACCAGAAATCCACAAAAATATTTAATAGATGAGTCTTCTATTAAATATTTTTGTGGATTTGTGGTTTTTGTGCCTCTCCGTTTGATTAACAAAGTTCTTACGTTTAAGAGACTCACGTTTGATGCAGTTTAATTTTACATTCCTATCTTATATTTATGTATAGAATCTATATATGGAGTTTGCCCAACGAATTCTTAAACCCTATATAATTCTATACGCAATTATTTTTTTTTCTAATTTTGAAATTAAACTTTAAGGTATCTCTGATTAAACGGATATTTTCAATTTTGTCTTTACATAAATGATTCTTAGATGTTAAACCAAAAAAAAATAATATTTGAACATCAGTCTGCTTATCACACCAGTGTTTCGAAGCCCTGTTTGCATGTTAATTTTGTTGATGGTATTGAATAAAGCATGCAGATAAGAAATTATGCCAAATGGAAGGACATAATGTTTAATGGTTCTTTAAAAGCGAGACTTGCGGTGAAGACGAGAGACAAATGAAATCATTGTTGCTCTTCAGATGAATAGGGTTCACTCAGGCAAGGATACGATAGGCTAACTTGACCGACCGCAGAGTTTGAAGGATATATACAGTAATATGGAGCTGACAAGAACAAGCTTAAGGCAGTTTCAGGGCCATTACGTCCGGTTATGGGTTGTACGACAACTCTAAAAGATAATTAACAGACGATAACTAGAGGTTGAGCTTCATTCTCAGAGGCCATTCTTAAGACAGGTTCTCCTCCTCCGTCGTAAAACTGAAAAGCTTCAGTGGCGAGTTCGGTGGCAACATTGAGAGCGCCCAAATGGACGGCTCTGCGGTGTTGAAAGACGCGTCCGAGATCCTGTTTCAAAAGAAAACGGCAGAGCGAGCTTGTATCAGCCGACGCATGTTTCTTACCGAGGAGCGAATAGGGTTTCTAGTTTCGTTTTCTCTCTTCTTTCTATTCATGAATACCATTATAAGCCCCGTCTAAGTTTACATAGTGGTGTGTCATCGGTCTGAAGGGCTGCTGCCTTACTCTCTCGTGACATTTTCCGTAGGCGTTCTGACAACACAAAACGACACCAATAACATCATTAATATCCGTCATTCTTTTGCAGCCACATGATATTCACAGAGGGACCGCCGATCCATTCTCAAATGCATTAAACTGGATCTACGTGAAGAGGCTGTTTATCAACGCAAAAACGTTGTTGGCATCATTGAAATTCATATCAATTACTTTTTACCAAAGGATCGTATGAAGATCGCTGCATAAAGAAACACAATAAGAGTTAAAATAATAATTTTTATTTTATTTAAATGCCTTTAATAGGCTGAAAAAGCTGGATATTCAATTCCGTGGTTAAATTGCTATATCAAATACGGTAGCGCACCAAATGCCTAAAATTATATATTTCTGTGTTTATAAAACCTAAGCAAGGATTTGTTGAAGATAATTGTTATAAAATGATTTATTGAATTATAAAATTCTCTTATTTTCCTTATATACAATTTCACTTTCAAAAGATGCTTTCTGTTTTATACAACAAAAAATACTTTTTGAACACAACGGCTCATGTGGAATATCTATAAAAGGCCGGTATAAAGTCATAATAGAAGGTTTACTAGGACTTATGCAAGCAAAGAAAATTTCTTTCCGAGAGAAAACGTCAGTTGTCCTATTTTACGGGTTCTGGTAGCACCATTTACCGTTCTAGAGATTTTCAAACCCTATTATTAGCTCTCTCATGCACCTTTAAAACAATAGAACATATTCTTTAAACACATTAAGACGTAAAACAAGAAAAATAATCTTTATGTTAATTGGAATGTTGATAATTTCTTATTAAAGATGAACAATAATATCTGTGGCAAATCCTATCCTGCAACAATCTTAAGGTGTAAGTGCGGACGTTTTTTAACTAATTTTAAAATATTTTTTGCAAACGATTCAATTTCACCAAACTATTTCGAAACGAAATAGCGTATTTAAATGAGCTGAGTTTATTTTACATAAAAATGTGAATAAAAGGTCCTTTACTGGAAAGAGAACTGCTATTAATTCTAAAGTAAATCATAGGTTTATTTGAAAAAACGATTAACTTGATAATGAGTACCAGTGAAGAAAATTAATATGTATTAGAACTAATCGATAACTTTAAAAGCTGTGTTGATTTATAATTGTATACGGATGACTATTAACATTCTAAAAGATTTAATTAACGTAATTCCTTAATTATGAGAATCAAAACCAGTAAATTAAAATCTAATAATATGTATATAATAATCGAAGATCGATATTCAGAAACGTGAAAGCGAATTTAACACATAATGTGGCAATTTAGTATCGTTTAAATTGACACACTTTCTTTAAACATTTTTCCTTTAATGACAGATAGTGTGGAATACAGGGTGGCCCAAAACTTACATGCCAAGATTAAACGTCAATTTCTCAGCTGGTATACTAAATGAAACTGTTTGAAAATGTTCGTGCTATCAAGACCTTGTTTAACGCGTTTAATTAACGCACTGGATTATTCCGATCGCTATGGATGTGGCGTCGACTGCCCCCGTATTCATCTCGCCTTGATCCATTAGATTATTTCTTTTTATGGGGCACATGAAGGACAAGGTCTACAAAACGAACCCTCCACACTTCACTTGGAATGCTCATTTCACGTGTTCCGGACTTTCAGCTACCCGAATGTATTCTTCGATGCTGAAAACCCGCTGCTCGATGGTGTAGGCAGCCATTTTTTCAATTCTGCGAAATGATACAAAAAAAAAGAGATCGTGACGCCACGGATTATCGCACAATTTTCAAACAATTACATTTAATATTTCATGAGAAATTGACCAAAAATCTTGGTCTTAGGTTTTGGGCCACTCTGTAGTTTAAATTGTAAGAATATTCTTATATATCTCGAAATTTATTTGTTTAGCTATAAATTGTTGGGTTTTTGAGATTCATAAAGAACTCATAATCCAAAGACAAAATCTATCTGGATATTTTTAACATCGATCAGTAACATGCGGTTTGAATTGTACTGTCTTAGAAAGTGACTATTCTTAATAAGTACGCAGAAGTTATTAGAAAGTGTGATACAATTTTATTACCTCATTTCATTATTTATGTCATACTGAAATAAAGTAAGCATGCTATAATTTTAAAAAATCTTTAATCATTTATTAAAACTGTTAATAATATTCAGTTGCTACTTAAAAAACGTCGAATGAGACCGTCTCTTGCTTCATGGAAAAAATCAATAAATAAGTTATAGACTATTGCGATTCCCTTCTCAACTTAATATTTATCAATCTCCTTTCCTTATTATATACGAGTAGGAAATATTGTATAATTAATTTAAAAAAAAGTAACTCCATTTTAATTAAAGGAAATAGAAATAAAAATAAATATTAAAAACAATTGATAAATGAAAGTCACCCAATGTATATGAAGTGGACGGAACACAGATAAAAACGAAGGTCTTGTGGAGCTATGTAGATCTGGTTGAAGTAGATGAAACATTATTATTGAATGCTTATAAGCGAAGTGCACTTACTGATGATCAAATGCGATTCAATAAGATGATTATACTAATTGGTGGTTCAGGAGAAATAAAAATTAAAATAAAATGTGAAATTTGTGAATCACCTTAGCGGGAGAAAGTCGGGGCCAAAATAACTAGTAGCTAGACCAAAATGAAAAGAAAAAAAAAGAAAAAAAAAGCGGTTACAACTGCTTTCTGGGGCATGAAAATGGGATGAATGTTTTATATGCATTATTCTAAACATTTTGTTTAATTTTTTTTCCTAATTGCAAAATAATTATAAATTCGATATCATCTTGAGTTGAAGTATATATGCGAACAAGAAGCATAGGCAATTTCACGTTAGAAATTAGGTCGAGAATGATGAAGTGATTGCAGATGAGTTGATGACACTGAATTTTAATGTGTTCTGATGCGAATGATTTCACTTAGTGTTCTGAAACTGAATGTGATGATATTTTTCGGCTTTATAAAGTATTTATGGCAAGATAATTCTTATAATAGAATACCTGATGAAGAATAATCTCAGCCAAAGATCATCTGAAATCCAAAAGAGATTCGAAAAGAAAAATCATGATAATTTTTTGTCATGCTGCTGAACATTTTAATCTAACACGAAACGACCCCAATTTGAGATTTGAATTTGTGTTTTCATCAACATTTGTGAATCTTCCAATAATAAGAATTATATACAACCATAGTAGTCATAACTTGAAATTTTTGGTGTACCGTTGAAATCAGTTTCTGGGCTTAACAAAATCTTTATTTTGAATTGGCATTTCAAGTTCATTTCCAGCTGTGAGTTATCTGTAATTCGTAAATTTCTATTTGATATAAGTTGTAATTTGAAAGAAATATTTCTGAAAATTATTTTTAAAAGGCTTTTTATTGGTTTTTATGAACCCGCTGCCGTTGAAGAACAAAATTTTTTTTGTTAAGAATTTTTTTTACTGCCTCTCAAGCATTGTTTCATTTTCTCTAATCCACTATTACTAAAATCCAAGTTCTATCTGTCTGTCCGTTTATAACTCGGTCCCTGTAAAAGATACACCGAAACCATCTTTTTGTGGATTCTTCTGGTGGTATAGTAGGCGCTAGGCGAGTTTTCATTCCAATTTCGGGTTTTTCTCCACAAAAAAATTTAAATAAATTCATTTTTCCTGCGTCTCTATGGAGTTTTGTTTGCGTGGAATAGTTTGTGACGCGATAGTTTGTTTTGCTTTTTTGGTTGTTTCTGAGGGGAAAACAGTGAAGATAAGAATTGTTGCACATATACAACTTTCAAAGTTTGTCTCAACAAATGAACTTTTTAGACAACAAAGAGTGCGACGGAAAAACGCGTGCTCAAGAATAATTAAATCAGAAATGTTTCAGAAAAATAGCATTCAATAAAATTTTGTTTATTTTCATTTATAATCTCATTTGAAAAAGAAAAATAACTTCCCTATTTTTAAAACTGGGTTTAACCCTCGTAAATACCTAGACACAAAAGATTGTTCATATCGTACGGCTAAAAATTTTCAGAAAATAACATTATAAATAGCCTCTTATTACATGTCACCTCCGGTAAACTCGCGCTAAGTGGACTGAACTCGAGATAAGAATGAGAATTAATGAAAATGAGAAGAAGATTCAACGAAGATGAATTATCACATCAAGAATTTACGACAAATGAAATGAAAAGCATCCAAAAGAGCTGAAATTTTGTTCCAGATAAGAAATGCATTTAATTCACACAAGAAAAGAATGTAGAGAGATGCGAGCTCCACCAGGAGAGACGCATAAAAAAATCAAGACCAAATGGAGTGTTGTAGTCCGGGAAATAATATTTAAATTCTTTCAAAATTTGAGATAGCAAAGAGAACGGTCAAGGACGAACGTAAAGAAACAGCTCAGTTCTGAGCAAATTAACAATTTTATTATTTATATTTAGGATGAATAAGAAAAGTTTTGTGCGACAGAAACAGAGAATGAATATGCTCCCTTTCGTGAGCTGCTGCTAAGGTCAAATGATTCCCTTTTCCAATTTTGCGACAGTGTGATGACTTTCGCAAGAATTGATGTAATTAAATATTTTAAAAATTTAATGTAATTAAATAACAATGTTTTAACAAAAATCTGGAAAAATTCCAGGTTACACTATTAAAATCTTCACATAGTGTGAATTGTTAATTTGAACACTTCACTAGACTAAACAGTCAAATCTATTTTTTTTAAAGAATTTGCTACTGTGACCCAGAAGCCAAGCAACCAAGTTGTTTGGAGAGAACTATAAATAAATCCCACTATACGTTCGTTAAATTTAAGCTGTATTGTCTAAGACTCCTTTTGCATTGTCTAAGGTTACCCTCATATTTTAAGAATAAGCGCATACCCGTTGCTTAGGTCTATACTACGGAATTTCATTTTTAATTTTTTTTTGTCTAAAGAGTATAGGTACAGTCAACCGCTGAAAATGGGTGAGCATGATGGGAAGGGACATTGGATTTTTTTCGCATATACGAAATTAAGTCACTCACAAACGGTTTCATTGTCTCTTCGTCCATTTTCTTCAAATTGCATGTATAGCAGGGAAAACCGCTAACCACAAAAGAACATCCGATTCCAAATGAACGCCGGATACGTCTCAATATTCTCAATCTTGGTGTTGAGAATGAATGCATAGTCTTCGAAATACATAAATGTTCTCATTAAAAATGAAAGTTGTTAACGAGTTTTAATTAACGTTTAATTGTTTCTATTCAGTATTCTCGTTAGCACCTTAGATAAGTGCTTTTGTTCCTATTCTGCTTTGTCATCCTATGCTCTCAAAGTGACCTCGCAATGGGCTCTTTGATTGGTTGATTTAATTTCGGGCATCTAATCGCGCGCCATCCATCCATCCATCCATCCATCTCACCGCGAACGCACACCGTTTCCCCAGGCACAATGGAGAATAATTGGATAATTCAATTGGTATTATATTGAGATTTATATTAATCCATTAATTTTTGGGATTGTTAAAATTTAATTAGTATTAAATTAATCTTTTAAAAATAGTCCAAGATTTTAAAAGTCATTTCAAAAGGGACTATATTAAAGACGGATAACGTTAGGAGTGCAATTTGGCCCTGGTTGGGTCACAGATTAAGAATACATTCTTAATCTGTGGTTGGGTTATCACGGAGCCTATTGCGAGGATACTCTTGAAGGTGAATACAGTTAATTTGGGGCATTTGTGTCTTTGTAATATTTCAATATTAACTGTTTGGTGTACTTTTTAAGGGCACTTTATAAAGGCTCTACGATTATAGGATTAATTAATAGATCGTGCTCTTAATGATTACTCATTAAATCTTATACCTTGTGTTAATTGTGTTAAGCTTTTTGCGTCTCTACACCTTACATCTCCTAACGCCATCATAAAGCTTCACAAATATTCCTTAGTCTTTTCTTGCAGCAGCCTGTTGAGGATAGAGTAGTTGCGTTCTTGTTCGTGGAAGGCACGTCACATACATATATATTAAGAATGTTTTCAGCAACTGCACCGATGATGAAGAAACGCCTAATGGCGGGGAGTAAATACTTTTTAAGGGGGATGTGCATAAGATGCTGAAACTGCCTTTTGAGAGAGCAGTGGTCCCGTCCACTCTGCTAAGTATGTGACGATATTCAAAAAAAAGTGCTTCAAATCTTTAAAACAAAAAAAGATGTATTTTTTCATGCTGTCTGTCTCGCTTATGAAACTCGGTAAGGAGTACTTATTTTTTACTTCTTATTAAAATTACAGATACGTGGATTTAAATTTTGAGAAAATGCCTCACTTTCTACAGATTACTGATCACACGTAAACCATAGTTTTACGTGTGATGCTGCTTCCCTGCAATCTTCATCTGCTAACCGTCGAAGACTGCTGATGCAAAGAAGCAACCAAATTCGCTTCTATCAAAGTACTTTTAGAGATATCAATCGATCTAATTATTATGATAATTCATAAATGGACTATGAAACGCTTTAAATTTATAATATTATAATATTATAATATTAATCCATTTTTTTTTCATTACGGTGAAATACAGTACGTTAATGAATAGTTGAAAAGACACGATTAGGCATCGATTCAAAAAAAAAATATGTGACATTCCTAAATCTAAATTTGACATCCAAATTGCACCATCTCGTACCATTTTTAAGAGAGAGAGTTTTATATTAATAAAAAATATTTTATCAATTAAAAGACAGGAATAAAGGTATTATTTTGCACCATCTTATTAACGAATCAATGAAGTGTCTCATGAAACCTCATTTTGTTGTCTTTTGTCTCTTGTATTGCGCTTTTGGCGTTTCCCGTAGAAGTGTCCAGCAGTAACCACTAACATATTTTGATTCACTTTCCCGCTGTATCGCTTTTCAATTTGAGCTATATCCTGGTGGAACCTTTCTCCATGTTTATCAGAAACTGCGCCCATATTATCCGGAAAAAGTTTAAGTGCGAATGTAGGGAGGACAAACATTCCCCCTCCCAAAAAAAAATGGTACCTGATACAGCAATTTAATTGCCATATTTAAAATAAGTGGTGTGAAATCTATCAGAATAAACCATTATTTTTCCAGGGAGGATTTTAATGGCGACCAGTGTTATATAAAGTGTGTGTTACTACGAAACCGCTATTTTCTAGTAAATTTAAATCGTAACGGGCGTTTTAAAAAATTGATTTCTAAATATAACAGATTGTTAATGTAAATAAAACAAAGAATCATTAAAATTAAACTTATAATAATAAATTGCTGAAATGCCAATAATAATTTAAAAGTTGAATGAAAAATGAAATTTTTATTTTACAATCTTAGCAAGCATCGCTATCATAAATATTTTGTTAAAACCGTCGCTTTTCGATATAAAATTTTAATTTAAATTCACCAACACTAGCGAAAAAAGTAACATTTAAAGCATATTAAAAGCTGTATTAAATGAAAAACAACATTAAACTTTTATAAACCGTTATTCTTTCTTACATGTTTCGTATTTAAAGTGTACATGAAAGTGCTGGGAGCTGTTTTCGTATTTTAACGTCTTCTAACAATATGAATAATTTAATAATTTGGCATTTCATTAGCTACCATATCTTGAATGAATTTCAGAAATTATAAATAGCTTTGTTTCCCTACATGATTTTTTTTCCCTTCAGTGTAAATCACAGTTGATCAGTTTAAAGATATATAATAACCCACGTGAAGATATATAATGCGGTCTTCATAGCTTTGTCTTTGCGGTCATGTCTTTTTGGTAATTTTGAACTAGACTACGTTTCCTTCCTTTATAATTGGAAAAAAACGCATTGTTCACTGTCCCGAAGATTTCTTTTATTTATATATTAATGAAAGACAAAGCAATCACGCCACAATAAGTTCCACATTGTAATTGTAATCAAATTTGTCATTTTTATGAACTGTTTGATTTCTTTGTCTAATTAGACGTGCAAGAGCGAATTGCATTGCATCTTTTTTGATATTCGTGAATGACTTACATTAAACATTAAGGATCAAAATTATTCAATGTCTTTTTTCTTAGGAAATTTTTTAACGATAGCTTTGTCTTTTACGGCTTAAATTAATATTTGAGAAACGTTAAAGAATCAAACGATAATCTTCTTAAATGTTTCGCGGTATCGGAAAAAGAAATAATTATTCAGTTGTCTAAAATCATAAATTCCCCCTTTGAAATGTTAAGCTCCATAAAAAATTTCAGAAATGAAAGCTGAATTTAAAATTCATTGAAAAATTTTTCAGCAAGTTAAAGACACTTAAAAAGAGGGATTTTCCAAAATTTGACACAGACGTCGAGAAAGCTTAGCAGATGCTTAGAATTCTCGAGGCAAGGAGTTAACACTTCATTCTTTAGGGCTTTTTATTTAGAGCCCCCTCTTCGGTTGTCAACAATTAGCGAGGCAGCAACTCATAATCCCGAGGAATTGCCGGCTTTGCTTTGGCCACTTCTCACCGGCCCCAGATCAATCTGGCGCTGCGGGCCTCGACCGATAAAACCGCCGCACATTACTCCGGCTGACTCTCCGAGCGAGGGTGGGTTTGAAACGGAGGAGGAGGAGGGTACAACAATACACTCCCTCTCTTTCTCTTTTCCTACCTTTAATGGCGACGGCCAAGATCGTTAACTTAATTACTGACATTTACGAGTCCCGCGCTTGACCACTTTGGAACCCATTTGGATAATAAATATCTGCGTGTGAATAGCTACGCTGTCAATTTTATCACGGCTCGCCTGTATCGATTGATAAAACCCGATAATTTCCATTATTCTTTTCGATAATTTCCTGCTCCAGTTTGTTGGGATTGTTTTTCTCTTCTTCCAGGAAATCAAGGTTAAAGTTGCTCCACTATTCCAATTAATGGATTTAGCCATTGTGTCGCGGGCTCAAATGAAGGCGTTAATGTGCTGTCATATTTCCCCCTCTCTTATCTCTTATCTTCAATCTAGAAACACCGTAAATGCGAAATCTGATTTAATGGCATCAATAATTCTTATGTGAAAAACCGTTTAAAAATCTGAAGAAAAGCATACTAAAAATACTCTCAACAAGGGTTTATCTATGTTTAGAATATCTTTCTTGTTCACGCTTCATATTATAGAAAACGGATAATGAGCTTTAAAAACCCCCTTTTCACGATCTTTGTAGAATTCGTTATTGTATAAAATAAAAAAACAGCTCCTAATAACGGTTAAACGAAATTATAAATAACGCCATCTTTTACTTATTTCCAGAGTGTACATACATATTCTCGGTCTAAACAATCGAATTTATATATTTTTTTTTAAATTTCAATTAAAGGTAACCATATTCAACAACTTATTTTCTAAAAATATTTTCCAGACATTTCTTATTATTACATACACAGTCTGGAGATTTAAATAAGGAGACAGCCTCTAGTTTGATAAAACGATTACGCTTGTGCAAAATTTTTTTATTCATTAGATTCAATATACGTACGAGAAATTACTGGAATGATTTGTGAAAGTCCTTATTTGGTATAATATGCAGACACTGTCACAGATTTCTGTATAACTATTGATGCCCTAAAAACTGGTTACTTTTAGCGGCAGTTATTTTAATTTGGAAAACAAGAATTAGTCGTAAAGGAGCAAGATCAAGGGAGTATGGTGGATGTGCAAGAAAGCTGATCTGCTTTTTGGCGATTGTTTCGTTGTTTTTCTGATACCGTGTGCGCGACGAAGTTAGCACAAATTCTATTTTCCCACTAGGGGATTTTGTGTGAAGCAGAATTGAAGAGCCCATTGCCAAAAGGAGATAAGTCTATTTTTCCAATGCGTTTAGTTCCAATAAAAATTCGTACTGTGGCACAGCGAATTCTAAGTTTTGAGTTTTATACTGAAATTGATGGTCTGACCTTTGCTCGTGTTTCTGATCTGCTTTGTACCGAGCAAACTAAGTTTCTTGCTGAATCGTTTTAATGACTCATTTTAATTATTTTTGAGACACTTTTATCTAAGCTTGAAGCAAAATTGGATACTGGTCCGTTGGTCCATTGTTTTCTCGTGACATGTGTTTTGCACCGACTTAGGATTTTTCTGTCAAAAGCGGCGATAGACCTGAACCAGATCCATTATCTTGTGTGGATCGTAAGACTATACCTAAATGTTTCTTATTTTTTAATGTTTCGTTCTTTTAGTTTGCCACAAAAAAATCGTTCTTATTATTTAATCACTAAATGATGTATGAAATGCAATTGGCAAAAAAAAAAAAAAATCTGTAATCTTCCTCCATATAATTGTTTATTAATAATAGATAAAATACATATGATAACTGAAAAAGTGGTGGATTTTTTTCCATATAGTTTTGAAGCATATTATAAATCTTCATATACCTTTTGCATGCATACACTTTAGACATTGCTATAAGTGATGCCTTCTGTTCTTTCGTTATTTAATATTTTTTCAAAATAATAGAAGAATTTCTGTGCAAAAGGCATTCCGAAAAAAATAAGGAAAAAAATTAAAGAACAAAATACAATAATAAATACCCACCTCTAATTTTTTATTGCATTTTTTTATGTTTGTTTGATATTTATTGTGAGATATCATCGCCACAACGAATCGTTAGACGAAGAGCCAGCCCATGATAGCATGTTGTCGAATGATGCTTGCGATTAGCTCCTGGTATTCGAATTCCTTTCTGAACACTGTCTGACGACACCACAACATTGTTATTATCACTATTAATGACTCGTTGATGGTTGCTTTGTATTAAATTGCATAGATAAATAAAATCGTAAAGCTTTAATTGTAACTTGTGTGACAAACTCTATTGACGACAGCGACGACTAATTCAATCTATGTCAACTTGGAATTTAAGCATATATATATATATATTCAATATATATTCAATTCAATATATATATTATTTCTAAGCATATTAAAATACTAAGGTTTTATTTTTCTAAACTACAAATTTAAATTCTCTCCCCCCCAATCCATATCTTGGAATGTTCTCTCCATAATTATTAATGACTTGTCTGTTAAACATGTAATTTATCTGTGAAGTTGCTTAAAAGTTGGGTAAATTTATTACTGCCTATGGTTGTTTCTTATTTAAAGGCTTTCACAAGCGCTCTGTATTAAGAATATAACCTGTTTCTGCCTATGTTAATTGGAGGAATTGATAGCGATTATTGTTGTATCAAAGGAAATCTTGTGGTAATTTCTCTAAAAATGCCTACCAGATATTTCTCTAAGAAAATTGTAAATTAAGAAATATGTGCTTTCTTTCCGATTATGAAGGTTCTAGGGTGTTCACTGGAAAATATTTAGGCGTCATTATTGTGTGCAATTTTAAAAATACGAACACTGCTGAACGACGAAGATATACTTACTATTTTAATGTTTGCAAACACTCACTTTTTTCCGTTGGAGAAGCAATTGAGTTAAACTTGAGAGGAATAGCCATGAAAGGCTTTAAACCTCTATATCTTTAAAACTACAAGGTTTAAAGAAAAATGCATTAAAGAAAAACAATATACGGAAAGTTGTTTTCCTACTTTCCTGAATTTCAAGGCCTTTTCAGTCATGGATGTTCTACTTAGAAATTAAAAGCCTTTTCTGTTCCTAAAAAATTCATCATGTGCAATTTTTTTTAAACATCTTGTTATAAAAATAGCTTTTTAAAATTTTTTAACAGCCTTCTTATTTAAAACTGTTTTTAATTTTATCAAGAACACACAGGACCGAAAATATCGACTTAATTTCCTGGCCAAGAGGTTAGAATTACGAAGCGGTAATTTTCTATGTAAATGTGTCTTATCTTTGCTTTCAGTCTTTCTAATACGGAGAATGTATATCATAAAATTTGATATACTTTTCTTAAACATTCTTACATCATGTTCGGTTCAATGTAGGCTTCGGTTTTTACGGAACCAGTTTAGTGAAATTTGGAATCTAGAATCTTTATATTCCTCAGGCCGTTAAAATATAAGGAAATTGATATAAGCTTTGGAAATATAAGCACTATTATTTTTTTCTTTATGCTGTCGGCAGTCATAATTTTGGTGGGTAAGTGCGTTTAAATGCTAGCAGAGTTCTCCGTTAATAGTTGGGACTTAACGCACGCAAAAAAGGGTGATATATAATTCTAGCAAAAGGAGATAATTTTCTAATTATTAATAGACTAGAAAATATATGCATTGAAATGTAAAGTACACTTATGTATACTCTATATTCAAGTAATGCACAGTCGTATACTTTTCTAGAGAAAAAATAAATTTTACATAAATAAGGAGTTGACGAAGTAATTTTTTGTTTAACTTAAAAAAATTCTGTTTGAAACCATTTTGAACCAGTTAATAAGTGGTGAATAATTCTCTTAATAATGATATAACATTAGTTTAATGAATTCATCAGTCATTTACTTGCAACTTGAGAAGGCTAATGTAAATTCGTTTCTTTAAATATGACCTAGCTCTGTATGGCTTTTGCTTACTGTGGAAGATGGAAAGAGGATTTCTGAGCACTTGATATACTATTTTGTGATAACACAACTGAATTAGCGAAGAACGGCGACTACGAAATGAGTAATAGAACAAACAAATTTTATATGCTATTATGAAAAGAAAATAGGAAGATAATTTGGAGAGCCTGAGAGAATAGTTAAGAGGAGGATGATAAGAAGGGCGTATCAACAAACTGATTTACACTTTATTTTTTCTGACACATACTGACAGGATTGCACATCAGCTGTTAGATCGACCTCTTCAATATAATCTCCCTTTAAATGAATGATGGCAGCTTCTCTAGGCCCTCTGGAACCATTCTTTTGGAGTACCTGTTACTCACGCCTGGACAGCTGTGTTCGGATCTTCAACGTTTACAAAATGGCGACCAGAGGTTTCGGCAGAGGACTGCCCTTATGCTTCTTTTGCATTGACTGCTGTATGGTCTCTGGCTCATGCCGTTAAAAGTTTCGGAAACCATCTGATAAACACCTTTCCCATCTGAAGGTGGCCATACATGATGCACTATATGGTGTTTCTTGACATTCTACCTAGCCTAGAAGCACAGTGGCCATCTAGGGATGCATGAGTTACCAATGATGTTTATGTATACGATATAAGATCAACTTTGATTAAGGGATCCAAGCAAATGTCAAGAATAGATTCTTCAAGTCATTGCATGTTATATAGTTAACATCTGATAAGAAAGTCTACGCTGTCATGTGGCTGACGCTAGACTCTGACATTCCTCTTTCTCCCGGAGCAGCTGGAAACGAGACTCATCAGACCAGGAAATCCTTCTTCGCTCATCCACGGTCTACCCTTGCTAGTCAAGCACCATTGCAGACATTTTTTCCTGTTCTGTTCCGATATAAGAGAAATCCGTCGAGGGCGTCTGCTGTTGTAAGGGTTCGACAGGTTGAGCGTTCCAAAATGTTCTCTAACGCTGGGATGAATCAAGTTATACGTTAGCTAAGAAGTAGACAGGGTTTGTCTTTGATGAACTTGGCTGGCCTCGTTTATCTACGGACGTAAGTGTGCATTTGGATAGTCGTTTCCCTTGAATGCTCGAACGCTCTTGAAAGAGGGATCTAAGAACAATCTAAAAGGTCACTATTTCTTTCTGACATCTGCTCTTCTGGCGCTTGCTATCATACGACATTCCAAGTCTTTTACCTTACCCATAATGTAGTTGAGAGTGAGGTAAAGATGCACTTTGATATCCCTCGTTCTCTCTATATTCGTTTGAGACCTTCTGGACATGTAAACAAGGGCATGATCATTATACATAGATAGTTGAGGGTTCCTAATAAATTACCCGGCGAGTGTATATCGCGATTGTTAGGATAGCAAAATGATCAATCATTAAATAAGATTAAAATGATCAATCTCTTCTCTGTCAGCAGATAAAACTGCATTGATTGAGAGCCCTGTGATATAGGCTTAGCAGTTCTCGAATCTCTCCAGTTACTATTCGAATTCTGTATTATACTAAACACAAAAAATTGATAGCGATTACTTTATTTAAAGTCTAGAATAATGTACAGATTTTTTAGAGCCCCGATCCAATTACACAGGCCAACGTTGCAAAAACTTTTTGAATGAATTTGTCTTAGTCTTGTGGATTTTATTGTGCTGAAACCAAATCTGCTTTTAGATTTTTTCTATTACGGCACGTTTCCAAGTTATGCAAATAAAGACTGCATTGTTAAGATAGTAGGTGTGAAGAGAAGCGGCTGCAATGTTAAAGTATCCGCATATTTGGGTCAAAAGGAAATTTATCAGGCCCTGAACTCTGAATAATTTAAAAATGTTTTATTGAAAAACAAGAAATCTGTGAATTAAGTGTAAAGAAGGGCTATTTCACCACAACAAAAGTAATAAAGAAAATAACAAAAACAACAGAAAAATGCAAACTGGAAGCGCTTTTCGAGAGCAAGGCTCTCATCATTCGGCAGGCACCAAGGAGAACACATGGAAACCAAAGTGAACTGATTGGAAAACTGAAGAAAGCGGTTTATATAGCGATAGAAACACAAAGCAGACCAATAATAGAAAAGAAATCAAAAACAATATTATTGGTTGGTAAATTGAGAGCACCACTGAATTAGAGGGTTCACTTTCTTCAGTTTTCCAATCAGTTCACTTTGGGTTTCCCCGTGTTCTCCTTGGTTCCTGGCGAATGATGAGAGCCTTGCTCTCGAAAAGCGCTTCCAGATTGTATTTTTCTGTTATTTTTGTTTTTGTTATTTTCTTTATTACTTTTGTTGTGGTGAAAGAGCCCTTCTTTACACTTAATTACGATTATCCACATACCTCTTTAGTTTTAGTTTCACTTGTGGACATTTGCCCAAGTTTTACTTTCTTGGAAAATTGCCAAGTTATACTTTTTTGTATAATTTTGAATTGTTACTAGAATTGTCATCAAATCTGTGAATGATAGGAAAAAACTCAGGTCAGATACGGATTCAGCAAAAAAAAAATAAATAAATAAAAAGCTTAAGAATGAGCTCTTGACGTTAAAGATGTCTTTAAAAGTTTTTTCGTTGGCCTATGTAGAACAACGATTCTTTGCGATTTACCCATTTTAATGGCCGTAAGAAGGCAATTTTCGTTGGGCTTTATAATTAGTTATAATTTTAATGGCGTTTTCAAGAAAATTTCACATTTCCAACAGTTTTCGCAAGGTTTGGAAAATACAAATATAGAAACTTAAGTTTTCTTAAATGAGAGCGGAATATCGTACTTCCTCTTTACTTGTCACCATGATCTGTAAATTAAGGTGGTCGTTGAACTAGGCGAAAAAACAGGGTTAATGACTTTTTCTGTTACTGGTGGTATCCAGTCTGATAGGGTCCTAATTTTATTCGTATTTTTATCGTCAGCAAATAAGATTTATTTATTTGGCCTTACTTATTGAACATGGTTTAAAATAATTGATAAAATATAATAAATGCTGGTTTTAAACATTGTGAATAGCTGCTAATCGGACCCGATGAGAATGTTCGCCCTCTATAGTGATCTTTTTCATTAATCTGATACAACAATGGTGGGGTGGAATAGTTCACCTTAATTTACAGATCATGCTTGTCACGACCGAGGCTGTGAAAGCCCTGATGAATTTTTTCCCATTACGATTACGAGAAACTGAGCTATCGATAGTTAAAGCCAAACATCATTGTATTTCAAAAAGTGATTTTCAATTAATTTACGATATAAATTCACTTGCTATCCAATATTTGATATTTGTAAAATCATCTGGAATTTTAGCAATTTTTCTTTTCCATTTCTTCAATTAAAAAACTCTTACCGATTACGATGATTACATTTTGAATAATTATACTCTAAATAAGTGCATGATGACCTTATTACCTTAATCCTTTCTCACTCGACTCTAGTAAATTTTGCCCCTATTGTTAAATTTCCCTAATATTCTTTCTAAATCGAAATATAGATAAATAGGAAATGTAGTTATTAGCAGGAAAACTTATAATCATTACAACATCCTTGTAGGGCAAAAAGAACCACTAGGGGTCTAGCATCGATGTTTTATAGTCTTTTATTGTGATCATATTTGCCCCTTCTCTATAGGAATATTCTATATACAGGGTGATTCAGAAAGGTAGGTCAAGAATGAAATACCATGTACAGTTTGTAGTAGGGAACAAAATTTTTCCTATAAACATGGGTCCGGAAATGCGTCCTTACAGAGATAATGCAACTTGTACGAGGTAGGAATGACATTACAGTAGTTGTTCAAAATGCCGACCTGAGCCTCGATGCAGGTGTTTAGTCTGCGGACGAGATTCTCGCGAACTCTGGTGAAGGCGTGGGTGATCACGGTCTGGAAAACGCTGTTGGTAAATCCTTTCCGCTTCAGTAGCATTACCCTGTGCCTCGCCGTAGACGAGATGTCATGTCCGCTAGCTCCGCATTAGTCAAGCGATCCATTGTACGACAATGGAGTTACATGTTTCGTTTCATCTCTTTTAAAGGAGAGAACACGAACAATTTACATGTTTAGATCCTAATTTACATGGACCCTACCATTGCCGTCCGGGTAACGCACATCCATTCTTACCTCGTACAAGTTGCATTATCTCTTTATGGATACATTTCCGGACCCTTGTTTATAGGGAAAATATTGTTCCCCGCTACAAACTATACATGGTATTTCATTCTTGACCTACCTTTCTGAATCGCTCTGTATAGTTGGTTCAAATACAACTCCTTCACCATTTAAACGAATAGTAGTCAATAAAGAAACCACAAAATTTAGTAACTATAGCAGAAGGGCTACGTATAGTAGGATCATACTTTATTTTGAACCACTGCAAAAATCGAAAAATGAGGGCGAGTATCCCTGTTAACTGAAATTGAGTGCCCAGATAAGCGAAGGTATTTATCTTGATCAATGGCAACAAAATTGTATAGGAGCGGCCTTTAATTTTTCACAGGGACCATTTGAAACAAACACCGGCCTACATTGTTACACAATTTTTCTTCCTAACCCGGCAATCATCTGTTAACGAAACAATTGGTCTTAGCTTAAATAACATTTTTCAATAATTAATTTATTGCGGTTAACCTGAAAAAGGAAGGAAAATCTCTAAATCCACGAGAAAGTTGAAATTTCCTGAGGTTTCTCTCCCTTCCTTTTCGAGGTTTTTCACAGACTTGTAAATTCCGTTGAAAATGAAGTAGGATCGCATTTTTACTATTATACTGTATGTACAAGATAATCATAAATTCCCTTTACCCGTTAAAGTTTGAATAAGCTTAGAATGTACATATACAAACTTAATGAAATTTTTGTGTAATGTTCTGTGTCTTATGCTTAACAGATGAGGTCACAAAAGGTGTTCAAAATGTCATCCTTCCACGTCTTTGCACAGCTGAAATCTGGGACACATTTTTGAGGTAAAGGGAGTTTATGATTACAATGTACTACATCTTCTTTTATTCCTACACTGATTTATATATTTAATACGCTATTTAGTTTACTTCTTCTATAAACGGGCAGTGCCCATTGTATAATGACGCTCGAAGAATAAAGCATTATTGAACGTTTTTAATACGTTCCTGGATCTAATTTGCTTGAACGCTTAATTTATTAATTTATCCCATGTCTTTCTTCTTTTTTCAAGGATTTCGTACGCATCCAGTAGGTAGTCAGTCGCATCAACTATGGCCCCCTTGGGAATTCAAAATTGTTTCAGCTTATTAAAATATCTGGTATTATTTGATTATGTTTATTTTAATTTTACTCTGTCAACTCCTTCTTGATTGGCTGATATAATTTTGATACTTTAGTTTTTTACCATTGGCTTCTGTGGATAGTTGTAATGAAAGAAAAAAAGAAAAAAAAAGGAAAAGAAACTAATGCTTTTAAACTCCGTGGTCGTTGATATTTAAAGTTAAATGATTGTTAACATGGACTCTAGCCATTTAAATTTTGATGAAACTTTTGATTAAAGTAGAGAAAATATTAAAAAAAAACGAGAAACCAAAACATAAAGAGAAAAAAATGAAAGCGGATAACTTTCAGAAACAGTCGATTCAGTTATTGGGTGGGCAGAAAATTGTTAGCACGCGATCCCTTTAGGATTAAAGTTATCCGAGTGACAAGCCGATTGAGATTTTGAAACTATGGAGAAGAAAAGAGAGGATGGGTCCTTTTTTCATTATGAACAAAAGAAATTCGAAACTGCACATATTGATTTCATCCGATAATCTTCGGAAACGCTGACTGCGTGGATATTGATAAAAGCGAAGACGATATCATTTACTTTTTCTTTTTCTACTATGACAACGGATATTGATTTTTCTATAGCTCACTGGTTTTTCTAAGTTGGTAACTTTTTTATTTTTTCTATCCCCTTCTCTTCATCCTAAAGAATATTGCATTCTGAGCTCTTGCCGTTAATAATTGAATTCTAAGAGGGTAAAGGAATTTTCTTTTTTACCTTTATATTTGCATATACTTCAATTTAGGAAAGAAAATACAACGTCCCCATTTCTCAAGTGAAATAGCTATAATTTGATTAATTTGATAGGAAATTTCGAAGGAAGTGAAATTATTCCTTGGATAATTTAAACATTTACTTTAGAGTTAAGAAAAAATTATTTTGGACTTCTAAGACTCCGACTAAATTCTTGTGGAGATGCTACACAAACAGTAGGTAAATAAAACGCTATTATAGATAAATGAATGTGCAACATTTTATGTATAATAAAGTTTTATAAAACGTGGGCCATTAAGAAATTATGCTATTAAGATAAAACGACATGCCAATATCTAGAATTATTATTCTAAAATGCGAAATTTTACTTTTAGATATCCACTGTCTAGATATTCCACATTGTCCAATAACATTTTTAATCCATGTTTAAAGCAAATACCCAATATTTGATATTTGTCTTTAAACGAACCGGCACGTTTGACATGGTCGACGTTGTCAGGTGTCTGCTAGTTTGACGGCCTTCTATTCTATTCCTGTCGTTGACAGAGCCTGTGGTCATTAACTTATGAAAACATTTTCTGACTAATATGTACCTCCAACATTCCATTTCAACCCCTCCAGCAAATTTGAATCTTACCCCTGCCAGCGGGTAGCGAATTTGATTTCTCTTGACTAATCTGAAACTGACGGGATATTTACAAAAATTAAAAAACTTTCATTAATCTTGTAGAGTTTCAAATAATGATGAGTTATTTATCATGGTTCATTCAGATTAGTGACGAGTAAAAGAATTAACAGTTAACTGATAAACGTTGTAGATTTCATTATCGTCAATGGGATATCCTCTTCGTCAACTAGCTGTGAAGCCAACCTATTAAACTACTACACTTCCAGACAAAAATATGGAGATTTTTGAAAAATATGAAAGATTCATCTGAAAAAACTGTTTAAAAAATAAAGGATTTGTTCATGCATTATACGATTGTTTATTCGAACGTTACTTAGTTTCTTCTCTGTACACAAAACATTTTATGTACTTCAAACAATTTTTTTTCAACAAAACATACAGAAAAACAAACAGTATTGAAGCCAAAAGTTTGGAGATTTGTCTATGCTGGGACATAGGTTTCGAGATTCTTTGTTTAGTATTTGGTCCAGCCGCCTTTAGCATTAATAACTGCTTGCACACATTGTCTGACACTGACAATCATCTCTCGATATTTCACACAAGACATGGGACACAGTTTTGAATAAACCCTTGATTGTTAGAATTTTACATATGGCAACGTTTCGCCTCATTTTACCCCAAATTGTTTCTATAGAAGGTGAATATTTTGTTCTTCCAACCAATTCAGTGTCGCGTTTGCTCTGTGACAAGGTATACTATAAAGTTACCATCAGGAAAGCAAAAAGCAGCACCTGGTATCAGATGATCATCCATTATTTCCGTGTAATACGAAATGCTGACGTTTCCTTTGACAAAAGCTAATCTTCCGGTCCCATACGCATTTATTGTTCCATAAGCTATGATGCTTGGCAGAAATTTGATTCTATATGGTACACATCTAAAGTCCAGCTTTTCTTGTATCTTGCGCACAACTTTTTGTTTATCATCATTCAGTGGCGAAATCTAGATTCATCACTGAATATGACTTTTTGCTATTGGTCTGTAGTCATGTTGAGTGTTCACCTGCGCACTCAAGTCCTTTTTCTTTATTCGTTTAGTTAGGAGAGGCTTTTTTGCTGCAGAAGGAAAAGAGTAACCTCTCTCTTTCAAACGCCTGGTTGTTGTCTTTGCCGAAACTTCTTTTTTGCTGATTGGATTCCATTTGGCAGTAATTTCTCTTGCCGTTTGAAAGCGTAATACTCTCTGAAAATACTTCTTAGATGTCTATCTTCGGCTTTACTTGTGATGCTTTTTCTGCCGCACCTTTGCTTCACGGTGCAACTTTCAATTTTCTTATATTTTACAATAATCTTGCTTACAGATTTTGTACTTAAGTTGAGATCTTTTGCTATTTTAATCTGTTTTTCTTTATCTTGCCATTTCCTAATAAATAAGTCATGAGTAGGTTGAGGGATCTGTTTTGTAGGAGGCTTATTGAAAATTTAAGAAAAAAAATTCAGCACATCCCTAAATTGTAATCAATCAACACATCTTAAGTTAATTTACGTAATCATGACGTTTATAGCTAAATTTCTGCAACTAGAAACTTCAAATGTTAACGTTTTTAACAAAATCTCCAAACTTATGTCTCAGAATAATTAAATCTCCAAACTTTTGACTTCAATGCAATTGTTGTTTTTCTTGTTTTTTGTTCAACAAAATTAGTTATTAATTATTGATCTAAGGAGTTTAAATGATTAATTTAAATTTAAATGAGTTCAGTCTCCTTTTAATGGGGAAAATCGTGAATTAATAAAAACAAAAAATAAATAATAATAAAGTCACCAATCTTGAAGAAAACTCAAAGGATGTAGTCTATTGAAGATGTTGTTGATAGTAGAAATAAACCCAGTCTATTGAGGATGTAGATGAAGTCTTGTGCAGATAATGTTGATAGGGGAAAACGATAATCTTGAAGTATACAGATGAAATTTTGAAGAGGGTGATCCAAATATTTGGGATAAAATTTATATAAAAAAACGTTTTCGAGAATTTTTCTCATCATCAGTTGGATTAAATGTTTTTGAATGTCCAAGATTATCTGCACAAGATTATCGTTTTCCCCTATCAACATTATTTGCACAAGACTTCATCTACATCCTCAATAGACTGGGTTTATTTCTACTATCAACAACATCTTCAATAGACTATATCCTTTGAATTTTCTTCAAGATTGGTGACTTTATTATTATTTATTTTTTGTTTTTATTAATTCACGATTTTCCCCATTAAAAGGAGACTGAACTCATTTAAATTTAAAAAAATTAGTTATTACTCAAAAATTTTTATGAGTGGTTAATAAGATGGTGTATATTAAGTGTACATCACTGTGTAATGCATAATACAATTGAGATGAATCTTTTAAATTTTCAAAAATCTCCATATTTTTGTCTTGAAGTGTAGAATAACAATGATGGACAGGTTGACAGAAAAACAGATGATGTTTTAACATAAATAAATTATGATTTTATTTTTACAGAAAAGAGTCCGTCATACTTACTTGTATATTCAGAAACTTTTGCATAAACCTATATTTGCACCATTCCCACTAAGAATACCATTCGTTTCAATCTCTTTGTTGGTACTGTTTTTGTGTTCTTGATAATATGACTATTCCATCGGTAAAAAGTCAGCTGACTGAAATATTCAAAATATTTTAAGAAATTAATTTTTTTCTACCTACTCAAAATTCAAAAATATTTGCATACTACAGAATTTGTTCAAAAACATTTGCATAAAATTAGAATTGGTAATCCACTCCTAAAATTTTATATTGAGCATTACCTATTGCCATATAATTCGAGACAAGAAGTTACTACAAGTATATCAAACCATAAGGCAGCAATATGCAACGCCAAACAAGATTAACAGCAAAGGACAAAGAGAAAATTGTGTTGCTGTCAGAGCAGGGACTGAAATAATGTGACATAGCATCTCATGTCAACATGCATCAGTCTACATTATGTCGTGTTATTGCTGCTGAAATGAAGAAAAATGGAAAAGTAGTTAATAAGAAAGCTGGAGGAGGGAGACCCAGAGCAACAATAGTGAGAGAGGATAGACGACTTCGACAGATTGTGCTACAAGATTGCTTTAATGCAATAAAGAAAATCAAACACGTTATAGGTTGAAGCAGGGCCCTGAGTAAGTAGAACCATCATGTATACTCGTATACAAGAAATGGGTTTTCGTTCGAGAGTACCAGCCAAAAACCCTCTAACGACTCCCAAGCAACGAAAGATGAGAATAAAGTGGGCATGCCAACGTTCCTCTTGGACAGTAGAGGATCGGGATGCTGTGATCTTCAGCGACGAGAGCATGTTTCGTTTGCCAATTGGTCCGTCTGGCGGCAGAAAGATGAAACAGGTCATCCACGTTGCATCAAGCCGCTCGTCAAGTATCCTGCAGGAATTATGGAATGGGGAAGTATAACTTCAAAACACCATCAATTCTGAAGCGTACCAACACATTTTGGAATACGGCGTGCTAAACTGTGCAGAAGACATGTTTGGAGATACTCTTTTGTATTTCAGCAAGATCTGGCTCCATGTCATGCTTCCAAAGCACCAAGCAGTGACTGGCAGATCGTACCATTGATGTACCAATATGTCGAAACTATCTGGACAGATATGAAAAAGAGCATCCAGAAAGCAGCACCATCGCCGCGCACGACAGAAGAGCTGAAAATTCTCATTCAGAATATCTGGGATAATTATCCAAAAGACAGGTGTGAATCATTGGTTCATTTATACCAACCAATGTGCTTCATTCATTGTCAAAGGCATGGATTAAATTTAAAAAAATGTAATGTTGAAGAACATGCTCTACAATATACTTTCTGGCACATTTCTTAAACACCATTCCACCATTAAATATACATTAAATACACGGGTGGCAGAAACACTGGTGACGGAACACTTATCTTATTGACCTTGCGACACAGCTCATACTGTATGGGCCATAAAGAATGTATTTTTAAATTTCATTGTCAATTGAGCATTTGACAATTGTTGCTAATGACTCATTGTATCCATATAGAGAGTGAAATGAGAGGACGAATAATTGGACGACTGGAAGCAGGCCAGTCCCAAGTTGAAGTGTTTCGGGTGCTGAATGTATCAACTAGCGTCATTTAAAAACTGTGGATACGGTTCCGACAGGATGGAAATACCCGCAGACACTTTAATCAGGATCGTCCAAGGGTCACCAGCCCAGACAAAACCACTATCTTGCTCTATCTGCCCGTAGGAACAGGCGAAACACAGTCAGGGCCATTGTCAGAGAGCTGTCAGCGGCCATTGGAGTTATGTTTCTAGGCAAACGGTATACAGGAGACCCCACGCTGTTGGCCTGTATGCTCGACGACCGATGAGGTGCGTCCCGTTGACACAAAGACACCGTAGGGAACAGTTGGCTTGGTGCACCGAACATGCAGCAGGGACACAAGGGCAGTGGAGTCAGGTCATGTTCTCGGATAAGTCCCGATACAGCCTGGACTCTGATTCTCGGCGTGTTCATATCTAGAGAGAGCGTGGGACACGGTCCAGCCCCGCTAGCATCATTGAGTATGACCGTTATGGAGGTAGCCGTGTGATGGTCTGGGTGGCATCATGATAGGTTCCCGTACACCATTACAAGTCTTCAACAGAGGGGATACCGGGATTGTGTTCTGCGACATGTTCGTCTCTTCAGAGGTGTGGTAGATTCAGATGTCTCTCAGATGTGGATGATAATGCCCTTCCGCATCGGACTGTAGATGACTACCTGGGACATCCGGAATCCGGCGTAGGGATTGGCAGTACAGTCCCCGGTCGTAAACGCCATCGCGCACGCATCGGACGCTCTTGGAAGACGAGCACTGCAAGGTCTAAGAACGTCATTGGTCCAGGAATGGGATAACATCCCCCAACTATTATTGGATATCCTGGTTTTGAGCATGCCAGCACGTTGTGTTGCGTGTTTTCTGTGGGTGGGGATCACACACTGTAATAAACGTCGCCTACCGTTTACAAAACTAGAGAGGGGGGGGGGTTGCTACAAGTTTTTGGGTCAGGAGTATCCATGCAAGGTTTTATGTTGTTCCGTCCGCAGCGGTGCTGTCACCTTTGTGTTTAGTGATTGAATTGTGTTTACGTGATCTAGATAACAGCCTTACTAAAGGATATGCGGAAGGGTTCCATTCTGTAAATCCCTTAATTTATGTGAACTAAAAAGGAGAGATGTTAGCTTGAAAAGATTTGAAATGGCACATGCCTTAAATAATGACCAGCCAATGTAAATTAAATATTTTAGCAAACACCCCCTTTAGTGTTTTCCCTTTAGAGTTTTAAGGATAAACATTTGAATTTTTAATTAACGTCTCAGAATGCAATATACATAGAAAGGATAGCACATATTTAAGTAAAAGCCACGGACGATGTTTAATTCTTACTTATTTACTTTGGCTGCTTTGCCTACTTTCTTTTTTCATATTGTTTAATTTCGTCTAGCTAAGTTTGCTTACAGGCTCGGTTTGCCTTTGTTTTATTGAAATCGTCCAGGAAGTCCCTCCTTTTTACCAGTCTCCCATCCTCTTCCAGCCTTTCTTGTGTGTTTTATGTTCGTCCTTTGCTAAACGACTGCTTCAGTTCTTTAGCCAGGAGCTATTGCTCCAATGAATTACTGCTTTGTTATCAATCAATTAATCAATTAGATTTAAATCTCTTTCTCTCTCATACACACACATGCACACACATATTGAAGAGAGAGAGTGAATAATTTATCGTCACTTTATTTAATAGGTGTTAATTTTTTTTTAAATATTTTTCAGAAAGCTCCGTTTTAAATATGGACGGAACTGAAATATATGATCCCTTCTAATTAACTTAAATAAGGACTGCTTCTTGTTCAGAATAATTAATTGTTCAGAATAATTAAATGCTGTTTTTTTATTAACAAATGACTTACCCCGAGAAGTAAAAACATTTAATATGTCCCTATTATTTTTGGTAGGCAACAGATGCTTAAAAAGTTTTAGTGGAATAATAAAGGAACGTTTAATTCCCCCCCCCCCTCCTCCTTTCACAAATCAAATTTTTATACTAAGGTCTTCATTGAAAGGCAATTAATTATCGTCGGTTAAAATAACGCCAATAAAAAAGTTAGCCAAGGATTGCTTTAAGTTTCAAAAATCATTACTCATTTTAGGCGCTCACTAGAATGGAAAAAAAATATTGCAATTCAGAAATTTTTTTTCTTTTCAAGTTTACATTTTTTGTCAAATTTTATTAAATGTCACAGCAAAATTAATTCACGGTTTTTTTTCAATTCCAAACTTCATTTTGATTAAACATCGCTGAAGGAATCGATTTTTTTTTTTACTTCTCTTGGGCAAAATATTGTCGCCGAGCTTAAAACAAACATTTCCCGATAGTCTTAATAATGAAATGGTAGAAAAAAATTCAAAACAATCAAAGCAGAAGATTGCTTTATTAGATGTATTCAAATGGTTTTGAACTGTGTAATTGAAATGAAACTCGTAACAAGAAACAAACTTGCATTCATAAATATTGCATCAATAGCGGGGAAAGTTTCAATCTTGTTTTTAATTAAGGAAGAATTTCAGCTTTGATGTCGTTGCAAAACAAATAATTTTGGATAAAATAAATTTTAACGTAACGTTATCTTTTAAAAAGACCATTTTGCCTTTGTTTTAAAGTTGTCGACTTGTATTGTTGACTTGGTTCGTTTCTAATATGTAAATTTTTGAAATCAGATTTTTCAAGATTAATGGTGCTCGACGTAAATTATATGCCGTAGATATGTTGCAATGAATTCTTATTATTCTACGAAGAGTCATCTGTTTTATCTTTAATTTACTTTGATTTCCACTTTAGTTTTACATAAGTGAGAAAACAAATATCTGGCGCAGCCTTCCCATTTATCAACGTCTCTCTTTTAATCTACCTTTGCTCCAGAAAATCCATTCACGTTACACGTTTACGCAGATGACGTCTTTATCTATCACCGGGAGGCTTCCATTCGTTTTCAGGGGTTTTATACTCCATCACCCCAGTGAGACACACACACACACCTACATATTGAGAGAGAGAGAGCTATATGGGGGTGGGTTGCAAGTAGGAAGCGTGAATTTTGTTCTCGTAAAGGGAAAGAGGAACCCTTCATTGAGATTGATGGGCCGAGGGTGGACTAGTGGAGAAAAGGAATATAATATGGATGGCGTATGGCGGCGATGAAATTTTTAGATTATAGAACGACACTTTCATCGCAGGGCCTTCTATTTTAGAGAGCGACATCGTTTTATGATACTCATATTAAAACATAAAAAGAATGGTTAAAGCCAAACGTTTATGTCCTTATAATAAATTAAATTTCATTTAATCTCTCAAAGTTGATGAGGATGAATTCAAATAAAGTTCAGTTAATTGCATGCAGTTAACTATACGCACGATAACTGTTATTAAGTTGTTAAAAACGCGAAAAAGAGTCACGAACTATTAAAAGCTACACCAAATAAATGCACAACTTCAAAAGACATTCAAATTAAGTTCGCAATGCCATTCAAATGCTGCTAATAAGAAGTTTTGCTAAAATACTTAATTTTATTCATAATCTTGATATCGGTACGAATTTTCTTGCGTTTTTTCGTGAAGTAGATATGTAATATCTTAATTGCTGTTCTGCCTTTTATAATTCTGTCGTTTAAAATGCGAATTGATAAGTTAAAAAAAAACCCAATACCATTAACTGTGAAAATAGCTAGAATGTTTAGAAAAAACTTTATGAACATTTTGCTTTGTTAGATCATCTGCAAAAAAGTAATATGCATCTCCATTTCAGGCATTTGTAAATGTTCTATGTTATTCTCTTTACTATATAAGAAGATCTTTTTCTCTAAAAAATAAGTCATTGAATAGAGGGTAAATATTTTATTCATTTATGAAATTAAAAATTTTTACAAGAGAAAAAGTTATCATAATATTGACTAAAATATATATATATCTTCTTATTATGGAAAAAAAATTAATAACGTTAGACTTTTTATGTTTGAAGTTCTTTCCTTAAAAATTCAATTGCAATTTCAGTGTTTCATATACTTTTAGCCGTATTAGCAAAAATATATATCATTCATTATTTAAATAAAAAAAGTTTTTAAAAGCAAAAGCAAATTTTAATTTAAAATGTTTTTCAAAATGCAATTGAATTCTAACTTTGAATTCCTAGCCATGCATTTTGGTGAATAAAGAATTGTCAATATTGCTATGTTTTGGTCATAATAAATCTTACGTTAGATAAATATGGTTGCATTAATACGAAACGATCCTTTGCCCTAATGTTTATTTTTCATTTTTTGAAGATGGCTTAAAATTAAATGCACGCATTCGATTATTCAAGTTTAATGGGTTTCCAGTTCCTCTTCCGTTTAAGCTTCCAGACTTTTATAGGTTTCTGAATTTGAAGATTACCTTTTACCTTTCCATTATAGGAGGACATGGTCGGGTAAAAGATTACTTGGAAAATTTTAAATTTAGAAAATAAACAAGTCTCTTTTTATTCGTCTTTGTGTTGAATTGGTAAAGTAATTCCACGCATGTACATTTTATCCCATAGGAATTGTGGTATATTAACTTTCTTTATATCCAACCTTCGCAGAATGAATTGTAGAAAACTTTATAGCTTAATCTAAGCTAGCCAAGGAAAGGATGTTGAATTTATGAATATGAACACTGAACACATGATACACAACAAGGGATTAATAGTAATATTTGTCTTCTTTGGATTAATAGTAAGTCTGCAAAAAAAAAATTTCAGTTGTTTATAATTTTGTGTCTTTTTTAACGACTTCAAAAAAGGAGGTTTTCTGTTTGACCCAGATGTATGTATGTTCGCGATTTTCTCAAAAACTACTGATCCGATTTGGATGGGGTTTTCGCTATTTTTTGAAGGTTTTTGACCCATGAATCGGTTCATTTTTGTTAAAAAGTTCTTGTTAACATCAAAATTTGCGTGATGCAGTTTGAGATGAGAGCTGTCATTACAATAGTGATTTAATAGTGGACATTACAGAGGTAGAAAATAATAGAACTTATATGTGAAAAGCAAATGACATATTTAAGAATTAAACCCATAAAAAACTGAAATTCTAAACTTTTAACTTTTGATCGCAGCTAAAGCATTTCATTTACCATCAATTTTGCTTGTCTGTAAATAACTTTACCAGACAAATAGCTGGATTAATCTCAACCGATTTGAAACTTAAATATAAATAAAAATCTTCTTTTAAATCAACTTAAGCAAACAGTATATAAAATACCAATGACCTCGCAATTACTATAACGAATACTGATGCTGATATCAAATATGAACAATTGGTAGAGGCGAAGAGCGCGATACTCGTGGTTCTTGATTCGAATCCAGGCTGCGAAATTTTTCCTTCCATCTTTTCCATTGATATCTTTACCTTATGCTTGGAGCATTAACTCCAGTTTTCATATACAACTTGTATTAATTTCTTATGAGTGTTCTTCAGCTTTCTGATGGTTTGGAAGGAGGAATTCCCGATCTGCAAGCAGGGTGCTTGCACTATCATTGGGCTTTCGTTCGTCTTGACTATCTTGTAGTCTTTTGGACACTTGGAGACAGTCTTGCTGTCCCGTGTTCGCTACAGCCGTTGTTAGACGAGCTATTGTCATCTCTGATTCGAATCCAGGTCGCGGAATTTTTTCTTCCATTTTCCCCCCTATTAATATCCTTAGGAAATATGGTATTATAACATGAAACTAAATGAAATTGATGACAGAGCTGATGAAGGCTGCTGAGATGAATCCGAAAACGTTTCTTCAATTGATCAATAAACCCGAAAACGTAATAAACGTGGTCATTATTCGTTACTTGGTTTTGTGTTTTGTGGACACGTATGCCTGCTAGTGTTTATATTCAGTGTAAAAGTTTTTCGCATAATTAACAGTGGATGCTTGTGCCTTATACTACATCTCAATTTAGAGAGTGCAAATTTCATCAATGAAAGACTGAAACGACAGTTTTCAATAAGACTAGCCTTTGTGAGAAACCCAAACACAGGGTGGGCCAAAAGTCTGTTACCACCCATAGAATTTCAAAACGAGTGGAGGTACAACAAATCTGTTGCAGGCAACATATAGGAAGTTAAGTATGGGCTAAAACAATGGTGGTGTTAAATTTGACCTTTGACCTCGAATTTTGCACCTTGCAACTTTGCAACCGTTACAGGTGCAGAAATATTTCCAATTGTACAGTTGTAGAGCTCAAAACGCTGATTTTAACAAAAAAGATTGAAAATAAGCGTAAAAATAAACCCACTATAACAAAATGAAATTTCTGTGCTCAAAGTGTATGCATTGTACTGCAGTCTGCTCAAGGTGTATGCCAGCAGCAGTAAATGATTTGAAACAAACGAATTTAGCAGGCTTGTACAGACATAACACCCATCATGATGTTAAATGTGATGGATTCTGTGAAATACCGTGCACAGTTATGCATTGCTGCAGAAGGACACCACACTGAGCACTTCATCCATTAACAGATTTGTTGTATCTCCACTAGTTTTGATATTATATGGGTGGTAATAGACTTTTGGCACATCCTGTATAACTTTCATTTTGGGTTGATCGTATTTGAATTTCTTAGGATTTTTACAAAATGCCGTATTAGAATTTTACTATAACGCAGATATAACAAGAAATTAACCCCCCCCCCCGAGAAGAATATAGGAAAGTAGCGGAATCCCTTTTATCCGCATTTTTTAACACCATTTTTTCCAAAAATTAATTTTCTCGAACATACTATTTAGAAAATCAAAAAGAGCTCTATCTTCTTTCGTTTCTCATCATTTCCAATCGAATGATATATCACATGCCTCTTGTGACCATTGGAAAATGTTAATAATTCTAAAGACTACGTGACTGCTATCTTCACAACTTCGACCTCACTGGAACACTGGGCCCAAACTTTATAAAAATGTAGATCTTGCCCAGAGGAATCTGTATACGGAATTTCACTCCTTTACATGCCGATATACCATATAGACCAGAAGGATAACTCTCACCTCTGTACTCCAACTCCAATGAGTCAATCAATATCAAACTAAATAGTGAAGTAAGGCATGCCTATGGTAAGCTACATTTTCAACTTTCAACGTCAAAAATGTGGAAAATATATAAAAAAAAAATAAATAAAATTCTTCCGCTACTTAATAATTTTTTACAATATTTTAATATTTAACTTTGCAAAATTTAGATAAGAGCTTTATCGATCACTTAACCTTTGGAAAAAAGTTAACAAATCTATATGTTTTAAATTCAATGTTCATGTTAGATAATCGGTTTTAAATTATAGTTATTTTGATGTTAGCGCTTTTTTTTTTTCTTTTACTAGTTGTTTAAATTAAGGTTTATGAATGAATGAATGAAATGTAAAGGGTGGTTACCACGAAACCAAAGTGGTTAACTAGAAACCGAAGTGGTTATGAGGAAACCAAGCACTGCGACTCTTCGAGTCTATTGTACTATCCCCGGGACCGACGGCTTAACGTGCCCTCCGAAGCACGGGGGGAGATGGACATCTACTGGCTGTCACACAGCCAGAGACTAGCCGTGCCTAAGGTTGCTTAACTCCACCGAGAGACTTGCATCGGCGAGACAACCAGGCCACGGCTACCCCCAAATTAAGGTTTAAGATTACTATTAAAATTGACAGTTGGGGAATATATAATATCATTTATAAATTAAATTGAGGCATAATATTTTGTTTATAGTAAATTATTTAAGGCACAGTTTACATTAGAAAATAAGACTTTCAAACTAAAGAGATTTTCAAATGATGCATCACATAATCACGTTTTGTTTATAGGAATGCTGATTTAGTGAAAACGATTTTTCTTGATTTTTCTCTTCGATACTTTAAAAGATATATATCCACCATGCTAATGCTCGTTTCACATAAAATTATACTGGTATTATTAGATTTCGAGAACTGAAAAGATCTTTTTAATTTAAATTATCTGAGCAGTTTAAAGTTAAAATTAAATTCCATTCATTCGGGGATTGAGAAAAATTGCCTGTTAAACATAGAAACATGGTAAAAGCTAAATAAAGGATAGCGTATTCTGGAAATCTATTCGAAAACTTTAATCAAGCAATACCAATTATTGAAATTCCTTCCAAAATATCGCAAGAAATTAAATGAGAACTGGTTTTCCATTTTATATAATCTACATAATAAGTTCCATTCCTATCTTTCGTTCAGCAGAAAGACGCCAGCATCGAATTTGATTTATAAAACTGAGACAGTAAAATAAGATTAGGATTCGAAGGTCCCGGATGATTCCTTTTTCTTCATTTTCTTTTTATGCTAACACTTCAAGCCAAGTTTAGCACTTGAAGCTTTCATTTTTAGCGAGTTATAATTGAATTTTATTATTCTTTTTTTATCAAAACTAAATTCAGTAACTCATTATTAAATTACTTTTTTTCGAAAAATAGAATTGTGAAGGATAAAATTATTTGGGTATTTGTAAATACTTTACACTGGATTACATGAATTATTCACACAGGGGAACTAACAACGATTGTGCTTAATGTTCAGGCATAAACCGTCACATGTTGAAATTTTTTTGGAATGATGAATTTTTCTCATTAAAAATTATGAAAATTTTCCTTATATTTTCTATAATGTTAAGCTGTTTGCGATTTTGTCTCTGCGCTTTTCTTGAAGATTAGTAAAGTGCATTCGATAACAGTATTGAGCAAGTTTGCATAGACGACAGAATGCTAGCAGCTGCAAAATATATAAATGAGATAGCATGAAAAAAAAATCGAATTTAATCTCGTGGATATACACTTAGAACTGTTGGAAAGATAATGATCCAATATTATTACGTTTTCATCCGATTTCTCATATCTGTAATATTATTTTTAAGAAAGCCTTAAGTTGGCAGGAGCCTTGTTCCTAAATTTCTGGTGGGCATCAATAAAGAAAATAGAAAGACAAAATTTATAAATATGTACACGATGAAATTATATGACATCTAATCTTACGAGAAGGAAATAATACTAGAGTATTTACGGAGGGTTGATTCAGATAAAATGAGACGACTTTGCAGTTCTGTTACGATGGTATAATACCATGGCGCCACCATCGGTTGTGAGAACCACGTTATTGGACTATCGCCCGGCACCGTAATTTCCACTGAAGTAGGCTGAGTTTGATGGACTCCATGAGAAGTTCGTTCCACACCTGCTGACACACTTTCCATAGCCCATCAACGGTTCTTGGTCGGCGACTTTCGAGCCGTCGTTTCAGGAGACCAAAGCCACAGAAATCCATTGGTGATGCGTCAGGAGATTTTACAGGCACATGAGAGAAGGGAATAACTCGTATGCCCGTGTCCTGTTCCATCTTCCTGTAATAAGCCACAGATGACTTGGCAGTGTGGCTTGATGCCTTGTCCATGTGGATCCAAACTTTTGATTGCTCACCAGGGTACAGACGTGGGTTATCCTGCCGATATATGTGGTCCATTACATTACTCTGGAAGTAAGCTGCACTAATTTTACAGTTTCCAGGAACTCGACGAATCGTGAGCAGTCCACGTGAGCAATATCCGGCAACCACCATGAAGCCCTTTGAAAACTTTTCCTTGCACCTTCGGACAAAATCGGACCTGGCCTTGCCCCCTCTTTCGCGATAGTAAATTGCCCTGGGTTTGTTGGTGTCATCGAGGTACACCCAAGCTTCATCCAAGGAGACAACCCACTTCCATCGGTTACCTGCAAGATGGTTTTCATACAGTTTTCTGGCGTTGGTGAATCGTTCCTGCACGTGCTTGGCCGACAGTCTGTGACCGCGCGCTTTATGACGTCGCTCCAGCCCAAGATTGTCATGAATTATTCTGGAGACTGTGGCCTGTGAAATACCTTTCCTTTGGGCTAGACTTCTATGTGTGGGGGGATTTTCTTTCAGCACTTCAGACCGGATTTCTCGCACCACCTGAGCTGGGCGTGTTGGCTGGGGCTTGTTTCTGGTCTGCTTCTCTGCTCGTCCACGTTCATTAGATGGTCGCAATTTGTTCTTTTTGATTATTCGACCCACAGTAGCTTTAGATACCACAATACCATTTCGTTTGCATAATTCCACAATGCACGAAAGGCTGAAGTTAGCGTCGGAAATGCCAAACATTTACCCTTCCCAAAAAGCTGTGAATTTGGAAGCCATGTTTCAGCACGAAATGTCCCAAATAACAGCAACAAAGCTAATCCCCATGAATAGTGGACGAGTCATGCAAATCACATTCTGTCAAGGTCATACGCGGCGTTTAAAGTCGTCTCATTTTATCTGAATCAACCCTCCGTAACTCCTGTATCTTATGCTATGAATCGGCGTAATTCAGTCGTCCGGGCCGATTTTTCAGTTTGCCGTCCTTCCAGTTCCACTATCCGATAGAAAAGAAACATTTTTTCAATGTTATAGATCAAAAATGCCGCCGCCCCTTAAAAAGTGCCGCCAGAAGCGAAACGCTCCCTCAAACCCAAATCTCCCGCTAGGCCCTTGAAATTATGCATTAGATTTATACGTTCTGGATCTTCTCCATATGATACATAGATTGTACAATGATATTTAATCGAAATCGTTGGCATCGCTAAACGTTGTGACCAAATAACACAAACGAGGACTCTTTATTGGCGCATTCCTCGTCGGCGAGCATCTTTAACGTGACCCTTAACATTGCTGAGTTATGCGATGAAATTAAAAGCGATGGCCCTACTATTTTTTTTCCAGAAGTGTCGTGAAAGTTTTATAAATGGAAGTTTCACGTGTTTCGATGCACGTTAA
Organism: Rhysida immarginata; assembly: GCA_023313115.1. Classification (NCBI taxonomy): domain Eukaryota; kingdom Metazoa; phylum Arthropoda; class Chilopoda; order Scolopendromorpha; family Scolopendridae; genus Rhysida; species Rhysida immarginata. Next base: position 421,473 of record JAHWFO010003124.1, read on the forward strand.
TGCTCAAGGAAGGAAAAAGAAAAATACGAAGCGTACAATTGATGGAAACGGTGCACAGGAGCGGGATGTGACAGGCCAATAACTCATCCTCTCCGGGTTTTATCACGTTCTACGCTGATGTTCATTGAAGATCAGCTGTTTTCTTTGGAATCTTAACTTTTCATTTTCGCTTCATATTTATTCCGGTTCACATCTTTATGTAATACGCGTTGCTATGCGCTACGACTCCGCAATGACTATGTGAAAAATGCAAACTTGGAATAAGTACTGTCATAATTCAAGAAGTATTCTGACGTATCCCGTAAAAGTGTTTTTTTAAAAAAATTTCTTTTACTGTCGTGTTATGATAAAGAAAGAGAACAAAGAAAACTTACAATAAGCGAAAAAATAATAAGAAACAACCTGTAAGAATTAGATAAAGACACCATCTTTCATTAACAACGAAAAAAAAAAGAATTTCTATTTAATTAACTTGAAGTGCATTTAATTAACTTTTTGCAAAGGTTATGGTTGTTCCAGGTTTCATTTTTTCCGAGAACGCATTAAAAGTTTCGATGTTTTTAAAAGATATTTCTCATTTACAGTACGCATTTCATTCATATATTTTGAGTGATCATTTTATTATAGGTACCCCTTCTTAAACCGAACTTGCTGCCTGTAGAAACTCCTATAAGACTATCACCCTATGCCTTAAGAATAATGTTCCGCGATTGCTGCAAATTGGTATCGCATCCGAACATCATCTTCAATTTCACCCCATAAAAAAACTTCATGAAATTGAGAGAAGAAAGGCAAACTCTTTGTCATGCTCCTGAGCCCCTGAGTTCCGGACACCTAACAATTCCTACGGATATGCTGAAAGAGACCGTAATTCATTGTGGCCATGAATTATGGATGTGACTGGCAACAATGTTCCTATAAGATCTAGTTTCTCAATTTATTTTTACACTGAGGACCCATTCACATTTTAGAAAATGATGACGTACCTAGTAAACTGGTCGACCTTGTTAAGTATGTAGAATATACGCGTCTATATTTCAAAATTATTTGTGACTAATTAAAGGAATTTTTATTATAATTTTTTCAGTATTTATATTTTTTTCGAAATATCATTAAATACTTGGGGTAGAGAGGGCCTTTGAGAAGGTCCCTAAGGAACCCCAGAGCCCAGCAGATCTCACGATGAGAGACACTGCTCTAGATCAGATCTGCTTCCACATGGTGTAGCTTCAACATCGTGATCCAGCATCTCATGCTGTCTACGCCATATCCGCACTCTGCCATCAACATGGCGAAAAATAAGCAAGCTTCTTTGGTCCATATCACACTTATCTAATCGGCGATAATATCGTGCAAAGATTACGCGCCTATTGTAGCCGCACCTTCTTGTGTTTTGCTGAAATCCATGGTACCCGTACGAGCTCATAGTGCATCCGAAATGATCTCCGGCTATTTCACAAATTACCGCCCGCTGCTGGGAGTATACGATACTTTCCAGCCGCTAATGATTTCTTTGTCATTCTCGATCATAGATTATTGTTGGCTCGACGTTTTTTTGGCGAGAATCCAGTAGAATAACATAATTTGAAAATAAAATAAAATAATTTGTAAAATTGTGCCTCTGGCCACTTCACGGTGAAAGATTGTAGACATTTTATACAATAAAGGCTTCTTCTTCGTGTTCTGGCGAAGAAAGTTTCACTTTCCCTAAATTGTAACAGTCCTGATCTACTCTGAATTGGGCAATCTCAACTTACACACAACTTACACACAAAGGTACTTATTCTCAGGTCATTGACATGACAGCCTATCACTACATCTCTTCGGAAGTCGCCGAGCTGCTTGGACGTGTCATGGTCAATTGTACAACAAACAACAGCTTCCATAATCTGCGTAGGCGTTTTCATTAGTGTCCTCAACACCCAGTTTTTATGTTAAACATGGGGGGTATCCATTTTCAAATGTTCATTCATGTACTATATTCATGTACTATATGTACGGAGGGTTGTTTCATCTTTATGGTGACGAGAATACACTTACTGTAGGCCTACTGGAACCCATTTCTCCGCCACCTATTGTGCTCTATGTGATGGCACTTTCTTCTAACAATCTTAGTTCCCACTGTAAGAAGACTCTACGCAGGATAACGAGGTCGATTCTGTTCCACTCATCTTGACAGGTTTTCCATTACCCAGAAAATGTTCTCAGACGTTTTACATGAAGAACTCTTTTCAGGAGACAGAATCCACAAAAATCAATGGAAGAGGCATCAGGTGATGTCTGAGAATGGGATGTTCTTAATCCCAGTTTTCTGTTCCATTCGAACACAGTACTATACAGTCGATTTATAGTATGGCTGGATGATTTGTCATAGTGGACGTACACGTCCTTTGCCCTAGGGCCATATAACCGTGGGATATCGTTCCAAGACATTTTCCTGATAGTAAGAAGGTCCGACGTCCATTATAGCTGTACCCAGCAACTACCATGAATCCTTTTGGAAAACTCTCCTTACATTGACGCACCCAGGCAAATCTAGTCGTGCCACGCAGTTGTCGATATAAAATTTTACCATCTCTCGATAAATAGACCCAATCCTCATCCAAGGTGATTATGCTCTTCCATTTGTCGTTCATACGGTTTTCTGCTGTTGGTTCACTTCTCTGCAGTATGTCTTGGCAACAAAGCGTGAACTCGGGCTTTACAACGGCGTTCTAATTCATATCTTGACTAATAATATGGTTTACCGATGCAACAGAGGTTCCAATCTTACTTACAATGGCCCGTTATGTTGGCGGATTTTTCATAAGGACTAGCCTCTTCAGTGTTCGAATGTTAGCCTGGTACAGAAGAACGGGGATGCGTCTTTCGTTTAGCATTGCTGCACTGTTCATTGTTGGATCCATTTGTCTTCTGCGCTAGATAACGTTTATTATACCATTCTTGGAAATAATGAAACTTTTTCCCTTACATTGTTCTATTATTATGGTATAAGGGTAACCAGCGTCTGAAAGGGCTACGACGTAACCCTTTCAGAACGACTCAGTTTTTTAGGGCATTTTGGCAGCAAACTTGAAAATGAAGAACGGAATGATACGGTTGCTACCGAACTCTCATTTAAAATGTCACGAGCCTCGTTAATTTCGAACCCGTGCTACGACGTTCTAACAATCTTCACCATAAAACTCATGGTAGTTGACACAATGAAGTTTTATGCAATGACATTTTCTCGTTATCAAAACGTATGCCTTAACACGGATTTAATGCAGAAGAAATGAATGATTGCTAAAGCGGGCTCATTGTTGGACAATACAGAGGTTGTATAAATCACCGGCAAATTGTCTTAAAGCTGAAGATTCCACTGTCCATCTTTAATTGAGTGATTATGTAGTTAAGACAACAAAGAAAGAAGCCGTTCAGGTTGACCTGAACCAAAAGTGTCTCAAATGAATGTTGCAAACTCATTGCAGGCTGGAGACATAGGAGGTGAAATAAAGCTGTCAGGTATCTTCACCAGCTAGACGGGATAGCTAGATGTTAACTATCATTTGTCCACAGTTTTTGAGATTATACCATTTGTATTAGTAAGCAAACATTTGAAAATGATTTTGAGTGGTTCAGTTAAGGGGTCATTCGACCAAATGGCTAACCAATAACATAAAAAAATAGTTGACGGATGTAGAAGAAAAGAAGGACGAGACACAAGAACCTTGGAATAAAATAATATATACTTCTGAGATAATAAGGTGATTTACATGTACAATGAAAAATCTATGCACAATAGTAATTTTAAAAATTTTGTTATTATTTATAATTTTTATTATATAATGATAATTTAAAGTATATTCATGACCATCTAATGTATATTTTAATCACAGTTTTCAATTAGAAAGGACAATTTATAATTAGCATTTTTATGGGATATTTAAAACCATTTTTACTAGTTTATTTTTTAACTTGCTGAAAGGTTTATCGTATGGCTTGTACTGTTGGGCTAAATTAATTAAGTAGCATTAATAAATTGGTTATTGATCATGCGGAAGAATGTTGTTGGATGAACGCTTTTCATCTGTATGAAATTCGATTAGACCAATTGCTTATGAAATGAATCGATTAATCAAGTAATCAAATAAAGAATCAATAAAAATAAAGTAGAGCTTTAACGTGTTCTTTAATTAATTGATTAATCAAAAGCGTTGCTCATTATTTCCGGCTATGGCCTTATAACTTTCAAATAATATTGGATTACGTTCACTTTACTGAGTTGTCTGCAAACACTTGGAACATACTTAACCCCACTTCGACCTTATTCTGTATTAAATCTGTGACAAGGCTTGTTTCAATAGTTTATCATTTCCCTCGATATTTACAAAACCACGAACCGGGTTCTCCTATCCCAACTATATTTAATCAAATCTAAAATGAAATTATGCTATAGCTCAAATTGGAAATAATGAACGAATTTCCTTTTAAGGCAAGAAGTAATTATTACTTGTTAACAAGAAAATAAAACAAATGTACACGGATTTCCCTCTCATCTATAATAATAAACTTCATATCATTTACTTTGTTGTTGTCAATCTACCACAAAATGGAACCATAATGAAGCCAGTCATTATCATGATGATAATAGGTTAATCCTTATTACACTGTACATCAAATTTAAATTTTCTTCCGCTCTCTGAATGAAATTATGTGATCTTGGTTGTTATGCATTTGGAGAGTAAGGATCTGAAAATAAAAATTCTCTACACAAACCATTCTCAAAAAAATCAGAAGTTTTACTTTACTTATGAAAAATGCATAATTTTCAAATTTTGAAAAATGCTATATGACTCAAGAATGTTATAAAGCCATTTTTTAATCTTTCTTTTGTATCCATTTTCAGAGATGTCCCTCACTAAGGACTAAAAATATTATGCCAACATACTGCCGTTCCCACTTTTCCTTCCACAAACTGCTTTTCCATTAGTGAAATGACCTCATCGTGTTCATCACTTATTTCTACTCTGAGTTCTGAGGGGAAAAGTCTAGATGGCAATCAAGAAAATGTTATTATGGTTACATTCATACATTGGAAGCATCTACTCATTTCATTTACATTCAGAGCCATCATTTCCTAAAAATTTGCACATGCTGACTAGAACGCAATCATTACATCTTTTTTAGTGTCAATTAAAAAGTTGAAAATATCTGGATTTTGCATAATTTCTCGTATTTAGGGACCAATATAAACTCTTTCTTAATTTTTGCTCCGTTGATTTTGTGGAACATTTACCTGAAGTTTAAAAAATGTTCCCTGTTTCTGTCTTTCACAATAATTTCATTAACCCCATTTTAATATGCAGGGGTGGAGATGTACGAGGATATTTTGAGGATTACTAATGGCTCATATGACGCAAATTTGTCATCTGGAATATAGGTACATGTATTTCGTTTAGGCCACTATTTACTAACAATGTACTTTTTGTTGCGACTATTCTACTCGCATAGAAAACAACAGGATTTGTAATAGCCCTATTATTTTCAGAACTGCAAAAATTTCCAAGTAAACAATTAAACAAAATCCGCATAGTTTCAAAATCTCTGTCTTGTGAACTGGATATCCTATTGGAATTGAGGATATCTATTGCCATTATGAAGGAGCACTGCCTTTAAACTGAGTTTGGGGAACTCAGAAATCAGAGACGTCCAAAGTAAGAATTTTTGCTCATCACATGTGAATGTTAACTTATTTCCATAACAAAGAAAAAAAAATTTAATTCTGAAGATACGGTACGTGATGATATCTGTATGTTTCAATTGTAATACTTTGGAAAATACAGTGTTTTGAAATCGAATAAATTATTTATAGTAGCTCTGTATTTTTAGAAAAGATTAAAATTACCATATATTTGAATAAACCTTGGAAAAACCATGGGAAAATTAGTCCCTACCACCTATTTGTAGGCAAAGAACAAAACTCTTTTGTACAGTGTTATTATGTAATTGAAGTTAGGAGCTGCTTTTTGGTTTTACGCCCGTCCGTCTGTCTTTACCCTTCCTGTTTTAGACTCTCTGATGTGGAAAGCTGAAATTTTATGTGTAGTTTCCGTTAGGCAAATTCTTCTTCACTCTGAGCTGGATTGGGTCATTGGTGTAGGAGTTCTTTATAATGGGTGCCGGACTGACTCCATTATAATAACTCGTTTCATTACTTTTTTATTGTCAGGGGGAGGCCGTGGCCTGGTGGGCTTTCAATGTAACAACTTCTGTGAAGTTAAGCAACATCAGGCACGGCTAGCCACTGGATGGGCGACCATTCAGTAACTCACAATCTTCACCCCCCCCGGCTGCTGCGACCATCATACAGCAGCCGCTAATCCTGGTTCATCCAGGGACCCAACTCGTCGGCCTCAGGCCATACAGGCCCTGGATGGACGTATAGGGTTACTATTAGTTAAATAATTATAAATAAAAAAAAAAAAATCTAAAAATGTAAAATTTGATATGCAAGTTCCTCTAGCAATATCTATTATATACGACGAAGAAGTTTAGGTCGGATTGGCTCATTGGGATTGGCGTTATAAGGGTTTTGAACTCGTGCTTTCTCTACTTTCCTGCAGATATTAATTTATTGGTCTTTTTTTTAATTAATCTTACTTTTCTGGCTCCAATGTGATTTCTTAAGAGACCTAATTTATGAATTTTCAATATTTATATTTTCTAAATTAATCTATATATTTAAGTTCCAAGAGTGATTCTTTCGACAGTTCGTTGGAGAAAACTACTGCATCTCTAAACTTCATTTTGGTCTTAAATGAAAGACCTTAGTCTGTGGGTTTGTCAAAGTTAGTTTTCGTGTCCATAATTACTATTAATTATCGGTAATTTACAATTAAAAATTGCTTTAAGCGCATATGTAATGATATGTTAAAACTGTTTTTTCGTACCTCCGCAAAAATTGGCTTCTGCGCAGGCGTGGTGGAAGGCTTTTCCTTTAAGTAGCATGGAAGCGTGCAACGTTCTCTACTTTTAAGCTGGTCTATAATTCTATTTGTTGCTCTAACGATTAATTAAAGGGATGGAGATTAATAATAAGATGGACAGTTGTTTACCGTCAAATTTTGGCAGGTTCCGTCTAGTTTAATATTACTTTTCATTAATATATGAAAATCTGATTTTTTATAATTTTATGGCTGAAAAAAACTGGTGTTTTATATTATTATTATTATTATTATTATTATTATTATTATTGAAAAGTTGGATTCTTTAACTCAAGGTTTTTCAAATTTTCTGAAAATATTAAGGGAAGCAAATATTTAAGAAGACTTATCCCCTCCCGAATTATATAGAAAACGAAAGGTTGTTGTCAGTATAGTTGCACTCTCCTGTTCAAACTGTAGAACTCAAAGTTGCATTATAAATTACTTTGTATAACATACCGTCTTCAATAAAATTAAAATGAATTTTGTATCGATTTTACACAATAACCAAAATAATTTATAATGATTAAATTAAAATATTCTGTAATGAAAACCAAAAATACGCAATGGTCTCAGTCTTCGGTTTAAAATCCTCAGCTAAATGTGTCGTTTGTACTTAATCATTTATACTAGGTTACAAAGGCACTCTAACCTAAAGTTAACTCTCTCTAATCTTTCACTCTTATCTGTGAGCCTTAACAAAAGAAAATAGGTTATTGCCTCAGGTAAAGTGTGGGGGTCGGCTGGCGGAAACAGAGTATAGTTTCATTTATTCTTTTATTTACTAAACTCCTTTTTTGCAGTTCGATTAAAATTCAACCACAAAAATCGTACTTTGATATTTAGAAATTGGATTCATAAGATCGAATCGAATATATTGTCGATTGATAAGGTCGATTGTTATATTTTCGACTTCAAGGATACGGATATTTTGGTATTAAGAGCTTTTAAAATTTATCATTTAAATTTGGTTTGGGTAATTTCGCTATAAAGTTGTCTACAAGACCACATACAAGCATTGAATTTTAAATGAAGAATACATGTAATTTAAGACGAGTTTAAAAACTAGTTTAGGATAGCATTTCAATTTTTATTTTTATTTCTTCAATTTTATTTTCAAATCTTACTCTTTATCTTAAAAATTTGAAAATCCAAAAATTTAATGGGCGAGGGAAACTTTTATCTCCCGGATATATATTGAGTTTTAAAATATTATACTTTAAACTTATTATAATTTAAACTTATTGAAAATTATAATTTTATTCCGCTATTCCTATTTTAAATCTGAGCTTTCCTTTATAAGAAAAGCTTGTTGATTGATTTTTTCCCTCTTCCTCGTTTCTTCTGGCCAAACGAGTAAACCTAATAGTATCTTTTATGTGCTAATCCGTCCATTGTCTACCTTTAACACTGTCTTCCTTTGTGCCAGGGGAGTTTCACTCAAAACCACCCTCAGCCTTCGATTGGACGCCCTCCTTATACGACGGCCATAAACTACTAAAAGTGCAGATGAAACTGTCAAATCCAATGCCACTGGTGGTGCTACCTTCATTTATTATCTATTATTTTTCCAATACATCGTCTTCTTTTCCCTTTCTCCCAGTGACTCTCATCTGGCTTCCCCCAAATTTTTTCATAGGGGTTCCTCCTTTGGCACTCTCCATTCCTTTCCTTAGATTTATCGATGTTTCTTCTGCATCGTTGTTTATTTTATTAATTACACTCCAGTTCCTTGAGCTCGTCTCCTTCATCTTTCTTTTTCTTATGGCTGAAGTGGCCGAGGCGCTATGGTTTGAAATGGAAGCCTGGATCCAATTTTTATTTCGTATTGAGGATAATGAAATGTAATAACTGTCTTATTACTGAAGTTTATTTCTACACGGAATCCAGGCCCTGGATGTTAATTAAATTTATCGTCTATTCAATAAGTACGCTCAAGACAGAAGAAAAGTTTAGAATAATCAAAACTATTGATTTATTCAATGCAGCCATATTAAAGGCGAGGAAATTACTTTCCTTTCGTTCCTTTTTTAATTGATTTGCGAATTCGCTTAAGGGCTACATCGTCTAAGCATTGTTTTAGTTAAAGAACAGATAACAATGCAAAAAAAAAAATGCAAAGACAAATAATCTACTATATAATGAAATTTCAAGTTTTTACATAAGAGTTAACCATTGAGATTTTTGAAAATTGAAAATTTTAACTAGCCAATAACTATTCTAACTATTATTATCAAGTCCATTATTGGGATTGGCTGTTGTAAACAAGTTGAAAAAAGTAATTGTTTCGATTGTTACGAGAATATTATTGCTAAACTTGAATGGTCAGAAGAATTTTAATTGTTGAAACGTTTTTATTGGAGTAATAATCTAAAGATAGCAACGGCATGTTTTTCTTTATTAAATTTAGTGTCTCTCATTGAAATCATGCTTTTTTTTTACATTTGAAAAGTACCGGAACATAAAATTAGAAGATGACTTACCGATTTCTGAAATATGTCAATTTTCAAAATTTTAAAAATAGTTTGATACTCTTATTGCAAACAGATTACCTTTAACCATTACTTGGATTTTTAATTATTCAAAAGAGTTTCTAACTGCGGGTTGTAGAATAATAGAAATAGATTTTGTATCCTTGATAAAGCCAGGAATAAAGGCGAAACCCTTTATAGAGAACAGTAAAACGTCATCAAAAAGAACAGTATAGAGAACTCTTCATTTCTTAACCTTAATAGAAAACTCCAAGAATTGAACATATAAACCTTTTGAAATGATGTATATTTAATAAGGTGCACTTTCATATCATTTATACAAATACACTATATTAGCAATCTTTTGAAATACCAATATGATTAGATACCCCTAAACCAGCGGTGCCCAACCTTTCCTTATCCGCGGGCCGCACTCAATACTGAAATAAATTTCGCGGGCCAGAACATAAGCAAAACAAATATTTAAAATTTTTATAGTTACCGAATTGTTGCATTTTATTAATGAGAAGTCTTCATCTGATTCTTAGAATATAAAGGCGGGCCACATGAGTGAGCTTCACGGGCCGGATTTGGCCCGCGGGCCGTAGGTTGGGCACCGCTGCCCTAAACGATAAAAGCAAACATAGCAATGGAGGATTCTGGTGAAAAATAATATCCAGTCAAGACTTTTTTGTGCGAAATCTTTTCGCACGGATTCTACTAGTTTTATAATAAGAAACAAAGAGTTCAACGAAAAGGCCCTCATAACTAGACCCCAATTGTCCAATCCAGCTCAAACAACATGTGTCAGAGTCTGTTGCGGACGACAGGCGTTACTGAATCGATACCAATCTAATTCGAAATGAGTTCTTTTAGAAATGATGCACTTAATACAGCGATGCTCCTATTACTGATAGCAGTTTTGGAAGTCGATTTGTGAAGCGGACCTCAGTGCAGTTGTTAGAGATTCTTTGAATGCATTTGCTATCATCGAATCGGCGTCTCTTTAAGATTTTCTAGATCTTAGGGAATAAAAAAGTCACATGGAGGCATGTCCGTCGAATAAGGAGAATGCTGTTAATGGGGTGTTCCAATTTTGTCCAGAAAGTCATAGTTGAAATGTGAGGAATGAGAAGGTGCATTGCCGTGGTGGAAAAGCCAATCACGTTGGCGAAACAAGACCGGTTGTGGCAATTTCGGCACAAACTTCGCTGCCATTCGCCTCATTCCCAAATGTTCGATTAGTCTTTAGTTACTATCTCTCGAACAGAAACGTCTGTCTGAACCAACCAATTTCCTGACTTTGCCGATCATTTCGTCGTTTCGAGATGAGGATAGTTGTCCCGTGACGGTAACAATCGAAAACCTGTGAACGTCTCATGCTATAATCTGCAAAGCCTGTTTTTAATAATTCTACGATAGCAAATTATTATGTGGGGGAAAACGAACTTTTAGTGATGAAGGAATTCTTGCCATACGTACGTGCAATGAGCATAGTGGCTTCCGTCATTTAAAAGATGCCTATTTGTGAAACAAATAGGAATTTCATTTTACTGCATTAACATTCCAACAACTTTCTCATAACAAATTTTCTAATAGTCCGCCACGTACTTCGATATTTTTCAATTCTTGTGAAAACGTGGCGAGTTGCGCGTCTGAAGGCTTCTTCGCGTTCTCTTATTTGGCCCACACCTTCTGTTATATGTGCAATAAGTTCATTTCGAATATTGACTGTAGTTTGATAAATTCATGAGCCCCACATGAAACAAATTTTAATACAGGTTCTGTGGTCCAAAATTTCAGGCATTTTGATAATTGTCACTAATACAAACATGACTGAACTTGTTCTTCTTGTTCGCCTTTTCCGCATCTACGCATGCGCTTAATAACTATGCGAAACTCATGCCCAGACTTGTCGAAATAAGGAAAAGAACAGTCACCCTTCTGCCCATTGTTATTTTTGCACCTAATCCGGATACTTTTACGGACACATCTCTTAAATCCAATTTCATAAAAGATATAAGCTTACACTTATTGTAAAATGGATTAAAATTTAATGAAGTTTTTATCCTCCTAAATGTTTGGACTTTAAAATTTATTGAGAGCTTGTTATTCAGAAAATTGTTATACTATGAAATAGAAACATATCAGCCTTCCTTGCATCAGTTTTCAATTCGAGATCACACTGCAAAATACAAAGTGCGAATGCACTGGATTCGAGGAAGAAGATATAACGTTGGTTGTCAAACCTATAATGCAGTCAGAGACAATAAATTTTTTAAACATATCCAAATCACCATCTTTATAGAGCGTTGGAGTGAAGACGTTCTCGGACCATCAGAAAATACCAAGAATTAGAAAGTTGATTATTTTCCATAAAAACAGGTCGTCGAAATCTGTGGCATCAAATTGACAAGAGTTACCTTTATTTTTGCATGCTTATTGTCAAAGATTTCTGTCTTGCACTAACATAATGCTACATGTTTTGTTTGGCTCAAAGACCATCATCAGTCTGTAATGTCAAAACATTCCAACAAATAGGAATTTGTCTAAACATTCATACGTGTAATCACGGTACAAGTGTATCAGTCTAATGAATATTTATTGTTTCCATCCATTGTTTGGAGGTTTAATTATTATTATTATTTTTTTTTTGGTGAAGTTTCTTCCGGATCAGCTCTATCGATTGTATTGAGAAACTCCAACCTAATGTTTAGGAAAATTATGTCACATATTGGTATTTGCTTTCACAAATATAAACGCAATACTTTTTATTGGAGGACGTCTTAGAATTTGAAAAAGTGGCAATCGAAGAGGAATGGAAGCGCAGCACTGATAATAATGATAATAATTGTTTATGATCAAAATATCCAATGGATTTTGGCAATATTCTTACTTGTTACTTAACAAAAAGTGCATTAAGATGTTGAGTACACTTGCAAAATAAAACAGGTTCTCAAACTTAACTTCATTCTTTCCTTATGAAGATAAGTTTGGTATGGCCCATATAAACCATCAATCCATATATGAGGCACCTTTGCTTCATATTTATCATTACTAAGTCCCGTCGCTTGTTATTCATTGTTGTTAGATGTTGCAGTTGTGACATTTTCAAAATATTATCTTTTAAATATTTAACGAAATAAACCATGAGACTGCTATCATAATATCGTAAGTGCTCTGCTGAAGCAACTAATACTTACTCTATTTATTTGTTCTTAACTTGCGGGAGCTAGGTGTCCCTGGAGTGATGGATATTACATTTTAAGAGAACATTCCGGCCAAAAATCACTAACCATAGTCGTCAGGAGATAAATATTCGATCACTAGGAAAGGTTTAAAAGACAGAACGAAGTTCATCACCCTGCCGTCCATATCAAATACTTGCAGACACTTGCAAGTGACGGAAACGCTGGTTAGTGTTTTCTATAGTCACCGATAGTGGCAGTTGTGTCTGTTTGACAGCACTCTTCCTGTTGAACTTGACTCCATAAAATTGTTAGGAGAGCGAGCTTTTCCCGTAGCTTACTTGAGAGCAACATTGTGCCGTTACAATCGATTGAACTTGTCTCTTAGAGTAAAACTCCGTTAAAGCGATGAGTGACACAGGGGTGTGCAAATAAAATAAAACTAAATCAATAATTCGATATAGCTAGATTGTTTTGGTAACGTGAAACTAAAAAAGAGAAATGCTTATAGTAGAGGATATATCTGTTTAATTTGGGAGATTCAAGAAAAATTTTAATTTCTTAAATATTTGAAGTAGTGTTCGTACCTTATGGGCTAGTCGCATTTTTCCATTAATTATTCACTCAAGCATCTCTTGAATAAAGAAAACAAAAAATTTTTAATTTTTATCTTGATGACTCAAAAGGACACTAACTCAAATGGTCATTGAGATATAACGCATTGTTAACAAATTCTGTATACAGTTAGCTGCAAAAACATGTTCACATCTTGAGCTCGGTGGGTTCAAGTACTTCACGCTAATATCGTTTCGTCTTTTGAAGGAACACTAATAGTACGAAGGGCAAATGCGTGTTACTAAGAATCAAGAGTGAATCGCAATTGGCTCTCTGTTTCCGATTTATTCTGGCGATCACGGAGCTGTCTTTCAGAATCTAGTGGTAGCCATTCAGCTCGTTCGTTTTTAGTTTCATCCTCAAGTCTGCGTTTCTGCACAAGTTTGAGATAATCTCAGATCTCTACTTTAAACATCTTCTAGGGTTCTAGAATGCGTACTATATAAAGCTGTCTGTTACATGCCAGTAGCGCTTTCCGTTCATCGTCAGTCTCTAGCAGCTCGCGCGAGTTTCAATTTTTTTTATCCTTCACTGACGATCGATTGAGATGTGATCTTTTCCAGCATGGCATGTTTCAGGCAACTATGATGCTATATTCCCATTAATAACCGGGCACCCATTGAGAAAGTAGGGCCGCCCATGCCTCATACCAGTTACAAGCTATAAAATCGAAATGTAGGTACGACGCGAGCTGAATAAGGCTGAAAGGGGCATGATGATCGTTGCCCATCGATTCGATTATTCCATCTGTGAGATTTCTAGCAAGTTCCAGACTCCTGTGCAACAGTGAATGATGTAGTGATGAAATGGAAACGGGAGGGAGTTATAAGACATAAACCCTGACCACGGAAGCCAAAAAACTTGACAGATCGGGATCGCTAATGTCTCCAACGTGAGTAAAATCAAAACGGCAGGCTTCGTTATTGACTGGCCACAGACTTACTGTTTTTCTTGGTCACGTCCTAATAGTTAGTAAATTGGCTGATAAAATGCCTGCATCAATAAGGCAAAAATATAAATAACAAACTTACTTCAGCCAAGCTCTTTTTACAGTAGATTAGCCCATAAGAGAATTTTCCTACCTAAAAAATTACTAATGGAACATCAACTTCGCCCTTAGGCAGATTGTATTGATTTCTTAAATAAAATATAGTCAAAAGGCTTTATATCAGGCATCGCACATTTTTCGAATCAAACTGTTTTCACTGCAATTAAATTTCATAATTTCCATTTATCAGTTTTGTCTTGGAAGAAATATCATCCTTATTCATTTGTCCATAATAAATTTATAAACTGCAGCAAGCATTTTATCCCATGTTATCGACAAAGTAACTCTTTAAACAAAGTTTTTTCTGTGTATAGCGCAAAATGCGAGCCGATGCTCTTAATGATGACAAATTGTGAACTACCAAAAGAAGCTGCATAAAAATAAATCACGCGAAAGCAAAGAAACTGTCCTCTTTATGGCTTTAAAAGCAAAAAACATTGAGTAACATCTTGTCTGAATGATGCAATTTGCAACAAGTGTCTCCCTACATGAACGTAAAGTTTACTCATCAGAATAATTTCATAATGGTCTATGCAGAAAAGCAGTTGAGATTTAGCAAAAATGAAAAAATACGGCTTCAACGTTTTAAAACTTTTGCATTCTCTTAAGGAATTTGTCACTAAATCAAACTTTATGCCTCTGGTTTAAAAAGGAATAAAATTACAATAAAATTGCGTATGCTCAGAAATTTGCCTGGTTAGGATCTAGAGTCTGCCCAAACAAAAAAGAACAAGCGTGTACAATTAAGCTTCCTATTCTAGGACATTGTTGCGATATAAATTAACAGGAATGATTTTACCGCCAAAGCGGATAAAGGGAGCACATTTTTATGTTATAGCATCGTACTTGGATATACTGAATTAATCAACATTTTAAAACCCTTAAGAGAAAATAAATAAATATGAAAACTAAATTGTAAATTACTATTTAAGTAAGTTAATGTATGGAGAGAATTGAAAGTTCTAACAATACTATATTATACCATTAGGGCACATGCAACAAAACCAATTCCCACTATCATTATTT